>JAJJMC010030977.1:2107794-2385630 GCA_023531435.1 Papaver californicum
AACAAATTTTGGGTTAGGTGTGGATATTATTTTAAAAATTCGTTGGACACCCGTAGACGTTACATTACGGTTATATTTAAAATTTTCGTAGAATATGGAGCTAGTATAGTTTACATACAATCCACTATATATTCATCTTATCTCTTCAGCATTTATTTCCATCGGGATAGAAAAAAACAAGTAATGGTTGTTGTTTGGGTAACAACGTATCCTCCCCTCAAATAATCTCAATGATGATGATGATGATGATGATGATGAAAATATGGATAAAACACGGATTAATGAGTAAAAGATGAATAAAGAAGACTAGAGATTTAACGTGGTTCCACTACACATCATATGGCCTAATTTGAGACACATTATATTTTTGCTTTGAATGGTTAATAATGAGACGCATATAAACGTCTCAAATCAACAGAATATGTTGCTTTAATTCCTAATTTTAGAATTAATGAAAAGACACTTATAAATGTCTTAAATTATGGCATAATTGTAAATGTTTCAATATTCAGGATCTTATAGTAACTTCTATTATGAGTTTTTATTTCTGATTTTCATTTTTATTTTCATTTTCATTTTCGTTCAATATCAATGAAATTTCATCCCCCCCACCCCCACCCCACCCCCACAAACACTAAATTCTTCTTCCAAAAATTTCTATTTTTTCATTCAATTCTCTAAAATCTCACCCTAATTTTTCCCAAAAAATTTTCTTTATCTCACAACATTCAGTTTGAATTGGATGAAAATTTATTTCAGAGGAGTTTCAATTGTTTCCCCCCATTTCAGGGCTTTTAGACAATATAATTGATTTAATTTTCATACCTCTTGGAAATATATATTTTTAACTTGGGTTTTTAGAAGAAACTAGCCGCGCCTCTCTTTCCTACATACTCTTTGTTTGCTCGAGTTTCACTTTCTCTTTCTACCCATTACAACTCTTTTTTTCATCTCAGAGATGAACCCCAAGATAAGATAAATCAATATCAGATCATTTTCACAAATCTTTCCATCAATCAATACCAGAGCACAAAACACATATTAAGCTTCCTAGAAAATCAGATCTTTTTTGCCTACATAAACCCTAAATCGACCAGAAACCAATTTTAAGCTTATTACAAGAAATCAATACCCTGCATAAATTTGAGTAACCTAATCTCAGGTATGAAAACCCATTTTGCACATTCGAATATTTTGATTTTGTGAACCCTATAAATTACTTTCTTCTCACTGGAAAATTATTTTATAGGTTGAGTATCTTCGACTTGGAACGTGTTCAATTTGTAAGCAAATATGATTTTATCAACATTGGCTTAAAGGTTTCTGTTGAATGGTAGTCATACGATATTTGAGGTTTGTTATTCTCTTTTCTCTAGATTTGGGCTTTGTTTTCTTTTTACATACATTTTTTTTTGTTCACTTCTGATTACATTTGGGGTTTGTTTTCTTTTTATTCTTACTAGGTTTTGATACCAAGTTTTATCATTTTTATCCTATGTTAGGGTTTGTGTAGTTTTTCTTTAATGATTTGAACTTTAAAGCTTGATTGTAGATTGGGTTTTGGTTAATTTTATTTATTACTACATATTTGGGTTAACTATATTATATTTTTTTATCTCCAGATTACTAATTGTCAAAAAAAATATTAAATGTTGTGTTGAATTTAGGTTTCCGTGCAGTATGAGGAATACATGCTAGTTTTGTGTTTTACAGTTCCATGTCTGAAGTCAAATGCATATCCATAGTGCAGTCAAATGCATATCCATAGTGCATCGAGATATTAAGAAAGCTTGAAGAACGAGAAGTTGACTTGGATCAGCTCCTAAAGATGGAGGAAAAAAATATGGAGTATTGATTAATTATGCACAATACCTTTTGTTTGTTTGTTAGGTTATTAACAATATTTAGGATACTTCCCATGGATCAACTTGTCTGCTACCATAAGTCTTTTAAGGTAGACTTGCTCGTTATATATTGGCGGGTTATAGTTTATCTATGTGTGATAGGGTCACTCTGCTTTTGTCGGCAAATCTTAGTAGGAGATTTTGGTCGATGGGGGTTTTGTTGGTTCAGTTTTATCTAAGGAGTTAGACTCGGTGTAGTGCTGAAATGGTTTCTATGATGACCTTACAGGTATTTGACATATTGTTTGCAAAAGAAAACAACCTTAAAGTGTATGATTTGTGGTTCTTATAGTTCTTTTTGTTTGTTTTAATGCAGATGGTAACAGGTGAAGACTCTAAAAATTCACATACACCTGTTTTTTTACCTCAAACTAGTCAAATTGGTGATACTTCTGCAACTGCTTCAACTAATGAAACGTTTCAGCTTTAATTAGTGCTTGATATTTCCAGGTCCTGCAACAACAATTTTGGGTTTATGATCACCTTGGAGATGCTAACTTGAACATGAATATCTCCACATCCCATTTCTATTATAATGTAAAATTTATCTTCTCAAGTCAGAAGTGTTAATTGTTATTTTTATTTTATTTTTACAGATTTTTTATTTCATGTATTTCTTTATCATACTGAAAATATTGCAGATTTTAGCACAAATTGAACCGTTTTGTATAAATGGACATCTAGCCACCAAGGAAGCATCAGTGTCGGGCATGGTCTTGGATTGAAAAAAGCGATATAGAGATTCACTATAGCAAATCGTCTGTTTGTCAAAAGAAATACTATTCTTCTATACAATTGTCATCTGTTTGTCAAAAGAAATACTTAGTGAATGTCATTTGGTTTTCTTGCTCGTTTTAAAAATCAAATATTGTGTTGATTCACTAACACTCTTATTAATTGTTTGATTTTTGAAGGAAAAAATGGAGATGCTTTAGTACTTTAATAACCTAAAGAGGTAAATGGTTTAACATTCAAAAATGTTAAGACTGGTAGTATTTGATGTTTAGGGAGTTAGGCTTCAACATTTACATCTATCAAAACCGGTATTGTTTTTGTAGTTCTTAGTTGTTATTTTCTTTCCTAACATATATACTTCTTTGTCGGAACTAGTGAACTGCTCCTTCATATTTCAGCTTAGGTATTGCAATAACCGGTATTTATTTATTTTGTTCTTAGTTGTGATGTGCTTGGGCATTGAGGGTACTTATTATTACCTATCATGATTCATATTAGGTATTGCAATGTTCAGCCACAAACAAGATGATGTCATCATTCGATTATAAGTTAGTATTTGATACCTAATGGTGTGTCTGATGTTACTTTTAAACTTGAGAAAAAAGTAATTTTTTTTTAGTTTGATTACATGAGGTTTACTATACTTGTAGCCTGTAGTATTCCCGTCTTATCATTCCAGCTTCCCTGGCAATAGTATCGAATTGGTTTCTTAAATAGCACTAAGGAAATTAGTACCCAGAGGTGAGCAAATTTCTATTGACACTTTGATTTGCTAGAGATGGTCAAAAGAAGACAGTATAAACTGGTTTTTGGTCCCACTCATCCCTTTTGAGCGGTTTTGAGCTTGTTATTTTTTGTATCTGCTGAATCTACTTATAACTTGCTTTATTTACGTGTGTTGTGAATTGTATCTCTATGTTGAAGATTAACACAAACTATAATTTTCAACTTGTCAGCAGGATTTCAACTCAGATGCGGTGTTTGTCTTCAGCCAGTTCAACCTAGTTTTCTTAAGATTCAGTATATGTGTTATTTGCAACGGGTCCATCTCATCCTCGGTGAGGAACAAGATTTGTTGTTAGAGCTGATAATGTGAGTATGAATTTACTTTTAACTCTTCCTTTGGGCACTTAACAAATGTTCTTTGATGTCATCACATACTCTAGAGTATAAGTGTAAGTTCCCTGATTGCTTACGAAAAATATCAAGGTCACGTAAGCAGGTGCATCTTTCGTATTTTGACTAAAATGTTGATTATGCATGATGACTCTTTTTGTGATAATTTTTCTGATATACCTCGTTAACGTTGCGCATGTTACACTTATCCTTAATAAAAAAAATTTATTAAATATTTGTCGTTGATGTCTAGTTTCTCTTCACTTAGCTAAGTGTTTCCTATTTATGTTACCTATCAGAGCAAACTACAATATTTGCTGAATTCACCTAGTTTAATTAGGATGTCGTGATCCAGGATTGTGGGATATACGAGGAATTATTACCTGAAAATGCTGTCTTGAGAACTTCATTTTAGACTGTTAAATGGGAATTAGGATATAATCCTGGAGAGCCTTCGCACAAGACTAACATGGTTTCTAACATCGTTCCGAGATGTACCTGAATCGAAACCATAACCCCATCCACCTGCAGAAGTTGATCCCCACCCCCAATTATAGTTCCAATTTTTACCATGACCAGAACCGCTACCCCCAACACCAACAACTACGCCACATGTTGGTGTTTTAGCACTATGTGCTAACTCCAACCCTGATAAGTTTGTTGGGTGAGACAAGGAAGCATAGGTTAGTGAGAGGAGTAATAGAAAAATAAGGTGAGTTCTGTATGAATAACACAAGTGACTAACACAACAATCTGGTCAAGTCTACTGAGTTGTTTCTCATTAATTTCAGAAAATTGCATATATTTCTTTCTGTGGTGGTGCATGGAGACTCTTTTGAGTCGTGTACCATATGATTTTATCAGTGTAAATTGGTTATTCTAGCTTACTTTTAACTAAGATTAGTTTGGGTTATTGCAGAAATTATAGTGTTAAGGAGACTTTTTCGTGATATAGTTACAAGGTGAGAGGAACAACAGTGATGTTGCATCTATTATTAGTAGGATTATTAGCATGTTTTGGTGTTGTCATGCTAGTGGAAGCAGAAGACCCGTAGATATATTTCACTTGGACGGTTACCTATGGTGCAATTAGCCCTCTTGGTAAACCTCAACATGTAATAATCTAAACCAATCTCATTTCTCTTAATTCACTGTCATCGATACTTAACAATTATTTCTTACCTTGTTGTGTAGGGAATTCTCATTAATGGACAGTTCCCTGGTCCTAGACTTGACTGTGTCATTAACGACAACCTTATAATTAATGTCATTAACAAGATGGATCAACCCTTCCTCCTTACATGGTAAGCTTACTGTTTGTCTTTTTTCTTAAAATGCTTTATAAATTTGGTAGTGAAAGATGAATTTGATGCTGATAATTATATTGTATTTCTGTCTATATGGTTTTCGATATTCTTTATGATAATGCTCGAATTAACTTGTGTATTTATTTGCTTGTTTGAACTGCAGTTGGGGCCAAAGAAAACGATCAGTAGATGCTATCCTGAATTTGGTGCGTGCAGAGCCAAAGAATTTATTTTGTATCTTCTTAGTTGGTACTTTTACTTCCAAATATTTAAGATTGTATGTTCTACTCAAGAATATCATATTTGAAATTGTATAACATGTCTAATTTTAGACCTATTACTGTTCTTATGGAAAAATCGGAACAACATGCTCTATAAATTGTATATCCCTTCCTTATGTGTAGAAACTGTGTGCTTTTCATCTTTTCATGTTTTTGTTCTCTTTCTTTTGGTATGTAAACTGATTCTTAGAGATTTTCCATTTACATCAGGTGGCATTATAAGGAAATCAAAAAGACAGCGTTTGAATAAGCATAATAAGATATTGATTGAACAAGTTGTAGGTAAATTCCTTATTTCTTAATTTCTTGTACAAAATATATCTTCTGCTTATGCATGATAAAGTCCTATAATATTGATTGAACAAGTTGTAGGGCATTAACATATGTTATTGAACATCAAAATATTCTCAACTTTGATCCAAAATTTAAAGACAGACTTGCAGTTATAAGTAGTTTTTATGTTAAATTTCAGTCATCTTACATCTGTAATTGTGATTGACTGATTGATTGTATGAATGGATTCATTTGTGATGATGCAATTGATTAAATTGTGGTTTCATTGTGATAATACAATTGATTGAATTATGAATTCATATTTGATTGAGAAGGGAATGGCTAGATACCTGATTCAGGTTCAGGAAATCAAACGTGCAAGTGCAGGAAATTTTAAATTTGGATTCTCAATTGCAAAATTAGGAATTTTTTTTAATTCTAAATTAAATTTGAGACGGATACAAGTGTAGATAACAAAATACATATACATGGCAAAAGTATTGATACAGATAATTAAGTGTCTCTGAATTAATTTATATGTCACTTTAAATAGCCAGAAAAAATACGTTTGGTTCACTTAATAAACGTCGATAATTAATTTAAGCGACGTTTATTAAGTGTTTCTTAATTTAATTAAGCGACGTTTATAAATTCGCTTCATACGTCTCAAAGATTCCCTACGCATGATTTGAGACACTTACACTGTCTCAAAAAATTATAGAAACACTTATAAATGTCCCAAAATTGTCTATTTAGTGTAGTGTTCGGTGAGTTTTTCCTACTCCGCGGACGAATCCTCGTAGGGAGGTTAATTTTTTATTGATTTCAGGATACAATGGTGTTTATCATGGTTGGAAGAGATGATATCTTTCTATGGTATTTCCTAGGTTTTTTTTGGCATATCTTAGCCTTGGGGGGTCAATCCCTTTAGGGTTCAGGACCCCTCTATTTATACAGTTCTAAATCTGTGATAAACCCTAATAATAAGATAAACCTCATCCGTGGTAACTTGACCAAGATGTATGAAACGTTCTAGAACTTTCTTCTACAGTGGTTTTGCAAACAAGCAGTCCATAAACGTCCTAGGGTTCTGGCATTCGGTCGGTGGAAAGATGTCAGCTGATATGGGCCAGCATATTTGATCGGTGGTCTTTGACTTTGACTTCATGTTGACTTTGGCCACTGAGCTTTGACTGACAGGACTGGGCTAACTGGATGGCTAGCGGAATGGGATAGCGATCTGGATGGCATACAGGCTGGAACATTGGCTGGAAACATATATGAATGTTATAAACGGAGCGACGGACCGAGATGAGCAAACTAGGCCGGCGGATCGGGTCAGACGAACTGGACTGGCAGATTAGGCATGGCGAAATGGGTCGATAGATCGGGTCTAGAGAAATGGGCTAGAAAATTATGTTTGAGAATGGGAAATCTAGTATAGAGAAACCCATAACGAATAATTTTTTCATGTAAAAAAAATCATTGGAATCCAATGGCTAAAAAAAAAAAAACGGTATAAAAAATGGATGACCATAATCGGTTGTGAGAGGAATGTAAGATTGAAATACATAACATCTTTTTTATTCATAAATTGATCGTTTTACATATATAAACAACATCAAGCCGGAACATTTGCTCTAAAAATTTCATAACAACCGTGATGTTCGAAATCTTGTCTGGTGCGGTTATGAAAGTTTGTCTTACAATAAAATTTCTAAAATCAAATGAATGATAAGTTAGTATCACTAGTAAACTTTAAGGCCAGAATTTTGCACCAATTATTTGAAGGTGGGTTTAGAATAAAAGCTCAAATGTGGAATTCTTATTATGATCTTCATATTCTTAGTTTCTTTAATCTGGGAGTTAGGAAAGTTAAGTCTACGGTTCCATGGAACATAATTGGTTGGTTCTATTTGAAGATGAAGTGATGATTTGTTGTGATGGAACTTTTCTGGGCAACCCAGGGTAATGCAAGGTATGGTTTTATATGTAAGGATCATTTATGCCAAATTTTGGGTGCAGTCTCCGAAAGCATTGGTATAACAACCAATTATATTGTTGTGATGTATGTTATTGAGCGGGATGTTAGCGATGATTGGCTCCACATTATGATCGCTTCCGATTCTTAGTCTATGGTGTTGAACTACAAAAAAAATGTTATTCCTTGGTCTATTTTGGCCATGTGGAGAGCGATTTTTACAAAAGTTATAGTATTTGTTTTCATTCTTTTATACAGGGTTATTAATATTTTTGCGGATTGAGTGGCTAAAATGGATCAAGAATGCAAAGAGGTGATATAAAAATACAAGGGTAATCCTAATTGTCTTACTAAGGTTGAGATGCCTTTTGTGGTATTTTTTTTATTTTCAGATTTTGTTCTTGAGTTTCTTTTTTTTTTACTCTTTCTTTAGTTTTTTTTGCTTTCTCTTGAAGAATTGAGTATTTTGTAAAAAAAAATTGTTGTGCAATGAAATTTTGTGATTGAGCAAAATAAATAAATAAAAAGGTTAACATCACCGATAAAATGACTTTAATCATATGAAAAAATATATATGAACATAATCGATCCATCAAGGTTTCAATCTGACTCCTCATGCTAGTCATTTCAGCGACCAAACTTGAGCAAAACAGAGAAAATATTCACAAAAATAGAGAAATTTGTGCTCTATTAACCTTACTGTTAGACTCGCAAATGCACCTTGAAATTTTTGGCTCGAGTATGGCCCGGCAGTACAATGGTTCAGTGAATACATAATTCACCCACTTGCACTTCAGCCTTATAAGTTTGCACTCAGCAAACAACAACACTCCTAACCGGTAGGAAACGAAAGACTTACTTGATTTTATTTTTACCTTCGATTGTAGCCCATCTACTAACATGTTTGTGCCATGATTAAGCTTAGCAAAAACAGGGGTATGTAGGAAGAACAAGAACATACAGACAAAATTTTAAGCTAACAAATTCCTTCTCATTAACTTAGGGGAAGATTACTAAAATCATGTCCAACCAATCGACTAACAAGTTTATTCACTCAATAAACTTAAACTCATTCCACTGCAACAATGGTTCCTTTCTTATTTAAAGAATGACTATCACAGTGGTTCTCTGGCTTATTTATAACGCCAAGAACAAAGCCAACTCGTGTGCAACTGAATGCACGTCCTATGAACAACCATCTGTCTATAGGCAGTTCCCCTAACCGCCAACTATGTGCTTTTCAACTGCTAACTTTTGTGTTGTCATGCCAATTGAAGTCACACCTTTACTTGGTGGTTAGCTATGCCAAAAACGGTTATAAACCCAGTTTATAACGCTCTAATTCATTTCCTTTAGGTCAATGTTGTGCCATCATTGTGCATCCTTGAGCTCTGGTATTGTGCTGCACTTCTGAGTACACATCAGTTTCTTGTGTTGCATCCTTTGAGAACACATCAGCTATATACAACAACTCAAGCCATAGTTCTTACCACTTAATGCCAATGCTGCTCCAAGCATCATATGTTTTACTTACATCACTTAGCTGAGTAACTGACCTCAATGATGCGTTTGGCCTGCGTTATTGCTGCATTTACATTGCCTAAGCCTTGGCCAAGCTTTAGGCCAATACATAAGTCATCGTATGACTTATCTCGTATCTTTAATTTATTCCATGATCTTGGGCCAACTCTGGATTTTCGGATATGCACCATTGCCTCTACAATGTTGTATTTGACAACGGCCTTCCATGTCTTAGCTTAATGTCGCTGCATAGTCGGATAATGTAGCTATAATTACTAGGAAATTTAATCTACCGGATATAGACCTCCCCCACCTAATCCATTCTTTATCCTCGAAGTATGCAATACTCATTCAGGACATCCTGAATTACTTGGCTTTGTACACTTTCGAGCCTATCTCAGAAATCAGCAAACCCCTTTGCCTTTCATGTCAAATTTTTCTACCTAGTACCATATGCCACCACTTAGCTTAGTTGTCTTGTTATTAAGTCTGAAAATTTCAGTTTCACTGTTGCATCGTCGACTATGTTCCAGTTTCACTTGATTACCATTTCAATACACAAAAGCTATAATATGTTGTTATGCCTTTGCACCAGCACACAAATCATTCTTCAGTTATTTTGTGCTTAAAGATACGCGCTAAATGACTCTCATATCATCCTGATATCCACCTTAGTCCACTGCCTACAACTCCAACTTATGTTGCACCATTGCAACTCGACAAGCAGACTAAGTTGTTATTCAATCACATTGTAACTCCCTCATCCTATAGTAATATTCTTACATGCCAATTGTACCCCAAAGAATCCAGCCTTGCTTATTTTTGTGCATCACTTGGCCAACACAATGTGAATAAAGTGCATGACTGTTAGTACCTCAAAATTAATTCTAGGCAAAACAATGTATTGTAGAAGTACTTTCTTTAGATTCGGAAATCAAAATCGTACAGGGAAAGCCTAAACCACGATAGTAGCCGTTCCGCCCTACTTCGGTCACAAGTAGAGAAAATGGGTTGATCTTAGGGGAGGGAAGCAAAGAAAGTTGAAGGAATTTGTGTTAAATTGTGTGTAGAGATATTAAACTATTGAGAAAATAACAGAGCTTGAGAGAATGATAAGCTTGTTCTGTTTTTGAAATGGGCTAAGTAGTCTATTTATAATAGTTTGTAACACACATTTTTCCTTGTAAAGTAGTAGATGTAGTGGAGAGATGGAGAATGTGGGGATAATGGTGTAACCGCCCTCTATGTCTTGGGAACTTTCTGGAAGACCATTACTCCATTAACTGCTTCAGCCTTACCACTACTTTATAACTTTTTCATCATGGGGTGTTTCCACGCCTCATGTTGATGTAACCACCAGAGCAAAACCCCATGAATAATCCCCCCATGTAATATGTTTTGATGTCTCGTAGGAATTAGTGGAGTCGTGGCTGCAGGAGCTGAAAGAGCCGCTATGAGAGCATTGAAGCTGATGCTGGACCGGAGATGATGTTGTTTGAGCTAAGGCATCTATGCTGGAGGGATCGTTGTTGGCGCTGAAGACAGGCGTTGTTTCTGGCGCTGAAGACAGGAGTTGTTGCTGGCGCTGAAGACAGGCGTTGTTGCTGGCGCTGGAGATGGGCGTCGTTGCTGGCGCTAAGGGAAGTGAGCTGGTGTTATCGCGGGAGCTGGTTGATAAGTGCATAATTTACATATTTTAAGTATCATTTCCTTATACTTATTTGCTAGATTTTGTGTGAATTATTGTGTATTATTATTACTTTTGTAGTTTATGTGTTTTTTTAGGTTACATCTCTGAAAGAAGTGAAATTGATCTCTACAAGAAAGAATTGCTAAAGACCCAATGGAAATCAGTCTGTCCTAGGATATCTACCCGCCATCTTGTAGAGAATTGAAAGGCGAAGCCAACGCAAAAAGAATGAGCTCATTCCGAGTTTGTATGAAGAAGTTATGAGCAAAACCCTGAAACCAACTTGGATTTGTTATCTGTTGGGCCTTATTGGGCCTGTGCGGGAAGAGAAAAAAGGAAGCGTTTTGGGCTCACCTTTGACGTGAAACTTAGGGGTTTTGCTGGTTTTTGAGGAAGTTCAGTCTCCTAATTGGATAAGGAATCAAAAGGAAGCGGAAAAGTATAATAAGATTAGGTTTCCTGGTTGGATAATGATCATGAGGAGGTTACCAAAGCCTATATAAAGGGGAGCCTAGATACAATTTAGAGGACAACTTATCACAGATAGAAAAATAGGGTTTAGTTTTGCTTTTCAAAAACAGTTTATGATTTTCTTTAATATTTTAATGGCTTTTAAGAAAAGCTATGTCTAGCTAAACCCAACCACTGGGACAATGGAGGAAACCATATTTCATGAATGAATGGTAACTATTTTTGATTCTTAATGACTTTTGCATTGATTTTAATTGATTTATGATTTTTCTTAATTAGTTGTGATTTTGTTTGATGGTGTATGCTGGGACTTAAGAGCTTTTGATGCGCCATGCTTGTGATTTACAATTAATATTTTAGAAATCTACTTTTGACAAAGAAACATAGTCAATAAAAGAGATATAATTGTTAAAGAATCATTGTAGAAATCATTCAGAAGTGATTTTGGTGGAATCCTGCGTTCCAGTTCTTCCCAATATTATTAAAATCTTTTACTTATTTTCTAGTTTAAATCAAAATTAGGTCTAAAACAAACCTTCACAAGTCTGAGTATCGAACCTTTTACCACTATTTAAAAACTACACCAATTTTTGGCGCCGCTGCCGTGGACTTGTCTTTAGGTTTAGAGTTTTAGATTTATTTTTAGGTCTTTATTTTTGTTTTTTTAGTATTAATTTTACTTTGTTCTATTTTACGTTTCTTTGGGTATTTTTCTTTTTGCTACAGGTTTTGAATTTTGGATTAAAAGGAAATTGAGCCAAATACTTTGGTGATTAAAGACTTGGAGTTAAAGTTAAATCTAGAAGAACGGAAAAGAAGACAAATAATTTTATTTTTAATCAGATTTTATTTAGATTTTATTTATTTCTCTTTCTAGAAAATTGTATTAAGAAATCTTTAATTATTCCTGTAATTTTTTCTTTTATTTTTGGCTATTTCTGGACTTTATTTTGGGACTTTGGATATTATTATTATTTTTAAACACTACAGAAGGGTAATTTAAATATAAACTGCAACAGGGAAGGACGATAATTACGATATTGTCTCGGCCCCTCGGGTTCGTACATTGACACAGGAGTCGGTGGCCCGAGTGGACTACAACCGATTCATCCCCCGTCTGGTACGGGAGGTAAGACTCGATCAACCCGCGAATCCCCTGCAAGTGGGTTTATTGTATTCCTTCGTATGCATATATGTTGAGGAACTAAATACATAATTATTTTTCTAGTAAAGGGCAAGAACTGGCCATACAAGATAAGGACTCGGATTTCATCACCGTTTCCTTCTTGCCCGCTTTAGGAACACTTCACCAAACGCAAACCTAAGCTTAAAATTTTTACTAGAAAGATACCAATAGGGTAACGAGCTTATAGGAAAGTCATTCAAAATGGCTGTATTGGTTACTCTGTTAGCTTAACTCAAAGTTCAGGAAGATTATTTTAAGTTGATTAGAGCCGCCTTGTAACCCAAGGAAAAGTTCCCAAAGAGACAGGGTTATCAAAGCTCCATAGAGCTTATCCTGTTTCTGTTCGACTTAATCTAATTCGGATCATTCTAAGAGGTTGCCTTTCGAAGGAATATAAGTTGGTCTAGAAACAATCTAAGTAGAGCAATCATGCTTTTTGTTTGCTAGATTCAATAGGTTTGATTTGGTTGAGTCATCCTTGCTTGTGATTATTTAGAATTCCCTTCCAATTAGGATTTATTTTTTTTAGTGTATGCCAATACCGCTTGAAATCATTACTGAGTGGGCTTGGAAAAGAGACACTCTAGGTCGTTTGATTAGTGAAAAACCTAGTAGTTCTGTCCCTGGAAACGAGGACCTCGAAGACTCTTCTTTTAAGGGCCCTGTTTTTGGAAATTTCAATTTTGAGAACTTGACACTGTGTGAAGAAGTTACTTCTAGTCCTTTGACAGAGCCAACAATGACAACTTTAAAGGATTTGTTGAACCCAACTAGGACTTCTCGTCCATCATGTATCAAGTTAGCTGAAACTGAAGCAAACTATGAGTTGAAACCTGGGACCATACAGATGCTCCCAATCTTCTTAGGGAAAGAAAATGAAAATCCCTATTTTCATGTTAAGGATTTAGAGGAAATGTGTAGTACTATCAGGATTAAGGACCTAGATGACGAAGCATTGAAACTTAGATTGTTTCCTTTTTCACTAATAGAGAAAGCCAAATCTTGGATATATAGTTTGACTTATGAATCAATTGAAACCTATGAACAACTTACATCTACCTTTTTTCTAGAAGTTTTTCCCTAGGCACAAAACATCATCTATTAGGCAGCAGATTTTCACATTTGCTCAACAAGAGGGAGAATCGTTATATAGGTATTTTTGGAAAGGTTCAATGCCTTATTATCACAATGTCATCATCATGGTTTAGAAAAAGTAAGGCTAGTTCAGATCCTCTACGAGGGTTTAGATTATTCGACAACAACCATGGTTGAGTCTTTATGCACAGGTGGGTTTGAAAATAAAACTGTCGATGATGCGATGACATTTTTGAATGAAATCGTCGAAAAAACCCAGCAGTGGGAAATCAGTAGGGAGCCTCGGAAAAAAATTCTTCTAAGTAGAGAAAATGTCAATAGGGTAGAAGGATATTTTGAATCAGATGCTAAAACAGCAGCTATGTCGAAAAGGTTAGAAGCTTTAGAACTGAGTCAATCTAGTTGTAAAATTGAGGCCAAATCATTTTGGGAAGGAGAGACTGTTGAAGAGCAAGCCCATGCTCTTTATAATAACATTAGATTTGATAATCATCAGAAGTTTGACCCTTATTCAGAATCATATAACCATGGTTGGAGAAACCATCCTAACCTTTCTTGGTCTAAGGGCCAGATTCAAGGTTAGTCTAGTAATTCTAGGGTTCCCCCAGATTTTGGTTATACTAAGAATCCTTCTGGACCGGCACAATTTCATATATTGATAGATAAGACGATCATGAGTTTAGCAGAGTCTGTCACCTCATTAACTCAGAACTTTAAATATTTTCAGCAGTTTTTCAACCAAAGTTTACGAGAAAATCAAAAGATCGTTCAGGCTAACAATCAGGCTATTTCTAATTTAGAAACCCAGGTTGGTCAAATCGTTGAGTCTTTGAGAGAAATAGAAAAAGGTAGGTTTCCTAGTCAGACCCAACCTAATCCTAGAGGAGTTCATGAAGTATCTTCTGGTGAGAAATCATCAAATCATGTGAATGCAATTAGAACCCTTAGGAATGGTAAAGTGGTATACAACAAGGTAACCATGCTTGATAGTGAACATATTGTAGTTCACCCTTCTGAGTCGGTAGCTGAAGAGACTGATAAAGTCTCTAAAGAGCCCGATGTATCTCCTCATAAGCCAGATTTTATGCCCAGAGGCCCGTTTCTACAACTGTTAGCACCAACAAAAAAAGAATCCAACTTTAATGACATATTGGAGGTTTTTAAGCAAGTCACGATCAACCTTCTATTATTAGATGCAATTAGGCAGATTCATACTTATTCCAAGTTCCTTAAGGAGTGTACGCGAAAGCGAAAGCTTAGCGTACAAAAGAAAGCCTTTCAAGGTAGTCATGTGAGTTCAATTATCCAGAACAGTACAACTCTTAAGTACAAAGACCCAAGTTCCCCAACCATTTCTTGCACAATAGGTAACTACCGTGTTGAGAAAGAGTTACTTGACTTAGGAGCCAGTGTGAACTTACTGTCGTACCATGTGTACCTCCATCTAGGACTTGGTGATTTGAAACCTACTCAGATAACACTGCAATTAGCTTATAGGTCTGTAAAAATTCCTCTTGGTGTCATAGAGGATGTTCTTATTGAGGTCGATAAGTTTATTTATCCGGTAGATTTTGTTTTCCTTGATACCCAATCTGTCCCTGACACAGAGAATCAGATACCTGTGATATTAGATCGCCTGTTTTAAGCTACATCTAATGCGATTATTAACTGTCGAAATGGTATTATGAACTTATCTTTTGGTAATATGACTATTGAGCTGAATATTTTCAGTATTAGTAACCAACTACCTGAGCTATATGACACGTGCATTGAAGAGGTGAACATGATAGGTGCTCGTGCTGAAGACAGGCTTTGTTGCTGCCGCTGAAGACAGGCGTTGTTGTTGGCGCTGAAGACAGGCATTGTTGCTGGCGCTGGAGATGGGTGTCGTTGCTGGCGCTAAGGGAAGTAAGCTGGTGTTATCACGGGAGATGGTTGATAAGTGCATATTTTATATATTTTAAGTATCATTTCCTTATACTTATTTGTTAGATTTTGTGTAAATTATTGTGTATTATTATTACTTTTGTAGTTTATGTGTTTTTTTAGGTTACATCTCTGAAAGAAGTGAAATTGAGCTCTACAAGGAAGAATTGCTAAAAACCCAATGGAACTCAGTCTGTCCTAGGATATCTACCCGCCATCTTGTAGAGAATTGAAAGGCGAAGCCAACGCAAAAAGAATGAGGTCATTCGAGTTTGTATGAAGAAGTTATGAGCAAAACCCTGAAACCAACTTGGATTTGTTATCTGTTGGGCCATATTGGGCCTGCGCGGGAAGAGAATAAAGGAAGCGTTTTGGGCTCACCTTTGACGTGAAAATTAGGGGTTTTGTTGGTTTTTGAGGAGGTTAAGTCTCCTAATTGGATAATGAATCAAAAGGAAGTGGAAAAGTATAATAAAATTAGATTTCCTGGTTGGATAATGATCATGAGGAGGTTACCAAAGCCTATATAAAGGGGAGCCTAGATACAATTTAGAGGACAACTTCTCACAGATAGAAAACTAGAGTTTAGTTTTTCTTTTCAAAAATAGTTTATGATTTTCTTTAATATTTTAATGGCTCTTAAGAAAGCTATGTCTAGCTAAACCCAACCACTGGGACAATGGAGGAAGCCATATTTCATGAATGAATGATAACTATTTTTGATTCTTAATGACTTTTGCATTGATTTTAATTGATTTATGATTTTTCTTAATTAGTTGTGATTTTGTTTGATGGTGTATGCTGGGAATTAAGAAATTTTGATGCGCCATGCTTGTGATTTACAATTAATATTTTAGAAATCTACTTTTGGCAAAGAAACATAGTCAATAAAAGAGCTATAATTGTTAAAGAATCATTGTAGAAATCATTCAGAAGTGATTTTGGTGGAATCCTGAGTTCCAGTTCTTCCCAATATTATTAAAATCTTTTACTTATTTTCTAGTTTAAATCAAAATTAGGTCTAAAACGAATCTTCACAAGTCTCAGCGAACGAACTATTTTTACCATTTTTTTAAAACGATCACTGGTGTGTTGTCACTAGTGCTGGTAGGGCCTGTTTGGCGTATGATCATGTTGCCAGTGCTGCCGCTAGCACTGCTAGTGTCACGGCCGGCCCTTAAAACCTAATTCCCGATGCGCGGCTTGAAAGACTGTAACCGGACCTTAAGATCTAACTTCTAGCTGGAAAATGCAGGTAGATTTTCCTTTCCAAACATGTTTTGCAAGCATGATATTCGAAACGTAGTTTCCATACTGCTCCAACTCACCCATCTTCCAACTTCCAGAACATGGGTAAGGTCATAAAAGCCAATGGTGATGTCTTTGGCATGTATCACTTGCTTACGAGCATTGTCCAGGCCTAACTCATGCCTTGGTCTAGCACTTAGGCCATTTCAAGCCTATTTTTCGCTTCATCAACTCTGCTTCGACCATGCGTTGGAGCCTGCACTGATCTTGCTCTTGCGAAGGGTGCGACATCCAGGCACATGCCATTCCATGCCGTAAAGGTTGATACGAAGTATGAACAATACATCGAATGGAATCGCAACTACCTCATTAAGTGTGGCAACAATCATCTCTTGACTTGGCATTGTCGAGCCAGATGAAAGAAAATATTTTGGTGGGAAAACAAAGTCAATCTTGGTATTATCGCCTAGGTGAACCACATCGACCAGAGGATGGGTTTCTAACAACTGAGCTTCTTTCTAGACATCAACAGGCTCAGGGAATCTTGTTTTAAAATAATCTTTTAATATGGTAGAGGTGCATATGTCAAGTCCCAAGTTAGGGACTTTAAGTGGGGATACTAGACAATCACAAGAATCATCGGTACCCCCAAATTTAGGGTGGACATTACTCTCAGATGGACTAAAAACTATTGGCTGGATTCTAGAGTCCTTAAGATCAGAACTACACTCAGCTTCCTCTATAGAAGGAAATAAGGTGGACTTATAAACTAGTAGAAGTTCAGACTCAGTTTTCCATATATTATAAATGTCCATCAAAGGTGCAGAATCTAACAAAGGATTCACCTCATTAATAATACTATCATCGTCAATATCAAATCTAAAGTGGGCTAGGCATTTCTCTAATGGATCTTCTAACAAAGTGTTTGTTAGTGACCCCTGAACTATTGTTCCTATCATGTTAACCTCTTCAATGTACGTGTCATCTAGTTCAGGTGGTTGGTTACTAATATTGAAAATATTCAGCTCAATAATCATATTACCAAAAAATAAGTTAATAGTACCATTTCGACAGTTAATAATCGCATTAGATGTAGCTTAAAACGGGTGACCTAATATCACATGTATCTGATTCTCTGGGTCAGGGACAGATTGGGTATCAAGGACAACAAAATCTACCGGATAAATAAATTTAGCGACCTCAATAAGAACATCTTCTATGACACCACGGGGAATTTTCACATACCTATCAGCTAATTGCAGTGTTATCTGAGTAGGTTTCAAATCACCAAGTCCTAGATGGAGGTACACATGGTACGATAGTAAGTTCACACTGGCTCCTAAGTCAAGTAACGCTTTCTCAACATGGTAGTTACCTATTGTGCAAGAAATGGTTGGGGAACCTGGTCTTTGTACTTAGGAGTTTTATTGTTCTGGATAATTGAACTCACATGACTAGCTAAAAAGGATTTCTTTGGTACACTAAGCTTTCGCATGCACATATCCTTAAGGAACTTGGCATAAGCAGGAATCTTCTTAATTGCATCTAATAATGGAAGGTTGATCATGACTTGCTTAAAAACCTTCAATATGTCGTTAAAGTTCGATTCCTTCTTTGTTGGTGCTAACATTTGTGGGAACGGGGCTCTGGGAACAAAATCTGGCTTATGAGGAACTACATCGAGCTCTTTAGAGACTTCATCATTCTCAACAGCTACTGGCTCAGAAGGGTGAACTACAATATGTTCATTATCAGGTATGGCTACCTTGTTGTCTACCACTTTACCGTTCCTAAGGGTTCTAATTGCGTTCACATGATTTGATGATTTCTTACCAGAAGATACTTCATGAATTCCTCTAGGATTGGGTTGGGTCTGACTAGGAAACCTACCTTTTTATCTTTCTCTCAAAGACCTAGCGATTTGACCAACCTGGGTTCGTAAATCATTAATAGCCTGAGAGTTAGCTTGGATCATCTTTTTATTGTCTTCTAAATTTTGTTTAACCGATTGCTGAAACTCTGTAAAGTTCTGAGATAATGAGGCGATAGACTCTGCTAACTGATCGTCTTATCTATCGGATTCTGAACTTGTGCCGGTCCAGAAGGATTCTTAGTATAACCAAAATCTGGGGGAACCCTAGAATTACTAGACTGACCTTGAATCTGGCCCTTAGACCAAGAAAGGTTAGGATGGTTTCTCCAACCAGGGTTATAGGTTTCTGAATAAGGGTCAAACTTCTGATGATTATCAAATCTAGTGTTATTATAAAGAGCATGGGCTTGCTCTTTTACAGTATGTCCTTCCCAAAATGGCTTGGGATCAATTCCACAACTAGAGTGACTCAATTATAAAGCTTCTAACCTTTTAGATATAACTGCTACTTTGGCATCTGATTCAAAAGATCCTTCTACCCTATTGACATTTCCTTTACTTAGAAGAGTTGTTTTCTGGGGATCCTATTATTTTCCCACTGCTGAGTTTTTTCGGCGATTTCATTCAAAAATGTCATCGCACCATCGACAATTTGATTTTCAAACCCTCCTGTGGACAAAGACTCAACCATGGTTGCTGTCGAGTAATCTAAACCCTCGTAGAGGATCTGAACTAGCTTTTTTTTTTTTAAACCATGATGAGGACATTGTGATAATAAGTCATTGAACCTTTCTAAATACCTATATAAAGATTCTCCCTCTTGTTGAGCAAATGTGCATTTCTGCTGCCTAATAGATGATGTTTTGTGCCCAGGGAAAAACTTCTGGAAAAAGGCAGATATAAGTTGTTCATAGGTTTCAATTGACTCGGAAGTCAAACTATATATGCAAGATTTGGCTTTGTCTCTTAATGAAATAGGAAACAGTCTAAGTTTCAATCCTTCATCATCTAGGTCCTTAATCCTGATGGTACTATATATTTCCTCAAAATCCCTAACATGGAAATATGGGTTTTCATTTTCTTTCCCTAAGAAGATTGGGAGCATCTGTATGGTCCCAGGTTTCAACTTATAGTTTGATTCAGTTTCAGCTAACTTGATACATGATGGACGAGAAGTCCTAGTCGGGTTCAACAAAGCTTTTAAAGTTGCCATTGCTGGCGCTATCAAAGGACTAGAAGTAACTTCGTCACTAATCAAACGACCTAGAGTGTCTCTTTTCCAAGCTTGCTCAGTGATGACTTTGAGCGGTCTTGGCATACACTAAAAAAAACTAAAAAACTAAATCCTAATTGGAAGGGAATTCTAAACAATCACAAGCAAGGCTGAATCAACCAAATCAAACCTATTGAATATAGCAAACAAAAAGCATGATGGATCCACTTAGATTGTTTTTAGAACAACTTTTATTCTTTCAAAAGGCAACTAGTTACAGTTTTAGCAAACCTCTTAGAACGATCCAAATTAGATTAAGTCGGAGAGAAACAGGATAAGCTCTAAAGAGCTTTGATAACCCTGTCTCTTTGGAAACTTTTCCCTGGGTTACAAGGCGGCTCTAATAAACTTAAAATAATCTTCCTGAACTTCGAGTTAGGCTAACAAAGTAATCAATACAGTCCTTTTGAACGAGTTTCCTATAAGCTCGTTACCCTATCGGTCCCTTTCTAGTCAAAATTTCAATGTTTAGGTTCGCGTTTGGTAACGTGTTCCTAAAGCGGGCAAGAAGGAAACGGTGATGAAATCCGAGTCCTTATCTTATATGGCCAGTTATTGCCCTTTACTAGAAAAATAATTCCGTATTCAGTTCCTCAACATATATACATACGAAGGAATACAGTAAACCCACTTGCAGGGGATTCGTGGGTTGACCGAGTCTTACCTCCCGTACCAGACGGGGGATGAATCGGTTGTAGTCGACTCGGGTCACCGACTCCTTTGTCAATGTACGAACCCGAGGGGTCGAGACAATATCGTAATTGTTGTCCTTCCATGTTGCAGTTTATATTTAAATTACCTTTCCGTAGGGTTTAAAAATAATAATAATGTCCAAAGCCCCAAAATAAAGTCCAAAAAGTTTCCAAAAATAAAAGAAAAATTACAGAAATAATAAAAATTTCCTAATATAATTTTCTGAGCAAATAAATCTGAAAAATAAAATATAATTAAAAATATAATTTTTTGTCTTCTTTTCCGTTCTTTTAGCTTTAACTTTAACTCCAAGTCTTTAATCACCAAAGTATTTGGCTCAATTTCCTTTTAATCCAAAATCCAAAACCTGTAGCAAAAAGAAAAATACCCAAAGAAACGTAAAATATAACAAAGTAAAACTAATATTAAAACAAATAAAAACCTAAAAATAAATCTAAAACTCTAAACCTAAAGACAAGTCCCCGGCAGCGGCGCCATTTCAGCAAAATAGTTTTTTTCCAGGAATTTTTCGCACGTCTGTGGCTTGATTTTTCTTCGATCCTTTTCCTATTTATAAGCTTGGGGAACCCTAATACATCATCCTTAATTGATAAGGACACCAATAACCATCCAAATCCAACTCCAATTCATTGTAAATCCGAAACAGAGATGGTTTCTTTTTCCGACTGCCAACATGATTTTTCACCCATTTTTCCGGCGTGAATCTCTTGTTCTGACGTGTGTTGATCTTTTTTTTGTTTCTTCTTTATTTGGGTAACTCATGATAGACTTCAAATCCCTTAAAAATTGATTCCAAACCAACACAAAACAATTGCCTTCACGTGTAATAACTTTCCCGCCATTTTTGGTTTTTAAACCATGAAGAAGGGTGCCCCTAACAACTGTCTAGGTGCCTTTAGTAATTTGGTGGATGCTTTTAGTAATTTTTCATGGGGCTGCCTTTAACAACTTTTTGAGGCGATTTTTCCACAATTATTTATTTCTCAAAAACACCTACAAAGACATAAAAAAACCATAAATAGTACAAAATCGAACACTACTAGAATAGAGAATTAAGCACAATTTAGATACAAAATTGTGTCTATCATTAACATATTTGCTAACTGGTTCGCCAGCTGCTAGACACTTACGCCCACTGGTTAACATTGATAGGAAAATCCGTTAATTGGTTAACATCCGCTAACTGGTAAGCCAGCAGCTAGGCTATTCCGCCATCTAGTTAGCATATTTGCTAACTGGTTAGCCAGCTGCTAGGCACTTACGCCAACTGGTTAGCATTGATAGGAAAATATGCTAATTGGTTAGCACATCCGTTAACTGGTAAGCCAGCTGCTAGGCTATTCCGCCATCTAGTTAGCATATTTGCTAACTGGTTAGCCAGCTGCTAGGCAAATCCGCTTTTTGGTTGGCGCTGATAGGAAAATACGCCAACTGATTAACATGAATACTAACTGGTAAGCCAGCTGTAAGGAAAATACGCTTTCTGGTTGGCGTTGATAGGCAAATACGCTAACTGGTTAGCATAAAGGCCAATTGTACCAAGGCTAATGCATCCACACCCTAATACACCCCTGAGTAAGCTTTATAAGCTTAGGATGAAGCTTCATCCCATGCCATGACGCGTCCTTGAGTAAGCGTCATGCGAAAATTGCGGGTGTTACATTCGTGCCACCTCCAAAGAATTTCGTCCCCGAAATTCAACTAAAAGACTATTGTGGACAAGCTTCATCGATTTGGATTTCCTGCGCATATGTCTCATACCATAATGCACAGAAATCCTGTAAGGCTCCAATAATTGTCATGAACATATATTAATATCTTCTGAATATACGTTTCATTCCGCATAATCCGGAATCCTAATAGGATTTGTAGTGGTCGTAAACGCCGATTAAGACCTTCCAAACATACGTCCCGTACCGTATGCTCGAGGATCAAAAAAGTTTTTACAACTCTACCAAGAAAATCAATTTGGATTCCTAAACATGTGTCTCATACCACATGCTCAAAAATGCAAAAGGATTTACTCAACACAAGATCTTAAGTAAACGTCCCATACCATACACTTAAGAGTCCCCAAAGTTCACAAGGTTTGAAAGGGTCATCGCAAATTGATAAGCAATTCCTAGCGTAGTACTGTGAGGAACAAAATCTAATGCCAGTGCAGTCGGATGCAAGCCATCATCCCTGACGATCTTCCACTCGTTAGTGGGAGTTATCCAACTTGACAACGTATTCCGTGCCGCACGGGTGAGGGGTGATCATCCCCAATGCCAAGGGTAGTGGGATACCAGCCACCGTTCCAAACGGGTTTTCCGGCAAACTCACAGAACTAGGTCAAGCTCATCCGAATTTTAGCGGAGTAACTGGCGTATTAGTTACAATTTATTTTAGCATAGGCGCTTGGCCTGATTTATCTACTATCTTTTCGCATAACAGTTGGCCTACTCTTCCAACTTTTTATTTTTTTTTGAAGGAAAACTTTTGTAGTTACATTACAAACACTCACTTGACGAGTCCAGAACGCATAATTCCTAATGTTTTCTCGGAACTTGCTCTGATACAACTTGTCACGGACCGGAGAATCCCGCCCCCGGCGTTGTGCTCCACGCTGGCCAGAACTCCCCGATACGCGGCTTGAAAGACAGTAACCGGCCCTTAAAGCCTAACTTCTCGCTGGCAAATGCAGGTAGATTTTCCTTTGCAAGCATGATACTTGAAACGTAGTTTCCATACTGCTCCAACTCACTCATCTTCCAACTTCCAGAACAGGGGTAAGGCCATAAAAGCCAATGGTGATACCTTTGGCATGCATCACTTGCTTACGAGTATTGTCCAGGCCTAACTCATGCCTTGGACTAACACTTAGGCCATTCAAGCCTATTTTTCGCCTCATCAACTCTATTTCGACCATGCGTTGGAGCCTGCACTGATCTTGTTCTTGCCAAGGGTGCTACATCCAGGCACATGTCATTCCATGCTGTAAAAGTTGATAGGAAGTATGAACAATCCATCGAATGGAATCGCAACTACCTCATAAAAAGTGGCAACAATCATCTCTTGACTTGGCATTGCCGAGCCAGATGAAACGAGTTACCATAATGTGACAATCACCTCAAAATTAGATGATATGAGCGACAAGATGATGCACCTCAATGCATTACATTGCGGTTGCCTACGTACTCAACCCGTACCTTGAAGAGATCAAACATGACTGTAGTTCATCCGAATAGGGACAACAAACTTAAACCTATTAAGGCAAAAACAACATCGATTCCAACTTCGTTGCAAAGCCAGAGGCCAAGCAAAACCTAATCCGTATAGGCCAATGGACTTTCGCAAGGTATGCACCAACTTGTGCATAACTATCGCTACTTAGTATGTAAATATGCATTCTCGAGTACGCAACTCGATTGAATGATGCTTTCGCATAATTCAAGCTCCATCGGTTAAGCTACAAGTAAATCCGCGAACTGATTAGCATATCTAGGCAATTCCTCCAACTGGTAAGCATAGCTAAGCAATTCCGCCATCTGGTTAGCATATTCGTTAACTGGTTAGCATAGCTAGGCAATTCCGCCACCTGGTAAGCATAGCTAAGGCTAATACGCCAACTGGTTAGCATAGCTAAGCATCATCGTTTTCCACCAACCACTCCTCACTATATATGCCTTGTCGCATTTCCACATTTTTGGATAAGAGGGGGAAGAGACATCCATCAAATGCACCTTACGAAAAAACAACAATGGGTTAGCCAGCTGCTAGGCACTTACGAAAACTGGTTTGCATTGATAGGCAAATCTGCTAATTGGTTAGCACATCCGTTAACCGGTAAGCCATCTGCTAGGCTATTCTGCCATCTAGTTAGCATATATACTAACTGGTTAGCCAGCTGCTAGGCACTTACTCCAACTGGTTAGCATTGATAGGAAAATCTGCTAATCGGTTAGCACATCCGCTAACTAGTAAGCCAGCTGCTAGGCTATTCCGCCATCTAGTTAGCATATTTGCTAACTGGTTAGTCAGCTGCTAGGAAAAAATCCACTTTCTGGTTGGTGGTGATAGGCAAATACGCCAACTAGTTAGCATGAATGCTAACTTATAAGCCAGCTGTTAGGCAAATCCGCTTTCTGGTTGGCGCTGATAGTCAAATACGCTAACTAGTTAGCGTCAAGGCCAATTGTGCCAAGGCTAATGCATCCACACCCTAATGCATCCCTGAGTAAGCTTTATAAACTTAGGATAAAGCTTCATCCCATGCTATGACGCGTCCTTGAGTAAGCGTCATCTGAAAATTACGGGTGTTACAGCTAGGGCAGCTTTGGCGCGTGCTTTGCTGCCAGTGCTGCCGCTAGCACTGCTAGGGCCTGTTTGGCGTGTGAGCATGTTGGTTTTGTTGGCTTTTTGGCCTTTGGCACATGTGTATGCTACTAATTTGTATTGGGAAAGTGGATAGGACTTGCTAAAGATGGAACTTACTAGTAGCATGGTTATTGCCAATGCGACGCTAGCTTTGGCATTCATTAATGTCGTGGCCATATTTATGGCCTGTTTTGGGGTTTCTCAATCGTATGAGATTTAACGTTAGCATTTATGCTTAACTTTTCACTGCATACAGAACATTTTCAAGAGATTCAGCTGTGGAATTTGCAACTTGATATATATTTGATGCGACTCTGGAATTAGATGGTATGATCCATTTAATAACACATTTATTCGAGAATAGTGTAAAATCACAGAATGACTATTGTGCCATTTTCGCCCGACTTTTTGGTAAAATGACTATTTGCCCCTGATCCAAAACTTGATGAATATGATTTTTCACCTCCAATTATAAAACGACCATTTTACCCCTCTGATGTATAAAATTACTTTTTTACCCCTGGTCTGAAAAATTACCCAAATTCATTGTTTTACCCTTTAACAAAAACCCGTCGTCTACATTAAGTCCCCTGTTTAGCGCTGAACGAGTAATGTTGCATGGTAAGCACTAGATGGTGGCCTGCCAGACGAAGTAAAATATGACTTTTATTGTTTAATGGTTAGTTATCACTAGAAAAGTAGTAGTTGGCTGAGCAAGTTTTGCTCTTTTGTGATTGTACATGTATATGGAGCGTTCTTCTTCTACCATAACAACAACGAGAAAGTATTTGGAACATTAGTTGGTTGTAGAGAGTGTTGAGGCAATGTTGTCATCAGAACACTAAAATGAATGTTGAGGCATTGCTGTCGTCAGAACACTAAGATGAGTGTGGAAGCAGTAATTCTGCCATCAGACACAAAGATGAGTGTTAGCCGTGAACACTAAGATGAGTGTGGAGGCAGTGATTCTGCCATCAGACACGAAGATGAATGTTAGTCGTGAACACTAAGATGAGTGTTGAGGCATTGCTGCCGTGAGAACACTAAGATGAGTGTGAAGGCAGTGATTCTGCCATCAGACACGAAGATGAGTGTTATCCGTGAACACTAAGATGAGTGTTGAGGCATTGTTGTCGTCAAAACACTAAGATGAGTGTGGAGGCAGTGATTCTGCTATCAGACACGAAAATGAGTGTTAGCCGTGAACACTAAGATGAATATAGAGGCAGTGACTCTACCATCAGACACGAAGATGAGTGTTAGCCGTGAACACTAAGATGAGTGTTGAGGCATTGCTACCGTCAGAACGCCAGGATAAGTGTTGAGGCATTCCTGCATCAGAACACTATGATGAATGTGAAGGCAGTGATTCTGCCGTCAAATACAAAGATGAATGTTAGCCGTGAACACTAAGATAGTTAAAAGTTGAGCGTTGATATTCAAGGAATTAAATCCATGGAAGTTCTGCGACTTGAAGAGAGTTCATTCGTGACATGAAGTGCTTAACTTTTATGTAGTGCATAGAGAACATATTCAAGAGATTCAGCCGTGGAAGTTTGCAACTTCAGATAATGTTCGATGCGGCTCTTCAATTAGATGGTATACATGTAATTAGCGATCTCTATCAGGAATGGTATATTATCCATTCTGATTGTTCGCAATTTTGTATTTAGATGGTATGCATCTAATTTAACGATCTTTATTCAGATATGGCATAACATCTATTCTGAATGTTTGCAATTTTGTATAATCACTGTATTCTGATTAATACAAATAGTTTGCGTGGATGCACATGAAATAACGAGGGTTTAGCCGGCTAAAGCCATGAAATTTCTACGGGCGCATACATATGCAAAAGATATATGGAACGAGTATAAGGAATTCAGTCGTGGAATTATAGCAATTTATAACTGGTTCAGCGTTATGTATAGTTAAAGATCATCTGGACGGGAACTTCAACCGTCACCAATGATATTCTGAAGATGTTATCGCTCTATACTAGTGGTCAATCCACCTAGGAGCTTGAGATTTGTTTATACAAAGCTGCATAGGTAAGTCAACAATATTCAATGGATGTTGACATAAGGCAATTTTTGGGAATTCTCTTGCGGAATTCTGAAGTTTAAGGTTTCTGAGATCGGGGTCATAAACGCAATGTTTTACTATTTTAGATAAAAATAAAATAACAAGACTTTAGTTGTTAGATATTACCAGAGATATTGTAGTAGGCTTGAACTCTGAATATTATCACCTTGATGGATTTGCAAATCAGGGATGATTGACAGGGATGTGCAGAGGCACAATATCATCATCAGGAATGCAACATCAGTAGTCCAGGTTTGTGAGTACTTAAGCTCACTTGGTCGGACAAGCAAGAGAGTAGGCCACGGCTGGGCGGACAAGCAAAGGGTCTTGACTTATACATGCAAGCGAGAGATTGTGCATGGACGGACAAGTGAGAGACCATCTCGTTGTCGAACTTGGTAATTCCAAGGAATAATTGTTTCTATTCTTTTCTTTGCTAGCATTTTCTTCCCTTGGGAGGTTGAATTTGACTATGTTGTTTGTCTCCAATTGGCAGTCTAGTGTTTTTGAAGCAAATATAAGCAGCGGTGTATTCCCACTTTTGTCAGGATGATGCGAGTGGGAGGTCTTGTTGCTACTACCGTTGTTGATAAATACTCTTGTCAAAGAAGGTGATTGCGTTAAATATCTAAAACTGAAGAAGCCTTCAGTTCCCAGGTGTAGCTACTTTGGACTGGTACTAGACGAGAGATGATTTGATAGTATCGCCATGAGTCCATGCCTCTAGGGTCTGATAAGGCAGGGAAAGCCAGGGAGGTTGATATCTCATGTTGTTGTCTTTGTCGCACCAAGGATATAACAATAACTTGAACTGAAGTTGAATCCCTTGTTGGTGCCCGGGCTGTTGAGTCGCAACTGGGACGTTTTCGTAAACATTGAATGAAATTGCATCTTATTATGACCCTTTGACTCACAAACTTGTTTTACCTTTTTTGGATGTGATGGCGGCATGCTTGGAATGTTCATATATGCCAAGTCCTCTGGGGACGCCGAGGGTAAAGAGGGTGAGATGAGAGGTGTTATGTTACTGATGTAGTGTTAAAGGTGTCTTCAAAGATTATGTTCCAAGAGGCGTCTTTTAAGCTATCCTTTGAATTATTGATTGCTATAAGAGATGGGATGCAGTGAGCGTTCCCTAATCACATTCTTCTTTAATTACTGAAGTTGTCTTTTCTGGAGTAGACTTGGGACGTGCCTCATCTTCATTAGGGGTAACAGGCGTCTATCATAGAAGTCGCCTTGTCAAGGTCGTGACTTTCTGGTTGATCGTTTTTTATAGGTTTGGGAGGCTCTTGAGACCGAGGGGATCTTGTGTAAATCTTCAGTCCCCAAGTGTGGTTCTTGTGATCCTTCAGATGGAGTTGTTGAAAATGACGCTCCAAGTGGTGTCGTTACGTAGGATGCCAACGCGATGAAAACTGCACAGTATCTGAAAGCTGGAGTTGATTTTGACTTTGAGTTGGACATGAATTGACTCTTGGAGGAAGCTGAGACGGCTAAGCTTATTGTTGGATGTCATATGAGAGCCATTCAGGAGAACTTGAAGGAAGTAGGTGTGTCTTTAGCTTAGAAGCGATTACCAAGGCTAGGTATGATGCCGAAAGACTATCCTGAGAATTGAGGCTTGCAATTGAAGCCCTTGCATAGGCGGAAAGATCATGTACTGATGGTGTTGAACCAGTCTTCAGATATCTTTTCTAAATAATAGGTTTTGAGGATTTTATGTATTTCTGAGATACTCAAATTTTCTGTGGTTTTATTTTGGGATTTTGAGTAGGTAGATTTTGAATGGTTGTAAAGGATTTTTTTTTTAGAAAGATAAATAATACTTTGTTTTAATGAATTGAAACCTTAAGTATAAATGCAATATATTACAAACATTTTGGAGGAATCAAAAATATTACGTAAAAACAAGGAGATATTGCTAAGGGTGGTGAAGTGCTCAAGCCTTGACAGTTTTTTCAGGGTGGTGAAGTGTTTAAACCTTGAAAACTTTAAGCCACTCGCCCCATACGACTACCCTTGTTGGCTTATCATCATTGACTAGTTTGTAGTATCCACCTAATATAGTTTTAATGACCAGATATGGCTTTTCTCTTGAAAAGGCAGTAGTGTCTCCGATTTAGGATGGGTTGGGTCTCGGTATCTCAAGTTGATGACACATTTTAAGGATGATTGAGTTATTGGTTTTAATATTCTCAGTAGAGACGACCCCTATCCATTCAACAAACTGTTGAAAACGATCAGCTTCTCATTCATATTGTCAAGGCACGTTGAGGTTGATACTCGGGTCAAGTACCCAAGCTTGATGAGACGTGTGACTACTGGTTATAAAGAAATTTGCTGAGCAAGACTTAATCGTAGGAGAAATCCACGGGCGTACGACATTATCTCTCTTCTATGCAATTGTTAAACGTCCAGATCCGTTGTTTGGTGATATCCTGGAGGTGAGCAATCTTTAGGGTCTGCTGGCTTATTGGCGCATATGGATGGGTCCCTTGGTGACAATTTCTCCAGAGATACGTCGATCCTTGCCTTGTTTCTGTGGACTCACGGACGTCCTACAAACCATGTGGTAGTCTGGTTCTACATGGTTGTTGCTGATGAAGTGGTAGTATACACTTCTGGCCACAAAATAGTAGTGGAAGTGGTCTCTCTAGACCTTTATGAATGACGAAGTTTGGTCGTTGTATCCTAGTTGCTTTCTTTGAATGGGGATCTCGTCACCGTGTCGAATGTTGATTCTAGAACGTGCAATTTACTCTACTTAAAGACTTCGTGTCTAGTGAGCCTTCTGATGTACGTGGTGAGCCTTCTGAGAAGGAATTAGCAGCTCATCCAAACTTGAAAATTACTTTTAGAGCGAGGCGCGACTCGATCATTAACTTGACACTAGTATCTCAAATCATCTTTAGTTTAATCTTCATCTTTTATTTAGTAATTAAACGCTCAATTTGTTTCTTGTAGTCGTGGCACCCAGAACGCTTTGTGTTCAGTATTGTGGCGAACGTCGTTCCTCAGTCTTGTCCTGACAAGCACCTTTGCATAGTCTAGGAGCATAAATTATCAAGGCACCTTGGGTATTCAACCTTTTAATTTTGGTGTCCCAACTGTTCTTGGCGCTTCATCTCCTTATGTAGTAAGTATAATTTTTTGGAGATTCCTAAGTTGTAGAATTTTACGTCTTGTTGAACTTGATGAATTCTGATTCTTGTGAATAACTATCATTCTTAGATAACTAGCAATATGGATACTTCAGCGTTAGAAAGCACCATTGTTGTTGGAAGCACTGAGGAAGAAGACAAAGATGACCGGGAACCAGAGAAATCATCCCATGCTGATGTAATTGAAGAATCTGGGGCTGAGAACGAAGAACTTGGTGGTGAATCACATTGCGAGATGTTTTCTGCTTCCAATGAATTTTTGCAGCTCCACGTAAGTTTTCTTCATTGTTTTAAAATCATAATGACATGATTATAATCCTTAGAACACCAAATGTGTAGAACTATACGTGATTTTATGAAGAATTTTAGCGATTTTCGCTGTTAGAAAAATTCAGATTCAGGTCTTCTTGCCGTAATGGCCGTAGAATCCTCGTCCGACTTTGGAATAAGGTGATTGACATCTCATTATTTAGATAAGAGGAATATATAACTTTTACAAAAATAATTTATGAATTTGGAGTCTGTTTGATACGTTAAAAATACCTGACACCGAGAGTCCATAACTTTTCAGACAGAATTCTGTCGATTTTCAGTTGTCGTGTAGTCGACCGTTTTGTATACCCTTATTAGATCGCTTCTCCGATTGGTGTTAAATTTTAGAATGTTGTATTAGAATCCATATGAATCATTTGGTATATAAATCACCCCCAAATTCCATACCAATTAGCGCCAGTTTCAGTTCTTCCAGAAGGTAGTGTAAAAACGAATCTGACGACATTTTTGCAAAACAACCCATATCCTTTCTAAACCATATGCCATGACCCAAAACACTTTTTAATGAATGTTTAGGTTGATAATTGGCATATTTTATGAACTTCGTAGTTTTTTCTCCAATTTCTCATGCTTGGGACATTTTAACTCATTATCTCTATAATGTCTCCATTTTTTTAGGGGGGAAATGAACCAAAGCAGAGAGATGAACTTGTAGATGTAGGATTGGAGATTACCATGAGCCATGATGCTAATGATGTGTCTTTTAAAAATCAAAATCATAAGCAGCTCCCCTTGACGTGATTATTGAAGAAGGCACTCCGAGTGATGTTATTGTACAGAACGCTGCTATGATGAAGGTTGTTCCGATGATAACTGCTCTGTTAAAGTCTTAAGAAAGGTAAGAACTTCCTTCTGGGTAGTAGCCATGGCTACTTGAGTTTCGTCCAAGGTTTCTTGGCTCTTCATGAAATCAACTATGGTTGATGATGCACGTTCCTTGTCTTTGGCACCTTCGGTGGTACAAAAAGGAGTGTTGGTGTTTTCAGCGGTGGTGTTTTAAAAATGATCTCTGGAGTTCCGCCATTGGTATTACCGGGGTTAGGGGTGGTTGTTGAACCTGAATTGGGATTTTTTGCTGAACCCGACCTAACATCCACCATTTTTAGATGATTGAAGAATTGATTTTCAGATGGTTGAAGAATTGGATTCGTGACCGAGATATTGATTCCCCACCGTGGTCGCCAATTGTTAGTACCTAAAAATTGGTTCTAGGCAAAACAATGTATTATAAAAGTACTTTCTTTAGATTCGGAAATCAAAATCGTACAAGGCAAGCCTAAACCACGATAGTATCCGTTCTTCCCTGCTTCGGTCACAAGGAGAGAAAATGGGTTGATATTAGGGGAGGGAAGCAAAGAAAGTTGAAGGAATTTGTGTGTTGAATTGTGTGTAGAAATAGTGAACTATTGAGAAAATAACTGAGCTTGAGAGAATGATTAGCTTGTTCTGTTTTTGAAATGGGCTAAGTAGCTTATTTATAATAGTTTGTAACACACATTTTTCCTTGTAAAGTAGTGGAGGTATGGAGAATTTCTTGGGAACTTTCTAGAAGACCATTACTCCATTAACTGCTTCATCCTTACCACTTGATAATATTTTAGAATACCTATATAAATAAACCGCAATCGCACGATGTCTACAATGCAGACAACGGCAAGTAAGGGTCGAACCCACAGGGAGCGGGAGAATACTGCAATCAATATTCTTAATAAACTAATCAAGAATAATTATTTTGAATTTTTAGATTTATGAATAAAATAATAAAACAAACTAAACTAATAAAATAAATCAAATGGGAGAGTAGGTAATCAGGGTTTTCAGTATCCACCATTATTTCTATTTAATTACTGAAGTGAAACATAACTCCTGAATATTCATCTATTGTTTGTTATATCGACATCACCTATTATATGTATTAGAGTCGCAAATATCACTAAGACACCCTAAGCATGGCGCATCAAAAGCTCTAAGTCTCATGCATACACCATCTAATTGTGTTAGCGAGAAAATAATACGAAACAAATTATAGGTTCACAAATAATATCTGGCTCTTCTAAGCATACCTCATCTAAGGATTTAACCCCAGCATGAACTATCAAATAAGTAGACAAACATATTTGATATCCTATTAATTCTGCGCATAGGTTACTGTATTGTACAGAACCGGTGAAGCAACAACTAATTTTTCATTAAATCAATAAATCAAAATCATGGAATTAATCTATTCAAATCATAATAGTCTGTATCAAATATTCGATTTAATTGATATAAAACTTTAAGTGGTTTCAACATTAAAACCTAGCTACAAATTTAGTGAGACATAGATATGGATTTCTTAAAACCCATAAAAATAATTAACAGGAATAGAGAGAAAGAATTAAACCCAAAAACGTGTGTTGTCCTTTCTTCATGTACCGCTTCCAACCCAGAAGAACAAATCAGAAGAAATCATTATTCTCTTGTACACAATCAGAGCCTGTCCTTTTGCGTCAGCCTCTTGTCTCTTTCCCACCTTCCTCCAACATCCTTTACCACCTACTCTCACACTTCCTAGGTATCTTCCGTATAAGCCTCCCTCTCAGCCGTCACTATCCACCTCTTTTCCTCTTACGCCACCCAACCAACCTACCCAAAAAAGTAAGCCTCCAAAACTGTACTACCCCTACTTCCTCTTCTCCTTTTATTCCACTTATCCCTTTCAATCAACAACCTATATTGTCTCCTAAAATCCAAACAAGAAAACCTAGCCCTACTCCTTTTATCCCTTCTCTCCCTTTCTCCCTTTAACCTCCGTCAACTCCCAAAAGAAACCTAAAAAGTAAACTAAAAAGTAAAGTCTAAAAGAAAAGTTGGCTTCTCTCTCCACTTACTTTTTCTTTTATACTTTCACCTATCACATATTGTCACATGCTCACTTTTACCAACAGACTCCACATATGTTGTACCTTCCATAAGAAAGTCCCCCATCTCACATCTTCTCTTTTTCAGTCAACAAGAGACAAAGTCTTTTTTCCCACATCACCTCACTCCACCTAGTACACTGTACTCATGATATTAGATAGTGGGATGCTTTGCTTTAGTAGGGGTGACCCAATAGGGAAACTACGAAAGAAATTCCATCCACCTATCACTTTCTCTCTTTCAGTTTGTATTCTGTCTATAACAGACTCCTAGGCTGCTAGCCAATGTCCGTCTTAAACCTCTCAAGTTTCCAGACTCCATTTTCTTCACTTTGCTCTTAACTTAGCTAATTTATTTGTAACGTCGGATCTTATGCATATCACCTATTAAAGCAATAAAATAACATTATTAGTACAAATTGAATTACTAGCAAATATAAATTAGGCGATAAATATATATGTATTATGCCCTTATCACCACTACTTTGTAACTTTCTCATCATTGGGTGTTGCCACGCCGTATGTTTTTATGACCACCAAACCAAAACCCCGTGAATAATCCCCCATGTAATATGTTTTGATGTCTCGTAGGAATTAATGGAGTTGTGGATGCCGCTACGAGAGCACTAGAGTTGATGCTGGACCGGAGTTGTTGTTGTTGCGCTGGAGGGAGTGTTGTTGCTGGCGCTGCAGAAGGCGTTGTTGCTGTTATTGGCGCTGGAGATGGGCGTTGTTGCTGGCGCTGGAGGGAGCTAGCACTGGGGGAAGTGATCTGGTGCTATCGCGGGAGTTGGTGCTATCGCGGGAGCTGGTGCTGCCGCTATCACTGGTAGGGCCTGTTTGGCGCGTGATCATGCTGCCAATGCTTCCGCTAGCACTGTTAGGGCCTGTTTGGCGTGTGAGCATGTTGGCTTTGTTGGATTTTTGGATTTTTGGCCTTTGGCACATGTGTATGATACTCATTTGTATTGAGAAAGTGGATAGGACTTGTTAAGGATGGAACTTACTAGTAGCATGGTTATTGCCAATGCTACACTATCTTTGACATTCATTAATATCGTGGCCATATTTATGGCCTGTTTTGGGGTTTCTCAATCGTATGAGATTTAACGTTAGCATTTATGCTTAAGTTTTTATGCACTGCATACAGAACATTTTCAAGAGATTCAGCTGTGGAAGTTTGCAACTTGAGATGATGTTTGATGCGACTCTGGAATTAGATGGTATGATCTATTTAGTAGCACATTTATTCGAGAATAGTGTAAAATCCCAGAATGACTAATGTGCCATTTTTGCTCGACTTTTTGGTAAAATGATTATTTTTCCCCTGGTCCAAAACTTGATGAATATGAATTTTCACCTCCAATTATAAAATAACCATTTTACCCCTGGTCTGAAAAATTACCTAAATTGACTGTTTTACCCTTTATCAAAAACTCACCATCTACAATGACTACTGTATTAGTCATGACTTAGGATACCCGGGATATCCCGCCGTCAACATGGACTATGTATTCTCTTCACGCGCATTTGAAACCAACAAGCCTCACTTGCTCTCTTGAACTGCTACGCTTTAATGTATTGGAAAAACATCATGTTCTTCCAAGCTATGAGTCAATCTTAACTCATTTTACTTGATGGGATTACTTCTACATTCTTGATATGTCACTCATGCAGTCGCTTCCAATTGTCTGACTGAAGCTTGAAACCTTGAAATTGTCTGACTGGAATTTTATATAGTTATCCGTAATTAAAACCTTAAAAATGAAGCTTTCACTCTTGATTCTATCGAACACCTTGATTGCTCTGTCTGGTTCATTTAACTGCAAGATTAGTTGAGCACATGTATTAGTGTAGATTGATAATGTTTAAAATCCTTATTTATTTCTAAACATGTGTGTTGGATTTGTATTTACCTTTTCACAATGTTTCTGATATTTAATGTGTTCCTCAGCAGTATACTTCAGCATATTTTCAGCATTAGTTCCCATAACGGTGAACACTGCATTGTCTGTTTCATCCTTTACATTTAGCTGGATTATATTCATGTAGAGAAATAATAAAGTTTGTAATCATATTTATGTCTTTAGATGATATTGACTAATAAGCTATTTTTTTCCTTACCATGGGACAGTGACTCCCTTGTAATTATTCCCACACTTAAGGCAAGTAGCTTTGTAGTTCACATATTTGATTTTTGTGTGACATGTGTTTTGGCTGTGTAGTACCAATTCTCATTCTCGGCTAATACAACAACCATTACTTTGCAGTTGTATGTAGAATCATATGTGACATAAACACCAGTGTATTGTTTTAGCTAATTATTTAGCTTGAACCAACTCATTATGTAATATTAACTTACTATAGTTACCTTGTTATCTATATCTTGAAGCTTATCGGTCAAATCTAGTATATAAATTATGTTTTCATATGGGTTTTCTTCCTCCTCTATCTTTGTAGTTTCCAAGTCTAGCCTGCACAAATAGTCAAAACAAATAGTAAACAGTTAGCATTTGTAGGCATAAAAGTGATATAGTTAGGGTTTAAACTGTGTATTTACATTTGCTTGAAATCATGCACTTCCGGGATATCTTGATTGATCAATGCTCTCGATACAACTGTAGTAGAAATACCAAGTACACCGAGGTGCCCTTTGACATATGTTCCAGTAATTATCAGTACTACTGGTTGATTTTCAGAGTTTTTCGATATGTCATCCTTAATCACATGTACCATATGTCATCCTTAATCACATGTACCAGTTGATTCCATAGAGTTACTTTTACTTCAGTCCCCATAGCAAATAAATATTTCCATTATAATAGTTTCATAACTGTAAATTTATGTAAATAAAAATATAATTTACCTTTGATTTCTTATAATAATTTTGCACATTGGAACTTCTACTGTTCCTGCGTATTCCTGGAATGATTTTTTCACTATATTTGAGACAGATATGAGCCTTCCAATTACATCTGTAAGAAGTAGAATAATGTCAATTTTCTTAGTTTTTTAAGAAAATATTAAAAAATATAGAATTCACTAATATTTACCTGTGTAGAATATAGTATTGTTCTTTCTGTCCTCCAAGTTTTCTAGTTCAGAAAAATTGAACCTCTGTTTGGGAAAAGTTGACACATCAATATCTAGTCGCTCTATCTTTGAGAATCTACTCAACCACATTATGTATTTGTATGAAAGAATTTTGTATCCACCAGTTGGTGGTATAACAGAAAATCTGCAATGGAGTATATGTTTCCATCCAAAAATTTCCCTTCGAATAAGAAAACATGTTCCTTGTGTATTTTAGCTTGTATTTGAGTTCCTTGATGTATTTTTCATTATGTATAAATGTTAGTGTAGTCTTATAAATAATATAAATAACAATATACTTGATTAACTCACATCTTGATCCATAAAATGCAGGTCAAAACTCCATAGCTAATTTGTTCTCTTGTTTTCGGACTTCCATACTTTCAATCTCAGTGCTTTCACTGTTTTGTGGTATGTTTGATCCTGCTTGAGATCCCTAATTGGTGTGTAAACTATCTTTGTAAGTTTTTTTCCTACCTACACAGATCAGATACAACTAAATATTCCATAAAATATATACAAATAATTCATAATTGATACTTTTTAACACCAAAAAAGTATCACATAATGAAGCTAGAAGAATATTAAATAATAGTGAGTCTCATTGAAATAGGATTACCATCTTTTTTCATGTTTTTTTTTTCTGATTTCCTTTAGCATCCATTGAAGAAAAGTTAGGGAAAAAAATACTCTTAAGCTATTGCGAGATGATCAGAAACAAAACTTGGGAGTTTTTATCTTATGTAGGAGCGTTTGTATAGTTTATATAGGGATTGGAAACTTGATTAGGAAGAAAATATGAAAGTTATAATAGAATTAATATGTGTTTTATGGTGATAAATATAGGGTTTCCATAATAATAGGTTGTGTGATTTTAGATAGATAATACGTATATATATATATATATTCGTTATAATAGAATTAAGATGCATTTTATGGTGATAAATATAGGATTTCCATAATAATAGGAATATACTTGGAATTATATGATAACTAATGGAAGTATACATATTCTAGATAGAGATGTATATATATTTGTATATCTTGATTAGGAAGAATATTTTGAGACTAATTATGCTATGTTCAGATCAGTTTATGGTGCACCCGTCACCATGGAAAGCCCATTTATGCATAATAGCCCATTAAGTGATTGGACTTTTATGTCATAGAAAATGATTGGTCTTTTATATATGAATTAGAGGTAATTATAGCCCATAAACTGATTGGACTTTTACACTCAAGAAAGAGTTGAAAAGAAATGTAAAGAGAGTGAAATGCTGACAACGGGAAAAGTTACTTTGGTCCTTAGGATGGTTACATTTTTTTCGGTATTTGTTTCCATTTATATTTTGAGTTAGAGAGTTTCAATTTGTTCTATCTGGAAAAAAAAATTCTAATTCAAGTGTTCAAAGAGGTGCAATAATTCCCCGTGTTTTGCTGTTGTGTTAGTTAATAGCTTCATCTTTATACGTAACTTATCTAATATACCTCCAAATAATAATAACATGTTAATCATACTTTTCTAATGTTATATGCGTATATTCATTGTTTATATCACACCTACATCACCTAATAGCTCCCAGTTCTTTTTTGGTATAAAGGAATAAATCTAGTTTTATAATACAGTTTAGGCATCATATGATATTAAATAACAGTGAAGAAGTGTCAAATTGTTACTCAAGGGGACTTTATTATAGAAAATCTGTTCTCTGTCATACCTTTACCAAATCCAATGAAAAAAAAAATAACTACTATAAAAATCAGCACTTTTGTTTCTTTATCCCCATATATCGTCATCACTTTCGTCACCTTGATTTTCATCTTCTCTATCCTGACCTTCATATTCATCTCCACTATCTTCGATTAAGTCTTCAACTTCAGTATTTTCAACTAACGGTGGCATTTCATCATCAGTCTCGTCAGCTTCGTCTTCAACTTCGGTATCTTCGACTAACTCTGGTATTTCATTATCTGCCTCCTCACTTTGATCTTCACCTTCACTATGCTCGACCAATGTACGTATTCTTTGAACATTCTCTTCAGCTTCGTCTTGATCTTCACCTTGACTAATATTTTCTCCATCTTCTCCCGAGCTACCGTTAGTAGTTATTTTTTTCTGTATCATATTTATTTTCTGTTTCCGTATCAGAAAAAATAAAAGTGATACTGTTACATAACTTATATATGAAAAAACCCAAACATAATGCATAATCAGGTCAACAATTACCAAAACAACCATAATGATTTATGCTTAGGTCATTCAAAACAAAAAACAGAGAAACGGTTTCCTAAGCAACCATAAGGATTTATGCTAACATCATTGTGACTTTAGAGCTCAATTACCTGGTGAAATTTTTTGAAAATTTCCATGTACACCACATTATGAGTATATCCTTCTGGTACAATGTCCTTTGTTTTTTCAATTAGAATTTTCAACCCAGTTCGTCTTGTTGTCCTCGATACTGCAACATAAAGTTGTCCATTATAAAAAATTAGCTTTGGAAGATAGATGTCTACAGTGTCGATGCTTTGACCCTGACTCTTGTTTATTGTCATTGACAAACATACTTCAATAGAAAATTACACTCCCCTCAAGATGAAAGGTAGGTGTGTTTCCGTTGGTTGTGTCACTATTCTTGTAATGGTAGTACTCTAACCAACGACAATTCTCGTTAGAATCCGAGCTTGAGTAATTCTTGGGCATATCCTGGTAACAATGAGCCTTGTACCATTACAAAGCCCAACACTTGGATTTATATTTCTTGTAAGCGTCACCGGTATATGAAGCTTCATCCGAAGCACATGATTAGGTACTTCTGAAAGCTTTTGATTATTTAGATATTCCTGGTTGTACAGTAACTCTGCATTTTCAAAATCATAAGATTGTTGACTAATTGAATCTGAACTTAATAAAATATGTTATTTCCCTGGAAGCATAGATATCACATAATCATTTATCTCGTAAACCTATTCATTCTTTGGTGTTAAGATGCATCTCTCCCTGAGGTATTTCTGATTTTTGTATTTATCCAACAGTTCAGGATAGGTGGTCTCAACTATTGATTGTACAATATTCTCACCACACTTGACCAATAAGTCATCGGGTATTTTAATCCAAGTTGTCTCCTCTTCTTTGCCCTCTATTGCTTTTGCAGGCAGTTTTCTATCTCCAAGATTTGTTGAATTTAGATATTGACTATTTCTCCGTAGGAATACAATCTCCATTCACCAATCTCATGTTCTCGGATAGCTCGAATACTTGGAAATGCTTCCATAATTTTGACCTACTAATAGAAGCATCGACATTGTTTTCTCAACTACCACCCTGAATAACCGGTAATATTTGCTTGAGGTCACCTCCAGACAGAAGTGTTTTTCCTCCAAACACTTTCTCCTTTGTCTTGTCTTTATCTTCATTCGTGAGATCTTTTACTGTTTGCTCCAGATCTTCGAAAACATGAATGTGAATCATCGGTGCTTCATCATATATTATTATATCGGCTTGCTTTATCAACTATGCCAAATGAGTTCCATGAATAACATCACATGTGGAATTATCTTCCAAAGATATTGGAATTTTGAACCGAGAATGAGCAGTCCTTCCTCTGGGAAGAAGAAGCGATGCTATATCGGGTGATGCAACGGCTAGGATTATCTTAGACTTTGCACACAGACCAGTTATTATTGTCTTCCAAAGATAAGTTTTTCCAGTGCCATCACTTCCGTAAACAAAGAATAGTCCACCATTTCCTTGTTCAATTGATTGGTTACAATATCAAAAATCTTTCTCTGAACTGAGTTTAAATTTTTCTTCAGGCTATCATTCTCCATCTGTAGCTTTTTTGTATCATCATCATGCTCTTCGTCAACTAATTTATTTTTATAACCATATTGCCTAACCGTTCTTAGAAAAAGTAGATGGGAACTCAGATAGAGTCTTTTCATTAACTCTTCAACGTTATGTAATATGAGATTTTTCATCTCGGCTTCACCAAGTTCCAGATTTACGTTTTTACGTCTTTTTCTCTCCCGATATTGAATGTCTTCGGATAACAATTCCCAGTTTTATTCCCATAATTTTTTTGGATCAGTTACTTTATAAAAAAGCAACATCACGACAAACATCTGTCTTAGTGCGTTCTTTGTGCTCCACGCTGATGCGTCTTTTAGTCCCCCATATCATTCACTGTTATCCGTGAGTAATCCAAGAGCCACACATGTTCCTCTGAAAGTAGTATGAGTTGTCCCATCAACAGTTTGTAACTCCTCGTAGATGTGTGCCCCTTTTTGCACATTTAGTAAAATACGAAGGAAATACCTTTCCCCTGAACTCGGGTGAGCATTGTACAATTTACCGACAACATTCCCTTTTTTCCTTTGTTTCCATTCTTTGGTAACCTTGTCCCAGATCCAATCAGTTGGAAAATATGCATAAGTAAGATTTCTTGCCTCTGGATACTTCTTATATTGCTTCAAACTGCTCTATAAATTTAGTTTTACTCACATCAGGTTTATCCAGCATATCTTCTGTATCATCGTCATCACGAAATACTACTAGGTGTTCACCGTCTAAATGGTAAGGCGGCCTCTCAACAGTTGGATCACGGTATTGAATATCGAAATTAAAAATTCTCCAACACCCCTCTGCTCCAGATATATAATGATAATCCAAGTAGTTATTTATTTCATCAATTATTGTTCCTTCTTCCCCTGTATTTTCATTGTTTTGGGATCTTTTTGGATCACAAGCGTCATACGATCTTTACCTTTGTTGATGTACTTGAATAGATATTTAACTAATGCTCCTCTAGAATTACAAAACTCAACATTTATCTGTGCATCAAACTGCACAGTCGAATCTCTGTTATGAGGAACCACCTACCTATTGTCAAGATCGACACCATCTTTATTTGTAATCCTACCGTTATCACGTCTCCTGTAAAATGGATAACCATATTTTTCAACAGATGTTTCGCAACTGATATATTTTGGTTAGTGTTTTGAACACTGATCATCTTGCATACATGGTGACCCCTTTTGAATAATCCACAGGGTCCATGCAACATGTAGTCGATAACAACTTTGTGTCCATCGGGGTCTTTGTCCTTGTCAGGTATTTCCGCTGAGATATTCGATTAATCTCTGATGAAGTCTCTTGTTTATCTTTCTTGTCCAGAAACATTAGAATATGAGCATACGGTAACCCTTTTGTTTGAAACTCAATCATGTAGATAGTTGTAGAAACATAAATAATAATTAGAGTAAAGAGAGGAAACATAAATATAAAAATTAGAGTCAATGTTTTTTTTACAAACAATTGTAATATTATTGATCGTTAAATAACTTATACAATTAGTTGATCAATGAGTCAATTTGTTTATTGAATAATGAGTCAGTTGTTGGCTTACAAACAACTGCTTTAATATCCAATAAATGATATGGTATATGAACAACTGATTTAATATTGAATTGAGCATACCTCCCTTGACTTTACCAAAATGTTTTCCTTTTCAAAGAACCTTCATCAAATGCTTTAATCTTATCTTAAATACTCTAGCCATAATATATGTCATATCCTCTACTCGTTTTGCTGGTATTAGATCTAGAGGCTTTGAAATTTCTTTCTATTTAGGATTGCAGGTGAAAGTGATAAAAAAGGTTTGGAACACCAATACGTTGACATATTGCAATAGCATCTTGATAGTGTTGTATCATATACCTTGGACCCCCGGTATGAGAGGACGGTAATACAATCCTTTTTCCTTTATTTAACGACGCATCACCCTTTAGGAGTGCATCTTTGAAGACACAATGTAAATCGGCCATTATCTCGTTTTGGTGCTTTCTCACCCACTTAAGTCGACACTCCTCAATACATGCATAAGCATCAACACAATACTACTGAAACAAACGACCACCACCGATTAAAGTCTGAGCCTCGTCTAATTGATGTTGTATTCTAAAAGCATAATACTCCCGTATAGTTATTTTTTGCCACTTTGTCAATACACCATTTTTTCCAACTTTGACATTCATGTATGTTGTTTCTTTGTTATAACCATCCTCCCCATGTGGAAATAGGAGAGGAAATTGCATCGACATGTAACATGGGTGTATTTCTTTAATTCTAGTATAACCATTGTTCTTATTTTCAACTATAATATCCCTATATACATCATCATATGTAGGGGTCTGAACTATTAAAGCTGCAACCTTGGAAGACGTTGGTAAGTTGTACTATCTAGCATCTCTTTATCGTCGACTAATGATTCATAAGCAGAAATCAACTGTTGGTTGTCTTCGCATTCGATCCCTGGACATCCTGAATGTTTATCATAAGCATTATATCCATTCAACATCTCCATTAAATTATTTATCACTTCAATGTCCAATTGTTCACTCATATTTTTTTGTGTTGTTGATTTTGTTTTGACCACATCTCCACTTTGTGAACCATCTTTAGCATGCTCACTTTCAACCACATCGCCATTGTTGGTCCCGTTTCTAGATTCGTTTTCGACTACTTCCCCATCTTGTGCGCTATCTTTATTTTCCTTCCTGAGAAATATATCTCTCCACCGTTTGGCTTCTGTCGCCAATCCATCTCGACGGTATAAATCTGGGAAAATGTTGGATCCTTGCCCTATGCTGGTACCAGTGAACCCATCTTATGATAACTCTGACTACATATTCTATATGTGTATGGACCACCACCTTTCTTATTGACATTGTTATCAATTGTAGCTCCGTTGGAGGTAAATGCAAATATAGAGTTGTATGTCCTGATATTTTTTAAAAATTTTATTGACCGTTTTCCACCATTAAAATCCAATAAAGACTTTAGATACTCCGGAGGATCACGCAGTAGCGGCAGATTTACATTACCTTTAGAACAACGTATGCTAAATTCGTAGTGATTTCTTAGTACTCCCTTGGTACCAAAGTATTGCACCATAATACTTGCATTATGGGATGGTGCACCAAAGTCGGATTTCTTTATTCCTAACCCTATTGTTTGTGGTTGAGGTAAACTGAATGAGTTAAAACGACTGTTAGTGGAATAAAATGAATGAGAATTAAAATGATAACTGGAGTGACACTTACTAATAAAATGCTCAACTTCCATAGTCTCTGATTGTTCATCTTCGTCTGAACTATTATCGGAACTGGATTCTCCATTACAATCAGAATCTGTTTCCAATGGTATGTCCTCGTCCATCAATATATGCCTTTGTGCAACTCTTTTTGCAAGCAGTTGTTTCATGCGTAACCTTCTGTTTTCTCGAGTAAATGCTTGTCTACTTACCTTGACCCGTATAGCCAAGATTGTGTTTGTAAGTAAAAAATCATCATCAGTTTGTGATTTGGATATGGTAATATTAAAATCAAATTTCTTTTATGAGTTTTATATGTTGGAATTCCTTTTTATATGTATTTTCTTACATAATAAATTAGCATATGTCTTCTGTTCTGAACAGTTTCAGGCCTAGTGTTGTCTTTCAAACCACTCTGGTTTGGAAGCTACACATGTGTACAAAAAAGAAGTATTCACTGATAGCTTAACTCAAGGACTAAAGTATGATATTCATACAATATCCTGATGAATTTTGGGAAATCAATTGCAGATGTGCAGTTGGAATTAGTAGCACATATCTGGTATCCCATTATATTGTCTTTGTTTTTTCATTAATCAAAAACATATGCAAAATGTTTTACCTCAATGAATTCAATCCACAACATATTGTTAATGAGCTGAGGATAAATTCATGTCTTCATTTGATCTGGTCAGATACTTAATCTTATAATTTATTCTTAGGATCCACTACTACATTTCTTTCTTCAGTTGGTGTGAAGATCAGATCATTGAACATAATTCAATCAAAACTGGTGTACTTATGTTGGTTATGTTTACTTCTTTGCAGTTGTAGAAGTGGGCAGGTGTAGATGGTGGATTTTTGACAAGGATAAAATAGTAAATTACATCTCAAGGCTCGAGTCTGAGAAAAACTAAAATTTAAAATTTCGTAAAAGAATTCTTAAGCAGTTGCTCATCCATGCCATCTCTCAGGTGCTTATCTTTGTCTTCTCTCTATATGTATGGCCAACTACATATACGATCAAAATTAATGAATTGAATCAAAACTATTGTACAAAATCATCAGAACAACATTGGTGCTTACTACAACATTCCCAGATGTTTTATGATTCTTATATAAATCTCAAGCTCCTAGATGGATTGCCCACTAGTATATAACAATTTGAGTATTATTTGGTGTTATTTTCTACAACTGAATTCCCAAAAATTACCCTATGTCGATATTCACGCTCAACTGAGCAATATTGACTTACTAAAATACCTATATAGCTTTATATATAAGATTACATATGAATCTATTCGATTAAAAATACCACAGTTGTGCTCAGATTCAAAGTCAAAATTATGCCAGACATAATGTCATAGCTTCTACTAGCTAAAAACCCAACCTCAGTCACATTAATCCTTGCTTAAAGAGACAACTAATGTGAATTGGTGAAAAAAAATTCAATTTAGCATTTTCAAAATGCTTAAAAATATTTTCGCAACACTTATAAGCGTCTCAAACAATCAAAGAATACTTTCAAACCCTAATTTGGAAAAGGGAGGCGCTTTTACCTTTCTTGGCCCCAACTTGTGCGCCTTAGCTAAATATCTAAGCTTGTGCGTTTTGCTCCTAGGGAAAAACTCGTGTATCTTCACTCAAAAACCAAACTCACACGTCCTACTTCTTTCCAAACTTGGCGTTTTACTCTTTCGCCCTCAACATGTGAGCCTTAGTACAAAGAGTAAAACCATGGACGTCTTAACTCTTAGACAAAACTTGGTGTTTTACTCTTTCGCCCTCAACATGTGAGCCTTAGTACAAAGAGTAAAACCATGGACGTCTTAACTCTTAGACAAAACTTGGCGTTTTACTCTTTCGTCCTCAATGTGTGAGCCTTAGTACAAAGAGTAAAAACGTGAATGTCTTAGCTCTTGTTCAAATTAGGCGTTTTGACCATTTTACCCTAAACTTGTGCTTCTTAGGTAAAAGAGGAGAGCTTGTGTGTCTTTTCTCCAAAAGCAAAACTCAAGCGTCAACACATCTCTTGTTTGGACAAAATGTTTTGACCCTTTTACCCTAAACTTATGCTTCTTAGGTAAAAAAGGAGACCTTGTGCGTCTTTGCTCCAGAAGAAAACTCGTGCGCCAATGCCTCTCTTGTCTGAACAATGCGTTTTCTTTTTCGCCCTTAACGTGTGAGCCTTAGTATAAAGAGTAAAAAAACATATGTTTTGCCTCTTCGACCAAACTAAGACGCGTTATTCTTTTACCCTGAACTTGTGCTTTTTAGGTCAAAGAAGCGAACTCGTGCGTCTTAACTCATAGGCAAGCTCGTGTTTTTTTTTCAATAGGCAAAACTCGTGTAGCTTAGCACACTCCTTTCAAATAGGGAGGCTTAGTTAATCCTTTCAACTAGGGAGCCTCAACGTCAGCTTCTAATACTTGCTTATTAGGGTTTACTGCACACATACAAATTTCAAAACCCTAATTTATCAACGACCATGTTAGGTCTCCTTTTTATGTGTGGCCTCTCACACATATATTTTCACGTGTGTCCTCTCACACATATAGCATACACTTATTTTTACAAAATAAGCATGTCAATGAAAAATTGACTAAGTTGGACATACTGCTCCTTATACACAAATAAATACATATTTATTTTGTATTTAGTCTGCTAGACTCATCAGGCTAGTCAAGTAAGACAGGTCCTTAGTCAAAAGACCAAGCAAGTCTCATTCGACTTAATATTATTAGTAGTACTCAATACTACAAAATCTACATGAGACATCAAATGTCACAAAATGAGGGGATATTCATTAGGGTATTGGTCTAGCGGTCTACGGTATGTGGTGCAGCAGTTGCACCCACTATAGAGAAAACTCATGAAAGTTCAAACAATAGTTGAGTAGAGGAGTGGTGGGTTGAGAAACCGTCCATTCAACCTTAATCGAAGTGGGGAGCAGTTGTCAACACTTTTCTTCACCTTCTCCACTTCACCACTACTCAACCATCGACACTTTCTTCCAGAGAAGATGTCAAGTGGTTACAACTATGATATAAATAGATTCTCAATCTATTGAAAAAACAACAAGTCGGAATTGAACAAGAACTCTAAGTCGAACTCTGAGAAAAGTCTAATATCAACTCGATCATTCAACTTTCTCATACACAGTATTGTTCATAGCTATTCATAGCTATTCATATCCATTACATCCTACAGAGTCTGATACTCTGACCTCAACCTTCTCTTGCTTCCCTCCAAAAGACCAACCCTTCTCCTTCTCATTTGTGACTGAAGCAAGACTGGAACAAGCATTGCTTGGTTTAGGCCAGGATTGTACAGATTGGTCTCTCGCATCTAAACAAAGTACTTCAACAGTACAAATGTTTAAGGATTAACGAATTATCACCTGCTCACCCCACTTTTCCTAAATTATTCCTCAATTCGTTTTTCCCCACAAACAGCAGGGTAAGCGAAATAAAGTGGGTAAGAGGATTTTTCACACTGAAAATACTTTTACTGGTTTTGTTTTTGTTCTGTTAGATGAATTTTCTTTTACACATAAGAAGATATAAAGTAGTTCTTATTGTATATTAAACTGTCAGTGATATAAACATTATAATACCTTGATTGGTAGACATTTGTTGTTGTTGTGGATTTCTTTTTCTGTTGAGTATATTTACTCATAAGCATTGATTATAACGTGTTTGGTCCCTTGACGTATATGGCGTAGTGTTAACAGTTGCAGTATGTCTCCTTCCACCATTACAGTTAACCATTTAATGGAGTTCGTAGATTAGGGTAAAATTTTATTAGGAGGAGAGAGTATTCTTTTTATTATGTTAAAATGACGGTAGTAAAGAGGTAAATATGGATTAAAAGGTATGTAAGTATTGAGCACCCACTTAGAATACCAAAAACGGGTGGTGTAAAAAAACCAAAGATTCCTATTGGTCTATATATTCTCGTGCGGGGCCAGAAACTCTAGAATTCGAGCTTGATTCAGCTTTTAACCACAACCAAGGAAATTTTCCTGAAATTGTATATAATTCATCAGAGTTGCATTATAATTAGCATCATTAGGATGGCGTACCTTTTCGCCAACTTTATCCTCTAAGTCTGATACCCGATTCATCAAGGTTTCAATCTGACTCTTCATGTTAGTCATTTCAGCGACCAAACTTGAGCAAAACAGAGAAAATCTTCACAAAAACAGAGCAATATGTACTTTGATATCCTTACTGTCACACCCCAAAATGCACCTTTCAATTTTTGGCTCGAGTATGGCCTGGAAGTACTATGGTTCAGTGAATACACAGTTCACCCACTTATACTTCAGCCTTATAGTTTGCACTCAGCAAACAACAACACTCCTAACAGATAAGCAATGAAAGACTTGCTTGATTTTCTCTTTACCTTCGATTGTAGCCCATACTACAAACAGGTTTGTGCCATGATTAAGCTTAGCAGAAACAAGGGTATGTACGAAGAACAAGAACACATATACAAGCTTTTAAGCTAACAAAATCCTTCTTATTAACTTAGGGAAAGATTACAAAAATCTTTTCCAACCGATGGACTAACAAGTTTATTCACTCGATAAACTTAAACTCACTTTACTGCAACAATGGTGCCTCTCTTATTCGAAGACTGACTATCACAGTGGTTCTCTGGCCTATTTATAGAGCCAAAAACAAAGCCAACTCGTGTGCAACTGACTGCACGGCCTATGGACAACCATCTGTCCATATGTAGTTCCCCTAACCGCCAGCTATATGTTTTTCAACTACTAACTTTTGCAATGTCATGCTAATTGAAGTCTCACTTGTACTTGGTGGTTAGGTTATGCCAAACACGGTTATAAATTCAGTTCTCTACTTGGCATACGTGTGATGCTCGTAAATAACTCATAACCGTTCCTTTGGGTCAATATTGTGCCATCATTGCGCATCCTCGAGCTCTGGTCTTCTACTGCACTCCTGAGTACACATCAGTTTCTCATGTTACATCCTTGAGACCGCATCAACTACAACAACTCAATTCATAGCTCTTCCCACTTAATGCCGTTGTTGCTCGAAGCATCGTATGCTTTATTTACATCACTTATCCGAGTAACTGACGTCAATGACGCGTTTGGTCTGCGTTATTGACGCACTTACATTGCCTAAGCCGTGCCAAGCTTTAGGTCAATGCATAAGTCATCGCGTAACTTATCTCGCATCCTTAATCCATTCCATGATCTTGGACCAGCTCTGGTTCTTAGATATGCATCATTGCCTCTACAATGTTGCATTTGACAATGGCCTTCCTTGTTATAGCTTAATGTCGATGCATAGTCAATAATGTTGCTACATTTACTAGGCCGTTTAGTCTACCGGATATAATTGGCAATATAAACACACTTCTTTTCATTATTTTTCGGAGTTCCACAAAGTTCCACAAATCTATGGTGAAAGTCTGCCCCTTTAGGTAACTGATTCTCTTCAACCATGACAAAGAATACTCTAACTCTCTTCTAAAATATGGAGTAATCATGGGGGTCCTTCTTCAAGGGTCACTATGACTGCTTGAGTAAGATAAAAATCTTCTTGTAGAGAGAAATCCATTTTGCCGGAACTATGAAAGACAATTTCAATGGAGAATGAAGAAGAAATCAATGAAAATAATCTATTAGTCTTTGGGACAAATTATGTTTGAGAAAAGGTTAATCTTAAAAATCTGAAAAGAATAGTCGTTGAGATCCAATGACTCTAAAGACCTATTAATTTTTGGGACAAATTGTGTTTGAAAAATGATTAATCTTAAAAATCTAAAAAGAATAGTTGTTGAGATCTTAAGATCCAAGGGCTCTATAAATAAAACCGTTACAAACAGATGTAATGCCAGAATTGACTAAGAGTGTTGAAAAAAAAGGTCAAACAATAATATATAATGGAAACTGAAAATCTGCAAAGGTTAATTTCAAAAAGATAAGCTCCCGCCATACCCGAATACCCAGTTTCCACGAACTAAGCATTGGCTAACGCATATTGCACATCTCCAGCATCTAATAGCCAGCTAACTACCAGTAATGAGCCTATTTGGCTACCATAGGTCCATAGTAGTTAATCTTTGCTACATTGTGGAGCCATAGCCAAGAAAAACAACACCAAAGTGCTTGCTCTTACATAGTAAATGACATAAAATTTAAGTATCTGTTGTTGGAGTTTCAGCTCCATAAACACCACAATTAAGACCTAAACATTATAGTAACATACTATTAAGCTGAAAACAGACTTGAACCTAGTATTAACATACTCAACAACATACAAAACCAGCACCATAGCAGCAAGAACACTACATATAGTTCATACCCAAAACAAATTGAACAATAAGGAAATAGAAAACATAAGACACATAACCTTCATGACTTAATATCAATTTCTATTTCCTCACATTACTTGATGATGGATAGATAAAACAAATTTTCTTTTAAAACAAATATGAGGCTAGAAGTGAGTCCTAGTCATGCTTGCCACATGTTATTCCTAACCTTTCCATCATGAGTTGGAAGACACCTCATGGCCACATTGGAGACCTCATAGGACATGTCAAGCTAATGGACATGTCATGCTTAACCTTATCTAGCATTTACCTTAAACTAGTCTTTAATGCATGATTAAACCATAAACATGCCATAAACAAATCATAATGTGGATTACGACTAATCCGACTTAACTTAATCTAAACAAGATTACCTTAAGCTAATGGAGATTTGTTGTGGAAAACACAATATGCTAACATCCGCAAGACAGAGCAATCACTGAGAACAAGAAACACACAAAATATATCATCAAAATGATTAGAATCCGCCATTCCTAGGATGATAAGGCTGAAGTCGAGGCATATAAGGCCCACGGTATCAATCTGACCAACACGACAAACTACACATTCTAAATTCAAAAGAATCGCCAATCAAAAAGAAATTTAATCAAACGCATCAACCTGGCGAACTTTTTAGTCAACAGAGAAACAAAGATCCCATAGACATACAAGAAAGACAAAAATGGAAACATCAGAGCGGGAGTATAAGGTCACAGAGCTAGTGCTCCAAACTAATGCAGCATAACTTCTTCCTAGTTTACTAGTACCCTTTAGATGCTACAAGCCTACAATCATCAAAATCTTATTCAAAAAACACCAATAGAACATCAGGACTTCATTGTTCTCTTCCTGTGATTCCAAGCAAAATCATACGACTCCAGATAACTATATTTCAGCACATCAATAATTTTGCATCTTATCTTATGGCTTACACAGTAATATACTAGGAAACTATTTAAAACCAAAGCAAACTAGTAACCAATAAGATAAGTCAAAATATTGGACAATATTTTATTTGATCAAAAACAATTCACCCAACCCTATCTGGACTTCCACGAACCCCACCTTTGCAAATCAATTATGTCTAAGAAGAGTATATCTAGAAACTAGAACAAATTCAAGTTACCATGTCAGCACCACCTGCAGAAAAGGATCAAGAATATTTAATCAGGGCTAGATGAATAGATGTGAAGAGCAAACAAAATTTACATTTCATAAAGAAAAAACTCACGCTCCTTTGGGTTTTGAATATTAATACAGCTGAAGTGAAAGTTATAGTAGGAAACCTTGGGAGCTGATATTATCTCAAAGTGACATATTGTCAGTAAATTTATTTTAGTCATCTATCAGGTGGTACAAAGGGGTGCAAGGGAATGATTAATCATAAATCGATAACATACAACCCTATGCTTGGTCACATCGTCAGAATTTGTATTCATAATTTTTGTCATGGAAGGTGCAGGAAAAAAAAGATGCACACAATATGGAAGTTCTAAATTTCTAATAACACAAACAAAATGCAATTAATAATATACAATCAGCTGGAGTTTCAATTACAACAGAATGATAGGACTATTCAAAATTTACGTACCATTATTCATTTTCCTCTATACCTCTTGCCTTCCAGACGATATCTTTCAGCCCAGTAGAAATGTTATTGTAAAACTGAATATTCATAATGAAAAAATAAGAGATTGACATTTAATAAATAAAATATATGAGGGAAAGAAGAAGTTCAGTAAGATATGTGACAAACTGCCATGCTGAATCGTTATTGGTGGGACTCGGAAAATGCACACGTGGAAAGCTTACCACATGAATGTTACAGAACCAATGTCGCCATGGGTAAGGTGCCTTGGTACATTTGTTATGCAATATGATTAGGTATGTTTTGACACGTATAAAAGAAGAGAAAAGATAATACTCAATGGCAGGGCCACAAAAAAGATTATTAATTAAAAGAAGAGAAAAGAAACCTGTTTTAATCTTTGTATTTATCATGTAAACTTTATATTGAAATTCAGATTTGAAGAGCCAAAATAAAGATGTTAAACATACCTTGTGGAATTCCAGTGTATCTCCCCCAGCTTTACGAAGCTCAACCATGTAAAGAGAAGGAGCAACTTCCAAAACCTGCAATAAAATATTACACAATAAATCTTTTCAACATCTGATGATTGAAAATGGCACATAAATATCTTCTTTTCCGTCTCTTTAAGATTAGACTTCCACAAAAGTACCTCAGTAGCAATAGATAGATGGCCTTTCCGTCCAGTTTTTTCTCCTTGGAGCTTCATCTGCCACAAGAAAGAGACGCTTGTTATACCTAAATGTAATGAAGATAATGTAATGAAGATTTATACTGATGAACTTTCAGGAACCCAGATAGCTCAGCAATCAGCAACAAAACCTCAATCTCAACCGACAAGGTCTTCATAGAGTTCAATATACATGTTTCATAGTTGCTAAATGGACACTCAGGTTAAGATGAAGTACGGATAGCTTTTCTTACAATACGATAACCAGACTCGGGACCCCCGAGACCCTCTAGCAGTTATTGTTGAGTTCAACTCAACTGTCTGGTAGGATAAGAGGTTACAGTAAGTAAGATGCAACCTCTTTTTGATAGTTAAGAAGGCTTACTTTGTGAAGGGATGATTTTGACTGTGTATAAATCTTATACTTTTCAGAAAGAAGGCCCAAGTGTGTCTCCACATATATTCCCTATTTCAAGAGTGGGTGGTCTTATTACAAGTAATGCATCACGGCAACTCAGCCAACGAACCAGCAGTATTTTTAGCTATAGTAACTGGAGTACCAGTTACTGGCAAAAGCCAAGTTTGGTAAAGCTTAACATTATGCAATTCACAAATTTCAAATTACTGCATACATAGACCATTATTGTGTTGTATCTTTCAGTAATATTGATATTAAACTTAATATGATTGTAGAAAATCAAAGGATTAATTGTAAAGACAGATAGAAAAGAGATTATATTTATATTGTACCTTGTAATTATTTTTTGTCACATTGAATCCCAAGGGCATGGCAGCTTCCTCTATTTTGGACATAATCTCATTAGCAGAGCACTTAGACGTGAAGCTTGTTTCTCTTCTTACGAATCCCTGATTATCACAAAAAATGTAGCCTTTAGCACAAGAATTATAACATATAGCAATGTTGCATCAGATGAGGAATAATTCATGCATTTCACATCTTGTGGCATGTGTTCAGCGATTCTAAGTACTGTCGGTCTTTATTATTCATTCAGACGTCCTTTGGTTTCTGTGAAAACTGAGAAATGAAGTAGTTCTATTTCACAAATTTTCTGTAAGCAAGAACCAAGAATTAAGAAATAGATCTTTGAAGGCAAATAAAATAAAAAAGTGTTTCACATAACTCATTGTAAAATAATTCAGAAGGTTTTCTCGCGGTTAGATCTTCCAGGAAGGGACCATAATTTCTATATGACAAAAGAAAAAGCAAAGAAATAGAAATGAAACTTTATCAGCTTACCATCTGTTTCTCAAATAGAGAGCCAAGATTGAGACCCTGTGATCTAGAAATGAGCTCAAAGGCATTCATTGTAACTGGCCTTTCTTCTCGCCTCTCAACAACAAGGTTTCCTGATTCCTGAATTACAAAATGAATACTTAACAACAAATTTTAACTAGTTACATTGTCACTATAATTTGTCACGCCTTTTCTCCCTGATTCTAATAATGCCACGGACAAAATTGGGACACATTACCCCAGTCTCACTGAAAATAGCATCTACATCAACAAGAGCAACATCCTCTGCTTTAAAGATGGGCGGCTTATATTCTTTCTTAAACCATTCATTCTCTATGACCTCGGAAATGGAAATCCTCTGTTTCAGCAAGAAAAAATAGAAATTCATGGATATATACACATTGACAGTGCACCTCAAAGAGATCGTCTACGTTAGGATGCAGTACTTCAGCTCAGAAAAAAGAATATAGAGTCAAGACAGAAGAACATACTACATACCGTCAAGGGATTTGGATCCAGGATCTTCTTGATCAATTTCTTTGCACTTGTGGAGAACCAAGGAGGGCAAGTAAAATCGGCCTTAAAAATCTGCAATCACATAGGTTTTGTGGGTATATCCTTCAGATACAAATCATGGACAGAGATTGCCACGTTAATAAAGGACTTTAGTTCCTATTTATATCAAGGCAGTAATTTTTTCGATATTATGTGGTGATTGTAGTTCAAATCCTCCGTGAGAACTATGAAGTCAAACATAGATAAGCCCCCCATTATGATTTGTGAGTGTATCTAATGGATAGAGATGGAGAGTCACATTATAACATGGATCTACTTTAACACCACGATGGCAACCGAGTAAAAGTTGGACAGAATGAGAAAGAAGATTTGGGTTTAGTTTGAATCCACTATAGAAGATTTATTGAACAGTTGTACAGAAACAAATTTATCAACGTAACATGGTTTTTCCACATAATCAACTGAAAGGACAACTTTGGTACCACACCCATTAAAATGGGTCAGAAACGTAAAAAGAAGCAACTTCAACTTATATTCATGCTTCCATCTAGGCTAATCCTAAAACATTTTAAATCCAAGTCCTCGCTTCTTTCTTTCTTTACTTTCTAAGTCATCACACATTCTCTATTTCTTTTCTACTTCACTTATTTCTTTACTTTCTAAGTCATCGCACATTCTCTATTTTTTTTATAGAAACTCAAACAATAAGGGGGAGTGATCATCACTTAGGTCACATGTAAACTAACAACATACATATTACATAGTATGGCATCCATGGACCCAGAAGTCACCTTTTTATATAAATCCATGATGTTGGCTTCTTCAAAGGGCAAATAACCAGCCATAAGGACAAAAAGGATCACACCACAAGACCATAGATCCGCCTTCGCTCCGTCATAACCTTTGCTGTTAACCACCTGAAGTACAGAAGAATCTAGAATGAGAATAAAACTAATGGGAGTCAAGAGACTCGAAGAACGAGAAAGAAAGTTTAAAATCGTATATAAGACTCCAATAGTCCAGTTATATCAAGAAAATACCTCCGGAGCAACATAATTTGGTGTCCCGCATGTTGTGTGAAGCAATCCATCTTCCTGAAAATCCATTTAGAAATTCAACATTATTGATGATTCTTCTTTGTTTTTCTCTTCACTAATTTTTAACAGGGTAATGGTGGGAACCAAAAATTAATGAGCCCTTTCCTACTGTCAAACCTCTTTATCTTACAAAGTATAGCTGAACATTTGACTCATAAGACAATCAATCATCACATAATCACACTCACTCGAACTTGCTGAGGCAGTGCACTTAATCCAAAATCTGATACTTTGAGACCTCCACATGCATCAAGCAGCAGGTTTTCAGGCTGTAATATGCAAATTGTCAAAGAGAGTTTGCTCTTTCGGTTAGTTTAGTACTCAAACAACCTGTGACACAGACAGAGTCAGAACAAACTACACGAAAATGAAAACCAAGAATTTGAAAATACCTTCAAGTCTCGGTGAAATACACCCCTACTATGGCAGTAATCAACTGCATTAATCAGTTGCTGAAAATATTTTCTTGCTTCATCTTCCTTTAATCTCCCTCTACTTGTCTAGAACAAGGAAGGACCATTTAAACAATGTATTACTCATCACATATAATATGCGCTTACTGTTGATAAAATACAAGTCAATATAAAAGAAGAGAAGAAAAATCTTACAATTTTGTCAAACAGTTCACCACCGGTGACTAGTTCCAATACAATATATATCTTTGACTTGCTAGCCATCACCTACACCCACATAGAGCTATCTAAGAACAGTGAAGTTTGCAGGTCAATCTAAGAATAGTGGAGTGCAGACTGAGGGAGTGTTTTCCTCTTCTTTTTTGACCAAAAAGAAAAACATACAATAATCATGCATTGCAATCCATAAAAATTTCTCCAAGTGACTATTTCATGGTTACTACATGAAACCTCCAAAGAAACCTTGTCAAGGAATCTCCAAAAGAAATTATCCAGTTATTATGATGATCCACTATGAAAATGAAAACAGTATATACCAGGCAAGACAGTTATTCACAAGAAGCACCTGTGAAAATCTTACCTCATACATACGTATAACGTTTGGATGTCTAATAAGTTTCATAGTCGAGATTTCTCGTTTTATCTGTGACAAGAAAATGTTAGAACTCTGAAACCAAAATAACATCTCACTCCACAATACACATTTGCAGACCCAAATCCAAAAGAAGTTACATGCAATTTTCTTCTTTGTAAAACTATCTGCAAAATATCATTTTACTAATAGAATAACAAACAAATTTAACAATAAATAACCACACACAAAAACAAAAATTAGAAGAAAACAATTGTCAAACGAAGCAATCAGGTTTTAGCTGTTCAGGTAATGATTTCTGATCTAAGAAAAAGCATCTAAAACAGGCAAAATTTCAATAAACATTCATAACGATACAACTTTAAACTAGTTCAAGGATGTTTCTAGATTATTTCAATTCAATGTTACATGGAATAGTAAATTGAAGATTAATTACCTGATCGATCATCTTATGTTTAAGAAGCTTATCTTTATCAAGAATCTTGATAGCAAAATTTTCACCAGTTTCACAATTCCGAGCAAATTTAACCTTCGCGAATGTTCCTTCCCCCAATGTTCGACCTAAGTCATACATCCCCACTCTCAACCTTGCACGAGAAGAGGAAGACGCCATTGTTTCTTTCTCACTGAATCAACGAAAACAAATAAAATAGAACAGATATTCCCACCCTCCCTTTAGCCTGAATCGCTTCTCTATAAACCTGAGACTTAGGCGAAATTTATCGTTATGATCTCTTCTTTTTACAGGGCTGCCAAACCTGAGACTTCACCACACTCATCTTTACCTTATGATTACAATAAAACTTGCACGAAACTATTGCAGTAAACCCTAACCAGTCTCTTTCTTCTAAAAGGGAAAAATCGGGCGGATTTTAGCAGGAGAATGTCCAAATGAGATGAGAAATCCAAGGTTCAACATCATATTACTATTTTGGGATCATAAGTTAGATTTTTGGTGATCAGATCTCTCAAGTAGAAAACAGTGAACTTCCTCAAGTCTGTTGAGCTAATTTGATGGAGGGAAAGTTTCTCAGGTCTGGTATTTTACGTGAAAAGGAACGAGTCGTTTCTTCTTTCGGTGTACGAACCTCTAAAATCGGTTTAAGTAGAAATGTAGAGTCAACTCTACAGACCGACAAATTTTTGATTATGACTTATTTAGGCGTAAATGAAATTTAGAAAATCAATTTGCACATAAATTTCGTGCTGTTTACGAGAGATCTATCGGATAGGGAAGAGAGGAGGATAGACTTTCTTATGTCATCCCAACGGGGGTGATGATGCCTCTTTCTGTTAGAAGGCGGCAAAATGACTTTTCGACGCGTGGTAGGGCAGATAAATCAGCGATGTCATGATCTGATGTTGTAGTACATTTGGTCCAATTAGGATTGCACACGACTCATTCAACGTATCCATCCTTTGGTATTTTTGGATTGTTTTTTCTGTTGATAATAATGCCTCAATGTTTATATGTCATTTATCTTACTTATTCGTCAGTATCGGAAGGTATACATACGTGTCGATAAATACGGATCGATACGGTATGTATCGGTAGATGTGTTTTGGATATTCGGGGATATAGATAAATTGAAGATTTTGAATCATTATCAATAGGGCTGCATAGAAATCGACCGGAATCGACGGAATCGAATCGGAAACGAACAGGAACCGGATCGAACCGAGAGTATAGGGTACAGATACAGGGTACAGGTACACGGGTAGAGGATCGACTATAGGGAGGTACAGGTACTCGGTTCTATCTAGGAACCGACCGGGACCGAACCGAGTGTACCGAATTGTTCTAGCCGTTGATTAGATTTATAAGTTTTAATCCCAGTCGTCTGTGTTAGGTAACTTAGGTTACTCGATCGAGTTGAGGACATTTCAAGTTTCTTTTGTTCATTTTTTTTGTTCTTCATCGAGTTGAACTGTTGAAGACCACCATCACTCCATCAGTAGATACTCGATTGTCTGATTTAACATTGCCCACAAAAATCTTTTTAATACTATTATTACTTTCCCATTTCAGGTGTATCAGTTGTTGGTGTAGCAGCTCTCTCTTTCTCTATGTTCTTCAAGTTTACCATTTTTCATCATTTTTCCTTTTTGTGTATCACTGAAAGGATCTTAATTGAAGTACTAACAATTGATGTAAAGTAGAAAGAAGTTATCTTTGATCAATTATGTACTCTCTGAGCTCCATTATTTCATCCTATGTATTATTACCCTTCATTTTCTTCAGATTTTTCTTAGTGGGGTTGAACCGCTTCTCACTTCAGAAAGTTATTTTATGATGTTCGGAAGATAACCCAAGTTGGGTTCTTAGTTTCTTTGCTTCTTAGATCTGTTGTTTTTCCTTGAAAGTTGAAATCTACATATATATTTTCAGCTTCAAATCAGTTCAAAGCTATTTATTTTCTTTTAATCAAGGTTATCTTTTGATAAAGATGGGTTGGTTATGTGTGTTTCATGCGGTTATTTTTTGTTGGTGCTATCCATGGGGGTTGGAGTAGTAAATGGTATTGGTGCTAATTGGGGAACACATGCAACTCATCCAGTACCACCTGAGATTGTGGTTAAACTGTTAAGAGAAAATGGGATCCAAAAGGTGTAGTTGTTTGATGCAGATTCTGGGACTTTGAATGCTCTTCGTCATTCTGGGATTGAGGTGATGGTGGGTATCCCTAATGACATGTTGTATGGTATTGCTACCAGTATGAAAGCAGTTGTAAGTTGGGTGGATCAAAATGTGTCTAACCATGTCTCCGGAGGCGTAAACATCAGGTCTAAACGTTTAGAACCTCCCATTTTGTTATTTTTGTTTTCATTTCAATGTGCTTAAATTCTTCTGAACTATTCATCATCATTTAGTTGTAATAGAGATGTCTCTTTGGCCATTTTCCTTTGTGAGTCAGGTTCCAAAGACTAGTTTTTCCCAACGGTTCATATTATTCTCAGAATTTCGACACTGAAAACTCTTACTTTACATTTTTGTACCATTTTGTTTAATATATTGTTTGTCACTGTCAAGTGTCATTGAAATTTTAAGTTTCATCAATTAGTCTCTTATGTTCTGAGATGGAATTCACAGATATCCTATTGTATTCGGAGAGAATAGCCTACTAGAATTGGACATGGTCACAGCTACTTATATTGTTAATGGATGAACACAGTCTCATTCGATATCTAAGATACTCACAACATGTTTGTGTGAGATTCTTATATTCTTACATACATATACAGGTATGTTGCAGTTGGAAATGAACCTTTCTTACAGACATACAACGGAACCTTCCTTACCACAACCTTTCCCACGCTTCGGAATATCCAGGCATCCCTCATTAAAGCTGGTATTGGCAGCAATGCTAAGGTCACTTGCCCATAAAAAAAAAAAAAAAAAGGTACAGGACCGGAACCGACCAGAACCGAACCGAGAGGACGGGTACGGTTCTAGAACAGAAACGAGAGTATAGGGTACAGGTACACGGATAGAGAACCGACCATAAAGAGGTACAGGTACACGGTTCTACCAATAACCGAGCCGAACCGACCTTTGTGCACCCCTAATTATCAACATATATAGATAAGATATTTTCAACATATACGAAAAACCATGCCTCTGAACCGCATTATCAAAGAGGAACAATACCATTTTGTGATTTTGTAGTTTTGTAGTTTTATGAATTTTTTTTAATATAATATTCCCTCGTATAATAGGAGTTTTGTACGAGACTAAATTATTCACACTTTAGCTTTTTTAATTACGTATGTTGAAACACGGTAACATGTCAAATGCACGGAGATCCTTAAATTTAGGATATTAGTATGAGTTTATACATTTTTATACAACGCAAACTCATGAAGAATGATATATTCATGCTCTTGCATAGCATGTAGCTTGAACCCAACGAGAGCAAAGGCAATATTGTATTCTTTTTAAAAGGAATTAAATAAATACCTCTCATTTTGATAGGTCTTCACAAATACCCTCTAGAGGTATATTTAAAGTGGACAAACTTCTAGAAGGAAACTAATTTTATCATAATACCATAGATAACCCTCATATATTAGCGAAGGAAAGTCAACTATGTCATTTTTTATTTAGATCTGGAAAATTATCTCTTTCTTTTTTCTCTCTTCTCTTTCGACCATTATCACAGTTTCTCCACTGTCTACACTCTTATATAATTTTTTTTTTGATGAAGTTGAATTAGGGTTGAATCAATGATGCAACTAAAGAAATAATTTTCTCGCTAAAGAAATTTATTAGAGCACTGCTCGGTTGAATCCACCAAGCGTTGGTATGTCAAGTTTGGTTGTCAAACTTCAGTTCCAAAACTCGGTCGCTTTAATTGCTTACTAAAGTCAACTTCGTTAAGTTAGATTTTAGACGTATAAATATTTAGACAATCTCTAGTTACTCATTGAATAGTTGAAGAGGTATTGAAGAAAAACGAAGACATCATCCTTCAGATTGGGGTTAGTAGCTATTGACTTTGACTTGTTATATTTCTATCAAGTTCTTACAGTCGCATTCATTGAAAACATAACATGTGAAGTTTTTTTTACATGCCTTTAGTTGTACATATGACTTGATTATTCTTATGATCTAAGTATCCAAATGAAGTATATACATTAGTTGTTTCTACAACTTATTGTATCGAGTTACATAGAATAATTTTCATTACTTTCGTAGTTACAACATAACACTAATATGACTCTCGTCATGGATTAGTGTTGAACTCTTAGGAAACTAAATACATGTATATAGCGGTGAATCTGGACTTTGAATTCATGTTAAAAAAGCTTTTTCTTTGACATGGTTTAAAGTTTGTATAGACTATAATTAAGATTATGTGTCTAATAGGATTCAGGACCGATCCCAACCAGTATCGATCCTAGACTTGTAAATTTAAAAATCTATATTATATATTCTTAATCTTTGGATTTCGAAAGATGAACAAGTTGAAATAGAAAAGTTATATGTCAGTAAATGCTAAACACGTGTTTAACTCAAATATATTATTGTTCATATCTATTTCTTTTGATATTCAAGGCTAAGATCCTATTAATATATAGAGAAACATTTTCTAATCCAATTTTATAATCGATATTGATGTTCTTTCCTTTCCTAAAAGATAACACATAACTAGTTTTCTAATTTAGCAAAGTACATGGATTTGCACTAGGTAATATTAGTTGTCATACTAGTAATTTTTTCTCATACACTAGTTGGAATGTAATTCTAAGATTTTATTACATAATTATATGCTAATACAATCGAAAGAATGTCAAGAATAATCTAATTTCAGAAATTGCATTAATTACATATCTTTGAGAATTTTTGAAATTGGTTTTCGTATTTTCTAAACAAGCCTTGGTTGTAACTGATGCGTGTCGTAAGTACAAAAAATTACTTTAAATATTTCCCACTAATACTAACAAGTAGTATAGCGGAAGTAAGGATCGTTCCTACGAGGAGTTGTGAGTTGTTACTTGTATTTGACTTCTTATGTAACTAAAGGGGGGTGGGGGTTAATAAAGTGTTCGATTCTCAGACTTGTGAAGGTAATGATTTTAGAAACTAATTGACTTAATCTAATTAAATAAAATCCAGCAATAAAGTAAAGCAAAATAAACTAGAGATGATATATGGAAAATATGGAGAAAACCAGGAATCAGGAATCAGTTATTTCCAACAATTTATGTGATTAATCATGCAATTCTTTTAAATAAATTAAGCTCAAATATTGCCAAAATAGGTTTTTATGCAAACAAGCAGAGGTAAATCACAAGCATGGGACATTAGAGGTTGTCAACCCAGCATGACCCATCAAACAAAAACACCACTACTGAATGAAAACCGTTTTTCTATTTCGAAACTATGCAATTTTAACAAGTAAAGAATTGTAAATAATTAATTAAAAATAGACTTACCACATAAAATTGAGAGAAAAACCTCCTCCATCATCCCAGTAAATAAACTTAGCTCATGGTGGAGAAAACTTGCTCAAAATATCTCTTCATTGCTCAAAATATTGATTACAAGGTTGAATAATGGTGCAACAGCTGAACAGAAACGTTTATAAGTGTATCCAGAGATGGTTCCGCTGTTATAGAAAGTTCTAAGCAACAAAGGAAAAGAAAGAATAGGCAACAGAACAGTTTGAATCAGCAACAGATGTAGATGTTGCTGAGTCGTCTTCCCCGGTGATGACTGAATGAAGAACACGCCGGCCGGTGCAGCAGCAGATGATCGGACGGTGACGGAGATGGCCGGAATTTCTCTGAATTGGTCTCTAGGGATGCGTATCGATTTCTCTTGGCTTCTCTTGGTTTATATAGGGTCTACAAACCCTAGGGAGAGTTCTAAACCTAATAGAACTCTCTCAAACAACTCCCAAATTCGATTCCTAATCAAAACAGGAATCCGGCCAAGTTCACAATTTCTGAGCTAATTCTTCGGGATTCTTTGCTGTTTCTCGACGTGTTATAACTTGTATGAAATTCTACTTGCAATTGGGTCTCTTAATAATCGAAAACAACCACAAAAAATCCGTAAATTCATATCCAGTTCCTTTTCCTGTTTGGAACGGGAAACCCGATGAGCTGGATCGGCGACTCGGGCTGAGTTGACCCGCTGGGTTGACTGAGTTGACTCGGCCGATTCTGGGGTGTCCCTTATCCATTCTTGGGGTGCCAATAACACTTGTCCTTGGGTGCCTTTATCACTTTTTGAGCCAATTTTTCCATAAATCTCTATTCTTCTAATGTACCTACAAAAGCATAAAAACACGTAATAAACGCAAAATCGAATACTAACTTACTAGAAATTAAGGTGCAAATTAGACACTAAAATGTGTCTATCAAATACCCCCAAACTTATTATTTTGCTAGTCCTCGAGCAAACTAAAGTAAAAATCCTAACTCACTTTCGCAGGAATCGCGACTACATTTAGCATATGCAGTAAGCCGTTAAACCCCTAGGTGTCCCTAGTGGACGAGTTTTGTCTCGTGAGGGTTTACAAGAGGTATACCCACAAAACCTGAATCTAGATCTTAGCAACACGTGAACGATTAAGGGTAAACACTAAACAAGCTAGTTAGTTGGCTACTCATATATTCGGCTATAGGGACCATTACCCTTTATGGATCCAATCATTGTACACGAGTGTTAACTCAAGCATACTAAAATTCATATCTAAGATAACAGAGTTCTACTCAGACAGTTATCTAACCACCCATCACATGAAAAGACTTAGAAGATGAACGTAGACTGTAGAAGATCGCAAATGTTGACCAAGGCGAACGATGTGTCCCATATTTGTCTGAAGGTCAGTACCGAGATGAAACCTAGTGTGTCGAGATACTCCCCATTTATTTTCAAAGGTTACTACTAACTAAAATATTTACAAGTTCCCATGGATCCTGCGTTCCACGCTTGCTTAGGCGACGGAGACAGGGAGAACTTTAAAATACCAAATACTTTTTTTTTTTCAATTTTTTCTAACTTTTTTCGATTTTTTTTTTCTTTTCTTTTTTCTTTTCGATTTTTTTTTCTTCTGACACCTAATACATGTGTGTTCCCATGGATCATGCATTCCACGCTTGCTTAGGCGACGGAGACAGGGGGACCACACACATAACTCTAAAATACTAACGTATTATTCATGTGGGGCATGATCTCAACACACTAAATGTCATTCCAGCGCTAATTAACATGTCGATGCTAGGAACCACCAATACTCTCAGGGAAACACGAAATTGCAAATAATAAAACAGAACGTGATGTGGTGGTGACAACTATCATGTTATTTCTAACACCTGAACTCTGTCTCCTTTATGAATAGACCATCTAGCTGGGCACACCAATCCTTAAAGCAAAATGGCTAGGTTTCCATCTACCTAGAGTGGTTAGTGTCACCCTGAATTGTTCACATGCTTCTAAATTCCAAATCTTATTAATCCTAAAAAAGTCTCCCAATACCCCCAAACTTAAATTAAACAGTGTCCTCAATGTTTCTGAACACTGCATGAAAAGGAATTAGGGAAAGATATTACCGTGTCGCATGAGCATAAGTTACCTCCTTAAATCATATAGCAATAATCGGAACAACTGTGGATCATCTGAATCAACTAGTGTTATCCACAATAGAAGGAAACAGCATCAAGCTACAAAGATAAACAATCTGAACACACTTCGATCCCTATTTAGGTAAACCACATCGACCAGAGGATTGGTTTTTTGCAACTGAACTTCTTTCTGAACAGGAGGATCAGTGGATCTAGCTCGAAGATGATCTTGTACAATGGCAGACGTGCATATGTCAGGTCCCAAGCTAGGGACCTTCCTAAGAGTTAATGGTATAGCACATGGAGAATGATAGTCACCCCCAAACTTAGAGTTTTCAGTGTCTCTAGATAGACTAATAACAATTTTCCTAATTTCCGGATCGTCAGATTCTCGAAAATAGTCAATTGCTTCTTCTAAATTACAATCTGGTGGTGCAGAACCTAACAAAGTGCTCACTTCATTAAAAACACTATCATTATCGCCATCAATTCTATAGTTGGCTAGGCATTTCTCTAATGGATCTTCTAATGGGTCGAGCCTACGCTGCATCTCCCTAGACGGTTTGGATTCCTCCTCTGAATGGATCTGGTGCATACAAACAGTTGGGCTAATGCCCTTAATATCTGCTATGGTCCATCCTAAAGCTTTCTTATTGTCCTGAAGCACGGTTACTAGCCTATTCTCTTGGTCACTATCCAAATCTGAAGCTACAACCACAGGTAAGGTCTCTGATGGGCCTAACTCATCAAACTATAATCCAAAGTGGGCTAGATATTTTTCTAACGGGTCTTTTATCAAAGTGTTTGGTAATGACTCCTGAACTGGGGTCTCTATCATGTTGACGGTTTCTAAGGTGGGGTCATCTAGCTCAGGTGGTTGATTACTAATGTTGAAGATATTCAGCTCAATAGTCATGTTACCAAAAGACAAGTTCATAACACCGTTACGACAGTTAATGATCGCATTAGATGTTGCTAAGAACGGGCGACCTAGTATAACCGGTATATGATTCTCTGGATCAGGCACAGGTCTGGTATCAAGCACAACAAAGTCCACTGGATAAATAAATTTATCCACTTCAATCAAAACATCCTCTATGACACCACGAGGAATTTCCACAGACCTATCAGCTAACTGCAAAGTCATCTGAGTCGGTTTCAAATCGCCTAGTCCTAGCTGGAGGTACACATGGTACGGCAGTAAGTTCACACTGGCTCCTAAATCGAGTAAGGCTCTTTCTACCCGGTAGTTTCCTATTGTGCAAGCTATGGTTGGGGAACCTGGGTCTTTGTACTTAAGGGCCGTACTACTCTGTATAATTGAACTTACATGACTAGATAGAAAAGCTTTCTTATGTACGCTAAGTTTTCGCTTTCGCGTACACATGTCCTTAAGAAACTTGGAATAAGCAGGAATCTGCCTAATTGCATCTAATAATGGAAGGTTGATCGTGACTTTCTTAAAAACTTCCATTATTTCATTAAAATTGGATTCCTTCCTATTAGGTGCTAACAACCTTGGGTATGGGGCTCTAGGCATGAAATCGGTTCTCTGAGGGGTTGCCTCAGGCTCGTCAGAGACTTTATCAGTCTCTTCAACTATTGGGTCAGGATGAATTACAGTTTGTTCATTAACGGGCCTAGTTACCTTGTTATCCACTACCTTACCATTCCTGAGGGTCGTAATTGCATTCACGTGACTGGATGATTTCTCCCAAGTCGATATTTCATTGACTCCTCTAGGATTGGGTTCAGGTTGACTAGGGAACCTACCAGGTTCTCTCTCTCAGAGCCGCAGCAATGTCACTAACTGAGGTTTGTAAACTAGAAATAGCTCTTTCTATGCTCTGGAATCTCTGCTCATACTTATCATCATTGCTGGGCTGAGTTGGACCAGCCGAATTCTTATAATTGAAGCCTGGAGGACCTTTAGCATTACTAAACTGACCTTGAGCCTGGCCTTTCGACCAGGAAAGGTTCGGGTGGTTTCTCCAGCCAGGGTTATAAGATTCCGAATACGGGTCGAACTTTCTATGGTTATCAAATCTAGTGTTATCATAAAGAGAAAAAGCCTGCTCTTCGAATTGGTTGGCTCTGAACTACTAGCTTGATTCATTTCGACCAGTTCTAGCCTTCTAGATAAGGCTTCTATTTGGGCCTTTGGATCAAAAGATCCTTCTACCCTATTAAAATTTCCTCTTCCTAGAAGAATTGTTCTTTTTGGCTCCTTAATGCTCTCCCACTGCTGGGTCTTTTCGGCGATGTCACTTAGAAGTTTCATCGCCTCAGCAGGAGTCTTACTGTCGAACCCTCCGGTTGACAAAGACTCGACCAAGGTTATAGATGCGTAGTCCAAACCCTCATAGAGGATCTGAACTAGCCTTAACTCCTCTATTCCGTGGTCTGGGCATTGGGACAATAAGTCATTGAACCTTTCTACATACACATACAGAGACTCTCCCTCTAGCTGGGAAAACGTGCATATTTTCTACCTAACAGACGAAATTTTGTTCCTAGGGAAGAACTTCTGAATAAAAGCTGAAGTAAGTTGGGCATAGGTTTCAATTGACTGAGGAGCCAAGAGGTATAGCCACGACTTGGCTTTGTCTCTTAGTGAAAAGGGAAATAGTCTGAGTTTAATAGACTCGTCATTCAAGTCTCTAATCCTGATTGTGCTACATATTTCCTCGAATTCCCTAACATGAAAATAGGGATTCTCGTTTTCTTTTCCTAAGAATAATGGAAGCATCTGGATGATTCCGGGTTTCAGTTCGTAGCTCGCTTCAGTAGCGGCTAACTTGATGCAAGATGGACGTGAGATCCGGGTCGGATTCAACAAATCCTTCAGAGATGTCATTGCTGACACGGTCTCGGGAGTGACTAGTTCACTCTCAGTTGGCTTCTCAAGGTTAAGGTGAACTACCAGTCTTCCACTAATTAACCTACCTTGAGGGTCTCTATCCCAAGTTCGCCTTAAGGGCGTTCTTGGCATGCAAAAATTAAATCCTAACAAGCAATTAATCAAACACAATCGTGCCCTGACTCAACCAAATCAAACCTAAATCTAGCAAACAACAAGCATGATGGTTCCACTTAGATTGTTTCTAGACCAGCTTCTATTCTTTCAAAAGGCAACTGGTTACAATTTTAGCAAACCTCTTAGAACGATCCGAATTAGATTAAGTCGAAGAGAAACAGGATAAGCTCTAAGGAGCTTTGATAACCCTGTCTCTTTGGCACTTTTCCCTGGGTTACAAGGCGGCTCTAATCAACTTAAAATAATCTTCCTGAACTTCGAGTTAGGCTAATAAAGTAACCAGTACAGTCATTTTGAACGATTTTCCAATAAGCTCGATACCCTATAGGTCTCTTTCTAGTCAAGATTTTAGGCTTAGGTTCGCGTAGGTTTCGTTTTCCTAAAGCGGGCAAGAAGGAGACGGTGATAAAATCCGAAACGTTATCTTGTATGGCCAGGCCTTGCCCTTTACTATGCAAAAATTAAAGTCCGTATTCAGTCCTCAGCATATATGCATACAAAGGCGTCCAGAAAACCCACTGACAGGAGATTCGTGGGTTGGTCGAAGTTTACCTCCCGTACCAGACGGGCGATGAACCGTTGAAGTCGACTCGGGCCACTAATATCCTTTTCAATAGTGTGCGAACCCGAGGGGCCGAGACAATATCGTAATTGTCGTCCTTCCCTACACACAGTTTGATATTTAAAACTACCCTTCCGTAGGGTTTAAAAACAATAAAATGTCCAAAAATGTCCAAAAGAAAGTCCAAAAAGTGTCCGAAAATAAAAGAAAAATTACAGAAATAATAAAAACCCTAATACAATTTTCTAAACGAATTAAAACTAATTAAAATAAACTAAAAATCTAATTAAGAAAAATAAAATCTTCGATCTTCTTTTTCGTTCTTTAAGCTTTTCCCTTTAACCCCAAGTCTTTAGCTTTAATTCCAAAACTTTTGCTTACTCTCTTTCGATCCAAAATTCAACATGTAGCAAAAAGAGAAATACCAAAAGAAACGTAAAATAGAACAAAGTAAAATAATAAAACTAAAGATAAATCTAAAACCCTAAACCTAAAACAAGTCTGTGTCGGCGGCGCCAAAAATTGATGTGTTTTAGAATAGTGGTAAATAAAGTGTTCGATTCTCAGACTTGTGAAGGTAATGATTTTAGAAACTAATTTGACTTAATCTAATTAAATAAAATCCAGCAATAAAGTAAAGCAAAATAAACTAGAGATGATATATGGAAAATATGGAGAAAACCAGGAATCAGGAATCAGTTATTTCCAACAATTTATGTGATTAATCATGCAATTCTTTTAAATAAATTAAGCTCAAATATTGCCAAAATAGGTTTTTATGCAAACAAGCAGAGGTAAATCACAAGCATGGGACATCAGAGGTTGTCAACCCAGCATGACCCATCAAACAAAAACACCACTGCTGAATGAAAACCGTTTTTCTATTTCGAAACTATGCAATTTTAACAAGTAAAGAATTGTAAATAATTAATTAAAAATAGACTTACCACATAAAATTGAGAGAAAAACCTCTTCCATCATCCCAGTAAATAAACTTAGCTCATGGTGGAGAAAACTTGCTCAAAATATCTCTTCATTGCTCAAAATATTGATTACAAGGTTGAATAATGGTGCAACAGCTGAACAGAAACGTTTATAAGTGTATCCAGAGATGGTTCCGCTGTTACAGAAAGTTCTAAGCAACAAAGGAAAAGAAAGAATAGGCAACAGAACAGTTTGAATCAGCAACAGATGTAGATGTTGCTGAGTCGTCTTCCCCGGTGATGACTGAATGAAGAACACGCCGGCCGGTGCAGCAGCAGATGATCGGACGGTGACGGAGATGGCCGGAATTTCTCTGAATTGGTCTCTAGGGATGCGTATCGATTTCTATTGGCTTCTCTTGGTTTATATAGGGCCTACAAATCCTAGGGAGAGTTCTAAACCTAATAGAACTCTCTCAAACAACTCCCAAATTCGATTCCTAATCAAAACATGAATCCGGCCAAGTTCATAATTTCTGAGCTAATTCTTCGGGATTCTTTGCTGTTTCTCGACGTGTTATAACTTGTATGAAATTCTACTTGCAATTGGGTCTCTTAATAATCGAAAACAACCACAAAAAATCCGTAAATTCATATCCAGTTCCTTTTCCTGTTTGGAACAGGAAACCCGATGAGCTGGATCGGCGATTCGGGCTGAGTTGACCCGCTGGGTTGACTCGATGGGTTGACTGAGTTGACTCGGCTGGTTCTGGGGTGTCCCTTATCCATTCTTGGGGTGCCAATAACACTTGTCCTTGGGTGCCTTTATCATTTTTTGAGCCAATTTTTCCACAAATCTCTATTCTTCTAATGTACCTACAAAAGCATAAAAACACGTAATAAACGCAAAATCGAATACTAACTTACTAGAAATTAAGGTGCAAATTAGACACTAAAATGTGTCTATCAGGGGGGGGGGGTATAAAGTTATTAAACTAAGGTAAACTAACGAAAGAAAATAATAATAAAAAAAAAGTTAAAATCAAGGTGAGAAAATACTTGTTAGAGGTTTCATCTTCCGTCATCGAACAAGTTCTTCAATCGATTAGAGATAACATTCAGTAATTCTCATACCAATAACCCTAAAGCATCCTATCGCAGGTTTACTCCGGCAAAACTCCTTTTATCATCAAAGGCGCAAGAGCCACTCTTTGAATCCTTTTTACTATATAAATTGGCGCAAGAGTCACTCAAGTTTAACCCAATGAAAGCATGGTATTTGTGAGTTGAGGTTATTCTAAGCAATCAGGCGCAAGAGCCACACGGATTTAACCTAAGTTAAGCTTTTACACATAATCGCATGGCAACATCTCGTCGTTAACAACTATTTTGTATTACTTGTGATTAAAGTTATTCGACAATTTCATATCTCAAACCCTAATCTAGCTTTCAATATGAACACATGATCATTTAATTTGTAACTTAAACGAGCAAGTTTTCAATCATACATGACAATATAAACAGTAGAACATAAACGATAAAAAAGATAATTAATATTAAAATTAACCTGCCAGATTGATTCCCTTATTTAGAACTTCCGATTACATCTCCAACCAATAAAAGAATCAACTATTCATGGGTTTAGTAAAACCCATGAAAAATATACAAGAAAATAATAAAGGAGAAGAAGAATAAGAGAAAATATCCTAGTTCCCCCCTTTAAAGGGGTAAACTAAATTTGCTCTCTTTTATGTGGATAAGTTGTGTAAAAAGTTGTATTTAGGCTCCCCTTTATATAGGTTTTGGTAACCTCCTCTTGATGTTTGTCCAACTAGGAAACCTAATCTCATTAAACTCTTCCACTTCCTTTTCATCCTTATCCAACTAGGAAAATTAATCTCCTCCAAAACCAACAGAAACCCTAATTTTCACGTCAAAGGCGAGCCCAAAACGCTTTCCTTCTTTTTCTTCCCGTGCAGGCACAATAAGGCTCAACAAATACCAAATCCAAGTTGGTTTCACGGTTTTTCTCATAACTTCTTCATGCGAACTCGGACTGACCTCATTCTTATGCGTTGGCTTCGTATTTCAATTCTATACAATATGGCGATAAGAATTCCTGAAGTTGAATGAGTTTTAATTTTATTTAATTTTCTTCACTTGTAGCATTTCACTTCCATAGCACTTTTAAAGTCGTTTCCACTTCTTTTGGTTGAATCGTCCTAACATGAGAAACGAAATAGAAAACAAGAGTAATACAAGGTAGAATGCAAGAAATATAACTAAAACAAGTATATAATTGGCACTAAAACCATGTAGATTATGCACCTATCAGTAATACTATAAATAGTGGAGCTTGTATTATTACAAACTCATCCCAGAACACACTTTTGTAGTGTGGTAGTTAATTCAACAAAGTGACAAGTAAGTCTGATTCCATTCCGGATGAAAGTACTATTAACTAGTTTGGAATCACGAAGCTCTATAGTATCGTTGGTGGAAAACTAAAAATCGCACTTTAGTTTTCATGTTTATTATTCGTTGTTAAATTAACATGATAGTTATCTTTTAGATAAATTCTTGTTTATTATATGGTCCTTCTCTTAGGATATAAGGCCACTTAAGAATTTGAAGATTCGACCATTGCATAAGTGATTCTAGATATGTGGGATATAACTGATGATTTCCCAACGCTAACATACTCCGTTTTGTTAGATAAATCATCAGTGGAATCAAGTTCAGGTTGTTACTATTGAAGATTGAAAACTTTAAAGACTTGAAGTTCTTTTGTGTTTCTGATATTGGCGTGATTATCTGCCTAACTTGATTGTCCAAGACCAACAAGTTGTTTACTTCAATAAACTTAATTCTTATGAGATCGAAAAGTTATTTGTTTTATAAACTTAACTTGTGGAATCAAGATGGGTTATTTCGTTAATCATGACCTTGATTGATCTTTAATCAAGGAGTTTCATATTTGGTAAACCATTGGGTTATAAATTTAAATTGAAGATCCTTGACTTTAAATTAATCATATAATATGTTTGATACTGTGATTAGATTTGAGTGGTTAGAAAACAATTGGATTCATTATTGTTTGTAAGATATCCTAAATGAACTGGGTTTCAAAAGTCTTTACGGAGGAAAATCAACACTTGGTAGTGGATTCTTTTAGGTAATTGATGCGCGTTAGCCAAATTGGTTGTAGGCGCAGTTATACTAAGGAAACTGAGTAACTAGGGATAGTGTATTCGGTCTCTATGACACAAGGTTGCGTGTAGGCATTTGTATAGCGGATTAATTTTGAGAGTATCCAAAATTGGACTAGGTCTTGGGGTTTTTTGCCAAGCAGTTTTCCTCGTTAACAAAATCTTGTGAGTGTGTATTTTTACGTTACTTCCACACTATAATTATTTTTATACTTAAAACAATTACACTTGTATGTTTATCAAATATCTTAGATCGTTCCACTAATTTATTCCTTGGTTGGAATGATTACTAAATCCAAGATAGCCTTAATTAGGTAATCTCTAGTCATTTAGGTTATTGCAAAAAATTGATGGTGTACTTGGTACCCTCGTATTTTCAATTGGTATTGGAGTAGAAAAACATAATAATATCTAACAATTTTTGTTTGGTGTGACCCAACTTAAAAGACATAAATTCGGGTTCGTCTGAATTGAGTTCAATTTAAAGTACCACCAAAAGTTGACGGGATCAATTATATTCGGTGGAAAACACGAATAAAGGTTTTGTTGAATCTCTCATTTCCAATAAGTTGTGAACAAATGATAAAAGTTATATGTATCCCAGGTTTACAAAGAAAATTGATATCAGAACCTCTGAATGATTGTCTGTTTTAGGGTAAAAATAAATATAGGGTAAAATCATACTTTCAAGTAGGTTCGAGAGATCAAGCTCGAATAGGACGAGCCTAAACCAAAGATATGGTCGTTCACGTCCTGCTTCGATCACAAAGGAGAAGAAGATTGAGTAGGTCTTAGGAAAAGGAAGCAAAGAAGGTTGAGAAAATATAAGTATGGTAAGTAGTGTGTGAAGAAGAAAGGATTATCTCTAAGATGAATCACTAATTTTGTATATTTAGTTTCTTCTGTCTTATTGCGAATAAATGAAAACTATTTATTTATAGTTCAAAGGAGACATTGATTTCTCGTAAGTGGTGGAAGTCAGGGAAAGGTAGAAAAATGATGATTGTGGTGATTGTGGTGATTGTAGTGGGTCGTGTCCGGAAAGTAAGGAAGACATGTCTGACCACTACTCCTCATCCTCTCACTGCTTTGTAACCGTCCCACTACTTGTTACCTTCTTGTTCGTGGATGTGTTGCCACAACGCACTATTGTCGTAGACCGCCAGACCAATACCCAAATGAGAACCCCCCCCCCTCCATGTGTTGTATTTTATATCTCGTGGAAATAGTGGAGTCATAAACCACTATTGTTTAAATTAAGTTAAGTCAAGTCAAATGACTTGCTAAGTCAGTGAGGCAAGTTGCACAACTTACTGTGTTGATAATCAGACTGATTAGTATCGAGTCTGGTAAGTTTGGTGATCATGCACTAGCTTAGGAGTAACATGGCATATTTGATGGCTAAGTTTTAGCTCAGAAGTGACTTAGCATAAGTCTGAAAGGCATCTGAAACCAAGATTGTAAAGAGCTTTTTAAGCAAGAAGACTTATTAGAAAATCATATAAGATCTGATATTAGACCAACATTGAAAAGAATGGCGTATTTCTGAGGGAAGTAGCTAGCAAAGATAACACTGGCTACTTAGCACAAATAGTAATGTGCTAGCTCTTTTTAGTATAAAAGCTAATACGCTAACGTCTCATGAGCAAGGCCGATATGCGTTGCTTCTAGTAAGCGTCAATTATGCTAGGGATAGGAAGCTAGTGTCAAGGACGTTTGAAGTTATCACTTCTCAAATAAGCCAGCTAGGTCAAGGAAAGTTAGCACCAAAATGCTAGCGCCAATGCGCTTATGCTAAGTTGCTAAGTATGGAAAGGCTAGGCCAAAGACGTATTGGTCGTGGGCGCATTGGACTAGGGACGTGCTTTTTAGAGACGTTAATCCAGGGACGCATCAGGTTAGGGCGCTAAAAGAGGGACACATCAGCTGGGACGCACTAGATAGAGGCGCTACGACAAAGGGCGCATCATCTAGGGACGTGGTAGCTAGAGGTGTTACGGCCAAGGGCGTATCAATTAGGGACGTTGTGCTAGGGACACATCGAACAAGGGACGCGCTAGGCCAAGATGCATCAGCGCCAATGACGCTAATCTAGGCCAAGAAGCATCAATGCCAAAGACGCTAAGCTAGGGACGTGTTAGCCGAAGACGTGTTAGCCATAAATGTTGGCCTTTTTAGCGCTAGGGTTAGCGCTAAGAAAATTAACACTTTTTGTGTTTAGGTGCTAAGGCCATGGTCGTTACTAGCTTGGGTGCTAGTACCATGGAAGCTTGCTTGAGGACGCGCAAGCTAAGATATGTTTGGCCAAGAGGAGTTAGCGCTTTTAGCGCTCTGGTGACAAACTAGCACCAATGTGGTGCTAAGCCAAACGGCGGGTGCTAGCCTGGCGCTAATAGGAGAAAAGGCTAGGGTTAGCTTAGCTCAGGGGCTCAATTAGGCATGTCAATAGATAATCGAATATCCGACATCCGTCCGAGTCCGTACCGAAAATTTAGGATATTATCCAAAGTTTCAGATATCGGATATAAATATCTTATCAGATAATTACTCCTTATCGGATACGAATATGGGAATACCATTATCCTATAGGATAATTATCTGGTATTTGATGACATAAATATATGTATATAAAACTATTATTATATGTTCAATTTTCTTGATTTTTTTTGCATGCGTTGATGATTTTTTGTTCGGAAAGAAATGAGGAATGACATGTTCATCAAAAATAATTTTGTGTTACAATTTTAGATTCATGAGAAGAAGAAGTGATTAAACACATACAACCAAATTAAATAATTTTTTATCCTCATATAGTTTTCAGATAGTTATCGGATTATTGGATATCCATTAATCTTAACGGATTTGGATACAAAAATGAATTTCTATTATCCGTCGGATAATTATTGGATACAAATATCTGAATATTGTTAATGGATTCGGATACGGGACAGCCATTATCCGTTCCGTTAAGTACCGTTGACATCCCTAGGCTTAATGCGTCTTTTGAGGCATCGCTTCTAGTTTGTGGCGCGTCCAAGAGGAGTGGCGAATAATTCGTGGCTTATCTTTGAGCAAAGTGCTATAGTAGTATATTTGAGCTCAGGAGAGCAATTTGAGAAGCGTTCGTTGCGAACGAAGCATTAAGCTAGAGTGTATTTTGGGGTTTAAGCATTAATTATTCCCGCATTTGATAGATTTTACCGGAACATCGATACGCATTCGAGGGAATTCCAAGGAATTCAGCCGTGGAATTTATGCGACTTGAGACTAGTTCGATCTTGCATAAATATTGTGAGTATTGAGGAGGATGCAAGTCCATTTTAGAATGTTAGTAGAAACCTGTATTCTTGATTCGCTTGCGGAATATAAGTAGAGATTCAATATTCCATGTTTTATAATAGAACTAAACACATGCGCATAAATACGTACATATCCTTTTATATTCATGCTGCTTGGCAGAGGGAAATTTTAGAATTCCAGCCCTTGTCAAAAACTCACCATCTACATTAAGTTCCCTGCTTAGTGAGGAACAGTAATGTTGCACAATAACCACTATGTGGTGATAATATGCTTATAATATGCATAATTTAAATTTTAAGAGTAAAAGAAGGTATAATTAGCTTTTTGGGTGCTTGAGACATATGCCCCTTAATGCGAACCTTGGCTGGGGATAGTAGGCGCCCTTGTTCTTGCTAGGAGTATCATCTTGCCGCGTATAAGAGGGAGGCATGGCTGACACCACTTCCTTCCTTCTTTTACTTTTTTTTTTAGGTTTCATAATCAAACAAGGACTCTTCAATATCAAACACCTATATATATAACGTCACCTCCTCCTTATTCATTATTCGTTTGTTGGTGAAAGAAGACGCATTAGCAAGAGTCGTTCTTGACAGTGAGCGTTAGCTAGGTGTTCATCCAGGTAGGAACATCAACTTGCGTTTGGCTGAGGTAATTGTCTTTTCCATTATTATTTTTTGTGAATCACCAACTTAGATAAGCTAGTTTTTTTCAATCGTAATCTTATTATCCGACAAAACTAGGGTTTCTAAATTTTTCTCACATATTATATGTATATATATAAATGTTGATAATATTAAGAATGTTATTCTGTTAAACCCTAGTTTCACCATTGTTCTTCTGGAGCGAAGTAATTTTATTTTCAACAACAACAACAAGAATACCAGTAAGTTTGATTTTTGACTAATAAACCAAAACCTCTGATAACTCTTCTTTTCTTTCGTGTTGAAGTATTCATCTTGTTATTTATGTGTTAAGCAGATCATGGCAGTTGTTGATCGAAACCGTAACTCTAATCCTTCAAGCAAAACTTACTTGTGGAGGTAAAAGGATGAATGTGTCTTCTCCATAAGAAGTACAGTCTAAAATCAGTCGTTCTTTGAATAAGGTTACAACACTTGTTCGATGTATGCTTCTCGATCGTTTGAAGGAGACTCGTCAATATGCTATGGATCTCTGTTTTAGCAATTAATGCTGAAGATGAAGCAAGACGCAGCGAGGAATTGGAGAAGAAGAGGGATGAGGATGAGAAACTCACAGCTTATAATGGAGAAGCAACGTCTTCGAGCAATTAAGAAGGAAGAAAAATGAACAAATGAAGCAAGGTGTTAGTCCCTATGGTGTGGATACCGATTCTGATGTGGATGGATATCCTTCTGAGGAAGATCATGAGGTTCATATGACATATGACATATGACATATGAGTCTGAGCCTGAATCTTTCTCTGAAACAAAGGATGATCGTGAAGCTGAGCGTGTTGATGCTTGGTATGATATGCATTCAGGGTCCTTTCGACCATGTGAAGATGAGGAGACCGAAGAAGATTCGGAGGAAGACCCTAACGAGATTCCAAAAGATGACTTTGAAGTAAAGGACCTTGAAGCAGATTCTGAAGAAGAAGAATACTCCAAGGAAGACCGAGAAGAAGAAGAACATGATTCTAATAAGGAGGGTGACGACAAGCATGACGGATTCCGAGTCTTCTGATTAAGTTAATTTTACCCTCTTTTTCCTCTTTTCGTAGATGTATCTTTTGAATTAGATATTTCATATATGGCCGTTATGATGGAACAATTTTTTTTTTAGTATTTCTCATTAATGTCTTCTCATCTTGAAATCAATGAATGGATGACTTTATTAGAAAATTTCATCAATTTTCGTCATAAAAAATTTCAGAAGTATAGTGCCTGGAAAAAATGTCATAAAATCTTCATACAACCTCCGTTTTGGATGATTGACCTATATATCCTTATTAGAAAACAATTTCCTATGTCCTTGAAGGAAGAAATACAGGTTTGAGCTTGTTTGGGGCATCAAAAAGACCAAACAGTAGAACTCAAGAAGTATCCAGGAAAATCCTAACAATCTCTCAGACTCCACTCTGCTAGCTGTTTTTGCCATAACTCGTAGATCATTTATCCGATTGATGCGCATTTTTATTCCGTTGTAGTAGACAACAATACAAAACTTTTGATATAAGAACCATGCCCAGATTCTTTACCATTTGTTGTCAGCTCCAGAGTTTCCAAGAGACAATGTAAATTGCTTCTGAAGGTTTATTTTGTAAAACGTTTTGTGATTATTCCAACTCATGTAATTCTTTAAATAACAATTCTTAATGAATGTATATGATATTTATGAGTACGTATGAAAAGTTTTATGGTTCATGCTCAAGAATTTTGTATTTGAGACGTTCTGACTCAATACACCCGTATCCTTTCTACTTTTAGGGGGAGATAATCTACGAAGCAGAGATGAAATAATTAATGATAAGAAGGATGTTACCAGGAATTGAAATACTGATATTATTCTTCTTCCAATTTGGAATCGTGAGTCGAGCCTTGCTTGGTGTACTGAGCACGGCATCCCATATGGTGGTGTCCCATAATTATGGTGATTGGGCATCTCTGGTACGAGCATTAATTCTTCCTTCTGAAAATACTTTTTCATATGATTGGGTCCCTATCTTGTTGAAAAATTTGTGAAAGCCCAGGAGATAATTCAAGGATGAGTTTGAGATGTGAGGGGTGAAAGTATGTTTCTGAAAAACTTGAACTATCTTTCAGGGTTTGCTTGGATTTAAACCTCTATGTATTTCGAAATAATTTTTTTTTAAAAGATTCTGATGGATAATTGATAAATATTTGGGTTCATTGGATTTTGGTACTTACATTTTGTCCAACATTAGGGTTTGGTCTAACTTTTGTCCAACTTAGGGTTTGATACCTGAAATTAACGTTGACTCTTGACTTTTGTTAAATGTTTATTAAAACTTTATATAAAATATAATTATTAATAAATTTACTATTGTACCCTCTCATCTTCACAAAAATATCTCAACATGAACATTCTTTCCCTGCAATTCATCTCTCGACTGAAACCCAAGCCACCATTTCTTCTTTATGTCAAGAACAATCAATACCATGTATAAACTGATGCAGAATCCTTCTTCGATCAGTTATTTCCCAAGTTGAATGCACCTGAACCAATAATTAGCACCAATACACATCTCATAAAACACAACCACTTCAATCAATACGCCATATTCCATCTGCTTCTTTCATGTAAACCTGGGTCTCAAGCTCAACTTCAATTCTAACCCATTTTATCTTCTAACTGTCTTCATCACATATTCTCTACAAACCCATTCACCAACTCGAAAATCTGACAGTTACCCATCTTCAATTCACATCAAAACCCTAAAATCATCATAGATCAATTCTTATTTGAGTTCTATCAATCGAACCCTAATTCAATACAGAAACCCATTCGACCCAATAACTCAAAATTAACCTAATCTTCCACAGAGACTCGAACTCTTTATTTTTAATCAAACCTAAAAATCCCCAAATCTATTTTGTAGAATCAAATCAACACCAAGATTCGGTAAAAACTCATCATGTCTAATAGAGAAACACCACCATAAACAACAAACTCCATTATCATTTTACAATTTCCTCAAAATCAGAAAACCTAATTTCAATTTAAACAAAACTAATCAAATTCAAACTGAAATTTCGAACCAAAACCCATTTTCCTTCTTTTCTATTCAATTTCTTTCACCGTTGTCATTCATCTCTTCTATCTGACCACATTTTGCTTCAAACCCATCTCAGATTCAACTTCCATCACCAGCAGAGCTTATCCCTTCTTGTTGAATTCTTCAACAGAGTTACGAGTTCATCCAACTCAGATCCATTCGAACTGCACCACCATCAACGTCCACCACTTCTCTGACATCTTCTCTTATCAGCCATTGCCTTGTTCCTCACTCAAGTGATGATGAAGGTGAATGTGTGGAGAATGAAGATAAGAAAATAGAGAATATGAGTTATATGGTTTGGTTAGTCACTTTGATAATTTTGTAAACATAAATAAACTCAAGGGTATGATAGTAAACTCATTTAATAATTACATTTTATATAATTTTTTTAATAGTTTTTAAACAGAAGTCAAGACTTAACCGGGTCAACGTGAATTTCATGTACCAAACTCTAAGTTGGTCAAAAGTTAGACCAAACCCTAATTTTGGACAAAACCCAAGTACCAAAATCCAATTAACCTTAAAGAAACAATGATAATCCTACTTGATTAATGAAATTGAAATCCTAAGGATGCCCATGGTGATACTCGTAGGCATTTTTGGAGGAATTGTAAAGACTACATGAAGGGGAAATAAGGGAAATAAGGACCATAAAAAGATGCTCAGTCGAAAGCCTTGATCCATTTGTCGTGAACGACGGTTGTGTTAGGCTTGCTTTCTGTAGTGATCAACCTATAGTAGTCACTGATGGTAGCCCATGAAGTTTTGTATAGTCCTTCCCGGTTGGAGGAGCGATGGTGCTTTGATGCTTTAAAAACCAGGTCCCTACTCGGGAAGCATTCACCTTAATCGTTTTGGCCTTGTAAAACTCTTTTTCATATGGCTGAGCTTTTTCTTTAGTGTCTCTCGGATCATACATGAGGGAAAGTATCTTTGAGAATTCTGATGTTTCATAAAAGGAAGGAGTATTTTCCACCCATTTGTTGAAGTATTGAGCTGTGTAGCCACACATTCATAACAACATGCTAAAGTACGACTGTCATCTCCGACAAGATCTAGTCCTCAGTCTGCTGACATGTGAGGATGATTCAATGATAAAGAAACAAATTGAATAAGAGATACATCAGTGCGAAATCTGTTGATATAAGATGATGCACTCTCAGTCGGTGCTTGGTTCCCCATCATGGATTCGAGCAATTGGTATTCCTCCAAGTACAGATGCAAGTTCTTGCTAATGTTGTGTTTGACTCCAGGAAGAGGGCGCTTAACTCGAGGCGGAACTTCTGGCCGAGCTTTTATGATAGATGCTGATTTTTGGAGCCAAGCACGTCCCAGAATCATGTCTTAATTAAGCTTCCCCTTGACGATGTGAAATCCGGTACTTGTTTGAGTGGCTCATGCCGCCACTGTGGATGTGTCCATAAATATCTCTGGTTACTCCTTTGGGATCTATGATTGTCGTCGGCGAATGCATAGCTTCTTGCCGAGTTACTCCTGCCGCTTTTAGAGTTGTGTTAGTATTGACATCCATGTCAACATCAATTAGTGTCTTTCTGAACTCAATGTCTCTGAGGCTTGCCATAGTGGAAAGTCCCCGGTCACGCTCTTCATCATTCTGATTGATCATGCCTTCCGAAGGGGGCTTGTCTCGGGCGTAAGTATCTTTAATGAGAGATGGTAAAAGTTCACCAGATACGACTTGATTAAGGGCAGTAAAAAGATCTTTAAGCTGATCCTTTGAAAAATGGAGGAGCTCGCACATGCGTTCCATTAACGATTGAAACTGTTTGGTTGACTGGCTCTCCAGAGATGGTGAAGCTTCTAACAGAAAGGGAATTTTTATGAATACCTTCAGTCCCCAGTTGCAATTTTCCAGACTCTATCTTGACTTTGAAGATACGTCTCAGACCATTACACTCGCTGGTGGGATGGTTGACAAAACGATGGAAACGACAATATTTCGGGTCTACATTTCCTAAGGGGTAGGTGGGCATCGCACATGTGGTAATTTTATGATCCCTTCTTGTACCCATGCCTCTAGTAGTTCAAGGACTTCTTCCATGGGGATTGGAAAATAAGGACAAGTTATATTAGGTTTTATATCTTGTTTTTGTGATTGTTGTAGTTGTTGTTGCCGTGGCCCCTTAGGAGCGCCTTGGGAGCGAGTAACTCGCTTGGTCGGCGCCTGGTTCATGGATGGAGTGGAAGGGAGATGCTTAGTTTGTGGCTCTTGCTGAAATGAAGCTTTTCTTTTTGTTCCTTTGTTGCCAACGACACTTATTGACGGTTGAATTGTGTACTGCTTGTTGATCAGTCGTCGATTCCCACGGGTATCTCCATGAATTTCTTACCTTACTGGACTAGTTCTTTCCAGGAGGGCAGGAGCAGTTGTGGCGGACCGCTTCGTGTAACTCAGAGAAAGTCTGAAAACATAAATTTTCTAAAAGAGCACGATAAACAGGGATCATACCATTAATGCAGAGCTCCACTAATTGATGTTCTGTCACATTCGGATTGTGACAATCCAATGCTTGAATTCTGAATCTCTTCATGTACTTATTAGGGTGCTCAATATTTCTATGGAAAATTCTTCCCAGGTCTGATAGAGTGATTTGCTCTGAGACAAATAAGTATTTCTTGTAGAAGACATTAACCTTGTCTTTCTAACCTGAGATGTTGCTGGGAGCAATGTTGTTATACCATGTGTAGGCTCTTTCGGTGAGAGACTTTGAATTTTTTTTGAGACGTAGTACATGATTATATTCATGTCCTCCGAGTGATTCGAGAAATTGGGAGACACGCTCACGAGCATTTCCAGTTCTATCGTACAATGAGAAAGTCAGAGATGAGTAACCTCCCGACAAAGGAATTCTTTGAATTTTAGGCGGGTAAAGAGGTTGGTGTTGATGGATCGAGGATGCATCTTCCTTGCTATGGTTTTGTAGGAGTCTCTCCAGATCTTCACTGGTGACAAAATCGAGTTGTTTGTACCTCTATGGTGGGCGATCATGAATGATATTAACTTCATCGTTCCTTTGAGTCTTTGACGTGCCAGCGCCAGTGATTGTTGTGAGGTTGGTCCTAGTTCGTTCCGTCAGGCGATGATGTTGTTCCGGGGAGAGTTACTCCGTCAAAGTCTTGAGACAAGCAAGTACTTCCCTCTGAGTGGTGGCCATGTCAACCTGTGTTCTGGAAATAACTTTTTGTCTCTTCATCAGATCATCCATGCTGGGTGGAGTTTGAGTATTCTTGGCGGTTTCAGCAGTTTCGTCACCGAGAGGAGGTGTAATAGTAATATTGGTAGTTGCATTGGTACGGGGAGGTTCAGTAGTAATAGGGGTGTTTTCAGAATCACCACCACCAGTGCTACCTGCACCGACTATAAGAGTTGTAACTGCTCCAGACCTAATATTCACCATCTTGAATAACTGAAAATTAGATTTGTAATTGAGAGGTTGATCTCCTGCTGTGGTCGCCAATTGTTTTAGGGTGAAAAAATATACGGTAAAATCGTACTTTCAAGTAGGTTCGAGAGATCAAGCTCGAACAGGACGAGCCTAAACCAAAGATATGGTCGTTCACGTCCTGTTTCGATCACAAAAGTGGAGAAGATTGGGTAGGTCTTAGGGGAGAGAAGCAAAGAAGGTTGAGAAAATATAACTATGGTAAGTAGTGTGTGAAGAAGAAAGGATTATCTCTTAGATGAATAACTAATTCAGTATATTTAGTTTCTTCTGTCTTGTTGCGAATAAATGAGAACTATTTATTTATAGTTCAAAGGAGACACATTTATTTCTCATAAGTGGTGGAAGTCAGGAAGAGGTGGAAAAGTGATGATTGTGGAGATTGTAGTGGGGTCGTGTCCGGAAAGTAAAAGAATACATGTCTGACCACTACTCCTCATCCTCTCAACTTCTCTCTAACCGTCCCACTACTTGTTACCTTCTTGTTCGTGGATGTGTTGCCACAACACACGATTGTCGTAGACCGCTAGACCGATACCCCAATGATAACCCCCCCATGTGATGTATTTGATATCTCGTGGAAATAGTGAAGTCATAAACCACTATTGTTTAAATTAAGTCAAGTCAAGTCAAATGACTTGCTAAGTCAGTGAGGCAAGTTGCACAACTTACTGAATTGATAATCAGACTGATTAGTATCGAGTCTGGTAAGTTTGGTGATCATGTACTAGCTTAGGAGTAACATGGCATATTTGATGGCTAAGTATTAGCTCAAAAGTGACTTAGCATAAGTTTGAAAGGCATCTGAAACCAAGATTGTGAATAGCCTTTTAAGTAAGAAGACTTATTAGAAAATCATATAAGATTTGATATTAGACCAACATTGAAAAGAAGGGCGTATTTCTTAGGGAAGTAGCTAGCAAAGATAACACTAGCTACTTAGCACAAATAGTAATGTGATAGCTCTTTTTAGTATAAAATCTAATACGCTAACGTCTCATGAGCAAGGCCGATATACCTAGCTTCTAGTAAGCGTCAATTATGCTAGGGATAGGAAGCTAGTGTCAAGGACGTCTGAAGTTAGCACTTCTCTAAGAAGCCATCTAGGTCAAGGAAAGTTAGAACCAAAGTGCTAGCGCCAATGCGCTTGTGTTAAGTATGGACGCGCTATGCTAATGACGTATTGGCCGTGGGCGCATTGGACTAGGGATGTGCTTGCTAGAGACGCTAAGCCAGGGACGCATCTGATGGGACACATCAGGCTAAGATGCTAAACCAGAGACGCATCAGCTGAGACACGCTAGATAAATGTGCTACGACCAAGGGCGCATCAGCTAGGGGCGCGCTAGCTAGAGGTGCTACGACCAATGGCGTATCAGCTAGGGATGATGCGCTAGGGACACATCAACCAAGGGACGCGCTAGGCTTATGTCGTATCATGTAGGGACACACTAGTCTTATGATGCATCAGGTAGGGACGCGCTAGGACAAGACGCATCAGTGCCAAGGATGCTAAGTTAGGCCAAGACGCTAAGCTAAGGGACATGTTAGCTGAAAACGTGCTAGCCATAGATGTTAGCGCTAAGAAAGTTAGTGCCTTTAGTGCTAAGGACATGGTCATTACTAGCTGGGGTGCTAGCACCATGGAGGCTTGATTGAGGACGCGCCAAGCTAAGATATGCTTGGACAAGATGAGTTAGCGCTTTTAGCGCTATGGTGGCAAAATAGTGCCAATATGGTGCTAAGCCAAACAACGGGTGCTAGCCTGGCGCTAATATGAGAAAATGCTAGGGTTAGCATATCTCATGGTCTCAATGCATCTTTTGAGGCATTGCTTCTAGTTTGTGGCGCATCCAAGAGGAGTTACGCATAAATCGTGGCTTATCTTTGAGCAAAGTGCTAAAGTAGTATATTTGAGGTCGGAAGAGCAATTTGAGAAGCGTTCGTTGCGAACGAAGCGTTAAGTTATAGTGTATATTGGGGTTTAAGCATTAATTATTCCCGCATTTGATAGATGTCACCTGAACATCGATGTGCATTCGAGCCGTGAAATTTATGCGATTTGAGACTAGTTCGATATGGCATAAATATTGTGAGTATTAAGGAGGCTGCAAGGCCATTTTAGAATGTTAGTAGAGAATCTATATTTTTTGATTCGTTTGCGGAATATAAGTAGAGATACATTATTCCATGTTTTATTATAAAACTAAGCATATGCGCATAAATACACACATATCTTTTTCTATTCCTGCTCTTTGGCAGAGGGTAATTTTATAATTTTAGCCCTTGTCAAAAACTCACCATCTACATTTTTATAAGGGTCAGGGTGAAACCCGTTATTTCCACAAATAATTTAATCTGGAAAATCATGCATCCAGGCAGCTGGAACCTTTCCCATAACAAATCTTCATGAGTACATTGTGAACCATTCTTCGAAACAAAATCATAAAACTATAACAAAAATTGAAGTCTTCAGTTTAGCCAATCTTATAAAGATTACAGATGGCATCTCTAAAAATGTTCTTATTTCTTCAAGGAAGATCTCTTGTGAATACAAGAAGACTAAAAGAGAATTTCTTAAGAGTGATACTAAGAAAATTGTCTTAAACCTTACAAAACTAACAATCATTTTGTATAACCTCGATGAGTTAGTTTTTTGTGATATGCGAAAAGACATGTTTTCACTAAAAAGGAAACTTTTGTAAAAAAAATTAAAGGCAAGTTGGTACAAAAGTGGGATAAAAGGTATCTTTAGGCCACTTTTGTCTAAATATTGTCGCCTGTTGCAACTAAGAGAGATGTCAACAACAATATGAAAATGAAGGGAGTCAATGAGGTGGATTCAGATCTTATTGCACCTCTGATCGAAGATCACAACTGAGGATCAGGAACAACGCTGCAAAATAATCAGGTTAGTCTTCCATCTAATCTTTATAAGTTTTGTTGTTCTTCTCGAAATTCCCTAACTTTTACATCATTCATCATTGTCTTATATCGATTCATCATCCTGGATTATTTGATTCTCACACTCAGTCTTTATAATCATTGTTTCTTTAATTGTTCCATTATTTGTTAATTTTGTCTCTAATATGATTGATTACATATATGGTTGATTGGTGTTCTGATTAGGTGTGTTATAAATCATCCCCTTTGCCATAATCAAACCCTAATTAAAAATCTCAGTCACATATATGTAGATAATATTTTTGATTCATGTTCTCTATATTCGTTACATTATGCATTGCATTAATTTTATGCATTTGTGTATATCCACATCAGTTCTACATATCTATCTAATACTCCCAATACAAGAATCTTGTCGTGGAATTGCTAAGGCTTCAGAAACTCTGCAACTAGAACTACATTGTGGAATTTAGTTATAAGTCGAAACCATGATGTTGTTTTTTATGCGAAACCAATAATGATTCCACAAAAATGATTCAATATTTAAGACGGTTCAACTATCCTAATTATTGGATTTTTTCCTTTGCTGGTCTCTCGGGAGGTATTTCACTTATGTGGGAGAGTGGTTTTCAATTGTATATGCTGATCCCAACAAACCTGAATTCCTCGCAACATTCCTTTATGGCTCTGTATATCATGAAGAAAGACTGCACCAATGGAATTACATTAAGGAAATAGGGTCTAGAGCTACTCCTATGAGTACTCATTTGAGACCTAAATATAACAATGCATGTACATCAGAGATCTCATAACTATAATCCTACTACTAAGAAATTTTCGATAATACAACAGATCACTAATGCCCCTGACCAAAGTAATATGGGTTTCATTAGTTCTCAGTTCACTTGGTCAAATCGGCAAACAAAGGAAGATGATATAAATGCCAGACTCGACATGGATTTAGTCAATGGTCACTGGCTCACTAATTATGGAAATGTAAAACTTTTCCATATTGACATATAGGCTCTGATCATTCATCAATTATTTTGGTGACTAACCGTATTTCTCATCAGGCTAAGAAAGCCATATAGGTATTTTAAATGTTGGTTTGATGATCCATCTTCCCATGAGGTATTCAAAAACTCATACACATGTAATGTAAGAGGTTCTCCTACTTATCAAATGGTAAATAGACTTAAGAATGTCAAGTATGGTCTTAGAATATGAAACATTAATCACTTTAGAAATATTGACTAAAAAGTAAAAAACCTTGGTCATCAACTTCAGGTGCTGAATAAATAATATTCAGAATTCTTAGACCATTAGGCAAGTTAAAAAATATCTTGAATACTGGAAAAAGGTTCAAAAAGAATTTTATGCCCAAAAATTTAGAGTTGGGTATATAAAGAGTTATAATTAAGATACAAACTTCTATCACACATCTGTGAACAAAAGGAAGCATTTTAATCATGTTAGTTATCTAGAATTGAGCAATGACCAATGGTTTGAGGATAAAATTCAACTTAAAGACCTATTGACTACTTATTTTATATCCATAGGTACCACAACAAAACCTTTTCAAAATAGAGAATTTCTTAATTGCAAAGACCCTTGCATAGCCATTAGGACAATGAAAAACTTTTGAATCTTATAACCTTACAAGAAATAAGGGACACAATTAAACAAATAACTCATTGGTCTTCTCCAGGCCCCGATGGATTCCCACTGAGATTTTATAAGCAAAACATGAAGCTTCTTGTCAACGATGTTTGGAATACCGTCAATGTTTTTTTAGTTCCAAAAACATCTTTTAAACAGATGATTCATGCTTTCCTTACCTTCATCCTTAAGGTTAATAACCGCCATCACCCTCGGATTTCAGACTTATTTCTTCATACAATGCTAATTATAAGATAATCTCTAAGATTTTGGTGAATATAATGAAACCATTTCTAGGCAAACTGATTTCACCTTTTCAATCTACTTATGTGCCAAATAGGCACATACATAATAATGTGGTCATTGAACAAGCTGATTCACACTATGAAAAGGAAAGAAAACCGAGTAAGTGTTATGGATCTTAAACTTGATATGTCTAAAACATTTGATAGACTAGAATGGTATTTTCCCATTGACGTGGTCAAGAAATTTGGGTTATCTGCTCATTGGTGTGAACTCATATTTAAATTTATTTGTACTATAAGCGTTTCCATTTTGTTTAATGGATCTCCTTATCAATATTATAAACCTTCTAAGGGGATACAATATCCTTTAAATCCTTATTTGTTCATTATATGATGAAGTTTTTCTCTAAATATCTTTTGCATGCTGAATAAAATTATTTGATTCATGGCATAAATTTTACTAAAGATGCACCCAGTATCTCTCGCTTCTTTTTGCTGATGATTGCCTTATCTTTAAGGCATCTCACATTGAAGTTAGTAACCTAATGTCTATAATCAATGAGTTTAGCATGATTTATGTCCAAATGATTAATTTCCAAAAATCTGTTTGTTTCCTTAGCAAAAATATTCACCACGAGCATTGCATTTCTCTAATTATAACTCTTAATGTTAGGAAAGTAAATCTCAATGAAAAAGTATGTACGTATACCTTTGATTAATGGTATATATATAACTGATTCTTGTGATAATCTTGTTGAGCACTTTGACAAGAGGGTTTCCAAATGGAAAGGAAAACAGTTGACACAGATATGTAGTTCTTATTAAACATGTCTTTAAATCCTCCCCATTATACCATATGAATTCTTTCCTCCTAACATATAGTGTTATCCATAAAATGGAACTTTCTCAAAGAGACTTTTGGTGGGGTAAAAAATCTCATAAAGCGGTGTATTTAAAGAGATGTGACAAAGTTTCTTCTCATAAAATACAAGGTGGGTTAGGTTTTAGGAATTTAAAGTTATTTAACATTACTTTACTTTCCAAGTCTGTTTGGAATCTTATTCACTCGCCTAATGAGTTTTGGGTCACCATTCTTAGGTGTAAGTACTTTAATAACTGTCAACCATTATATTGCAAGAAAATGAAATCCTCGTCTTGGGTATGGTCTAGCATCCACACATGATTAGATTTCATTAATTATGTCTTTCACCCATAAATGGATTCATAAACGTCTCTTATCCCCTGTGCAATTCTTATCCGAACCTAAACTTTTTTTTTCTGAGTTCATAGACCATGGCACTTCGAGATAGAAAGCCAACATTGTGCAGTCTTTCTCCAGCTCAGAAAATAGACAAAGGATTCTCAATACCAGAATTGGAATAACAGGAGAGGACAAGCTCATATGGCCCCACACCAAAACTCGCATTTTCTTCTTCTTCTGTTAAGTCTGCTTATAACCTGTTGTCTAATCCCCATGCTAATACTGACACCAGCAATCCTCTTGTCCCAGTCTATAAAGCTCTGTAAAAAAACACCAGTCCTTCTGAAGGTGCAATTATTCATTTGAAAATGTATATAAAAAATATTACCCTCTAAACATAGGCTTTATAACTACATTCATGATCAGAATACTGCTTGCTGCATGTGTGATGATAATCTCCTAGAAACCTCTGAGAATATAATACTTCATTGCAAGTTTTCCAAACTTGTTTGGGTAACTGTTCCTTTTGGTGATCAAGTCCTTAATGATTTTGTTTATAGTATCTCTATCACTGATTAGATTAGTAAATGGATAAATAGTGGAAGTAGCAGGGAACAAATCATTTTCATCCTTACCACAACCTGGTGCATTTGGAAAGAAAGATGTTGCAAGGTATTTCAAAATAAACTACTCAATCCTTCAGTTACTGCTAAGTTTGCTATCAATCTGCAGTTAAAACTTCGAATACCTACCTTCTAATTCCTTGACTGCTCAGTCAGATATTACTCAATCTGCCAATGAAAACCTAACATTTGAAGTACCAAATGACTGTATAATAGTTTATTGTGATGGCTCATTTGATCATATTACTCATAAATCTGGTATTGATATAATTCTCACTGATGTAACGAGTAACTTTAAAGTTGCAAAACCATTTCAGGCATAACAAGAGATCCATAAGAGGTTGAAAACTTCGCAATCTATGAGGCTATCAAATTGGTTAAAGACAAAGGTTTCACTAAAGTGTACTTCAAGGATTATGCTAGGATTGTTATCTATTTTATTAATAAAACAACATACAGATTAGCAGGACTAGTTGTTCAATCTTAGAAGATTGTTAGTCATTGTTAGGATCTCTTTTGTTTTCCAAAGTTGAGTATCTCAGTAGAAAAATGAACGGTAGGGAAGATAAACTGCCAAATTTAGTAGGTGTCATAATGTCACAGGTGAATGGGTGGATAATCCTCCACGCTTCATCTTATAAACTGTTTAACTTCTATTTTTTAATTTAATTTTTCTTTTCTAGGGAAAAAAACAAAAACTAGAGATCTATATAGAGGATGTCTAATATTTTTTTACCACGTTATACTCACATTAATGGATTGGAGGTGATTTTTTATAAATATGGTTTTGTATCATACGTGACGCGATACTTATACTCTTGAAACTAACCCTTACAGAAGCTCTGAGACGTTATAATTTTCAAGGATTTACCATTTTTAAAACGCTGGATTGAAACTTTCCTAGATCGAATAATAACGACCGTGATTTGCCCAATAGACAAAGGATAGCGGACGGCCCAAAAGAGGACTGTGCTTTGGTTTATTTATTGATAAATCCATGTCCGATACGTTGGGTACTGTTTTGGAAATTACTGACCGTCTTTATACATCGGGGGATAACTTTGTGAGAAAACGACGATGGTACTTGGGAGTCAGAAGACTCGGAACCTCTCGAGTCTTGACATTTTGATATTTTACATCTCCCCTACCGTTGCCTCTTTCTCAAGCCGTACTTGGAATACGCTTTCTCACTTTGATTTCAGCTCCTCTTCAGTCTTCCCTGTTGATTCGTTTGCTCGATTCATTGGATCATGTCTACTAGATGGGTTTTGAGAAATCTGAGTTCAAAAGCTCGTTTTCTTTCTAGATCCACTACTACTTCTTCTTTTATCACTACGACAACTCCAATCGAGTTTTACCCAACTCCTTTGTTATTTGCTACTACCAAGGTATGCTCTTCTATCGTATTTTCTTCATACATTTTTCCTTTTTTTTTCGTTACATGTGATTTTAGATTTTATTATGATATTGCAACTCACTGGTTTTATCGATTCATATGCTTTTCTACCTGGTTAGAGATAGATATATAGAGTGCATCCTACTCAGAGCTGTGATAATGATTCAAAATTTATTTTATTTGAGAATCCTTATGATTTGCTCATTTGTGTTTTTTTTGTGTTATTAGGTTTTGGGTTGCCAAGGAACCTATTTGTGTGGGTTTCGTGCATTCCATGGAGCCACGTATCAAATTCATCAAGAAAAGAACTCTGTGGTTGAGGTTAGGCATCATAGACCCCCTCTTACTTGGTTGCTCAATTTTGTAGTTTATGTTCCAGTCTTCACCATGCATCTCACAATTGTCTCTTATCTCATCAGTTGTTCGAGACATAGCTTGTAGCTTAGTTTCTGCTCCTGATAGTACTCGAATACTTCAACTATAATTGCCGTATGTAAACTACCCCAGATTTATACTACCTCCGTTTCTGGAAAAGAGTTACTATCACTTTTTCAATTTGGCCTATTTTTAGGCTAAAATGAAAAAATGATAGTAACTCTTTTCCAGAAACGGAGGGAGTATTATTTTTGTATTAAAAGTTAATACTGAACAGTGAAACCCACTGATAATGAATGTGAGCATAACACAACATGTGAGTGCTAGAAGCAAGTCCCTCACCCTCTTACGAACTGTACTTGCCCTACTAGGGTAAAAAACCCACATGAAACACCTTTTTAAGAGAAGGTTATTTCAAAACACTATCCGAAGGGGTACCCACACCACCTAGGAAGAACATCTCAAGAAAGCTAGAAACATTAACAAAATTTAGTCTGATACAGTGATGTTGCTCGTAAAATAACAATTGACTGTGTAGCGTAAATGGAATTCTATTCATTGAAACACTGACAGAAATATTATTCTCCAGCCACCACGAAACATACAGTTGGCATACATCTTGACCTGATCAACAGTTCACTTAGGAGGACAGATTAAGTATCCATTAAAAAATGTATTTGCTTGTGATTGCAAGCAGGTTACTTGAGCTCTAACCTGTTTCACTATTAATAACTATTCTCCCCTTCATCCTCCATGTTATTAATGCAGTCTACATGGTGTTTTGCAGGAACAATTGGACCCGTTTACCCTTGTAGCTGATGATCTTTTTGTTGTGGCTAGTAGATTACGGAGTATGGTTGGTGCTGAGGTGTTGTAACTTATTCCTTCTAGTTTATCATTTCTTTTTTGCCACATCCTTGGCCATGTTTATCTGGATTGAGTAAAATATAAGACTTTGTGATGAATAGGAGATACACTCTTGCTGCACTAACAGTTTGGGATTTCTAATATGGTGATCTGGTTTCGTTTTTTACAGGTCCCTAAGCTTTCCTCAGCTGCTGAGTATTTCTTCAAGATGGGGGCAGAAGGAAAGAAATTTCGTCCCACGGTAGGAACTATAAGTGCTTATTGTTATTTTCTTTCCTTATTTTCCAAAATGGAGAGAGTACTTCTGTTCATCATGTTGTCGTCATGCCAGTCTTTGTTAATCAAAGCACAGTCCTACCTGCAAAGTGGTCAACTGAAGCCTTAGCGTGCACAAGCTGCAATGTCTAGAGGATAAGTAGAATTGCAATCTGGGTTCATCGTGTTACATCGAGTTAGAGAGAGAGGAAGGGAAAAGAAAATTGGAATATGTAAGGAGATATAAGGAAGAGAGGACTTGTTCTAAGGTGTAGCTTGGTGGTAAGCGAAGAATAGGTTACTTTGATGGAAAAGATATAAATAGATTGTCGTCATTACTTCTCAAGTTATTTAGAGAATAGTTACTAATGGCACATGTGGTCTTTGAACATTTTACTTTATCCCACTTTTCCGGTATTAGTCAATTTTTAATTTAGAAAGCCAAACATCAAATGATCTTATGGGCTCAACATAGGAAAAGTCAAAGAAAAGGATTTGGGAAGAAGAACACGAAAAATTATCAACAGTGACAACACCCAAAGTAGGAGCAACCAAATAGTTATCATAGCAGGCTATCCCACGTAATTAATAAAATCCTCAAATTTGTTGGTCCAGAAAGTTCTTTCTTACATGCCGCAAAGGTGATAGTTGGCTTTGTATCAAGACTAACTGTATCAAGCTTCATTTCTTCAAATGGAATTCAGTCTCAGGATAATAGCACCCGTGATCCTATAGTTGAAGTCCCACTTACCTCCATTGGCACTTACTCATTTTCCTCGACACTTTTAGTATTTGGAACTCACGAGAAACAGTTGTCTCTTAACGTCATGTGGACTTATATTTTAGTCTTTATACCATCTCCTAAATGTTGAGCTATATCTCTTACGTTATCTTACACTTTTCTTTAGTTTTCTTGCTCTGTTGAAATAGTTCTATGTGGCCAAGTGAAATATACAACACTATTATAAAACCTAGACCAATCAATCAAGTGTTTGATTACAACAATACCGTTCCTCCAGCTCATGGAGACAATGCAGTAGGAGTTGGACTAATCTAGGTATTCAAGAAAATAAACTTCTTAAGGTGTTTTTTTCGAACATTGTCCTTTGTCCAATGCATATGTTTAGCCCAGTTGGCCAACAAAATATGGTATATTTCAGAATACCAGAATTTTTAAACTCGAGCTGTAATCTAATGAAATCAAGCTACATAAAAATGGTTCTAACTTAATTAATATGGATATGTTTCTGATACAGATTATACTGTTGATGGCATCTGCTTTAAATATGTCAACCTTAGCTCCTGATGGCGTGGTTGACTCGTTACATGACGAACTGCGCTCTAGACAACTCTCTATTGCTGTGATTACAGAGATGATCCATGTAAGTTAGTCAAATTTATTCTTAATGATCATATATGCTTCTGGTGTCAGTGATTAATGGGAGATTAGTTATCTGTGTATCAAGTAGCAGTTCATTCCCTCATACTTAAAATTAATGTTATACTTCTCAATTACGGAGTTCAGTTGATTCATTTCATGTGCTAGGTGGCGAGTCTTCTTCATGATGATGTTTTGGATGATGCCGAGACTAGGCGTGGTATTGGCTCATTAAACTGTTTCATGGGGAATAAGGTATTATGCTTATATTTAGTTGTGAAGAAAATACGGGATTGTTTTACCTGCTTATTCACAAGTGAAACTCCTGCTATTCTTAAGCAGATGGTAGATCATTGCCTTGTTACCTTATTGCAGATGTTCATGCCCCATGAAGTGATCAGGACCCATTGTAATGGGTTACAGCTGGTAGATCCTCCTGATAAAAGTTTATCCAGAGAGATGATTGTAACCTTCTGCTCTTAGCATCTTCGGATGGTAAATAGGTTAGTGAGCAGTTTGTGGATTGTCTATTAACTGGATGGCTGAGATCATCTTATCCATTTGATTCATAACCTAGAAATCTTACTGCTGGTCTGCTACTTTAATTCTTTCCTTTGACTTCGCCTGAGCTCAGAGTTCAGGTGACTTAGCATTGACTCACTCTGGTTTAAACTTCTATATATTATCAACATGTGTTCTAATCAGCAGAGTCAGCTCTATCTTCAGACTTTCAGAGTTTTCAAATCATGCTCTTCTGAATACAAAATGTATAACATAGGATTAGGGACGTCCGAAAGAGCATTTTTTTGAAATTGTGTAATCTTTCCTCATGTTGAATGACCACATTGTTCAAAGGGGTGAAGAGGATGATATGATAATAGCACAGATAAACACTTTAAAAGAAGCACTGTAAGTCTTTTCAAGGGTGTCAATGCTATATCCAATCCAATATAGAGCAAGGGTACCTAACATATGCTGACGCAGTGAAGAATTCCCATCTTGTCCTGGATATTATGTCATTATCCATTTTAAATGGAATTATCATTTATCTGGTTGAAAGTCTATATTATGGGTTTCCTATGTGGAATATGTTATGTGTGCATATTCACTTTTAGTTTATGAAATTACCTTTGTTAGTTGTATCCTTACTTGTGCTTCTTAATGATGCAGATAGCTGTATTAGCAGGAGACTTTCTGCTTTCAAGAGCATGTGTTGCTCTGGCTTCTTTAAGAAATAATGAGGTATGTTACTAGCTAGTGTATTATGGTAATATACGAACATGATTAGGGGATCAAGTCTATGGAATTGATGTTGGCACTTGCCCTGATGTAGACTCTCTTTGTCTTAGCTAGTCGACCAGTCTGCTTTTGGTTCCTTTTGCGTTTTGGTGAGTCTTATTAAATATGGTCATAGTCATACACCAATTTGCAACTGTGGTTATGCTGTGTATCCTATGTAATATCCTCGATACAAATGAGAAAAAAAGGAAGGGTTTAATTGTTTAGGAGCAATGTCAAATATGATTGTAGTATGCTTTATTTATTGAGCCTTTCAAATATTAGACAAAAATACAAATGGGTGTAATATGTGAGCACTTTTGCAACAGCAAAAACTCATCACCCTTTTGCGTCTCTATTAGTGTTGAATGTGTTTGTTGCGCTCAAAGGTTGGCAAAGCATCCTACAAAATTAAGGCAATTTTTTCTTCTCACTTCCATCATGCATATTTCCCTGGTAGGTTGATACCATTTGTAACATAGGATATTATCGTTTGCCTTTTTGTTTACGTTTTAGTTGACACAACATTAGTTCACTTTGATTATTTAAATCAGCATCTTTCTAATCATCACCATCTCTATGTAGGTTGTAACTTTGATTGCGAAGTCTGTTCAGCATCTGGTTACTGGTGAAACCATGCAAATGACCACTGCATCTGAGCAAAGATGTAGGTATGCCAATCTTCTATAATATACTATTTATTTGTAACAAACATGAACGAATACAAATACAGATATGGATACGTCTATCAGTTTCTGACACACTAGGTTGGCAACTATGCAAAAGACTCAAAACAAGAGTGTGCGCTTAGAGAAGTGCATATATGTACTTGTCCCAGTAGTTATGCAATCCATTCTTAAGTGTAATTTGTGCTTCTGGATCTTAAATTGTTAGATATACAGATAAAGTTGTGTGCCCACACTCAGAAGTCATTAGCCTAGAGCTCCGCATTATGTTCAAAATGTATAATGTTCAAGTACACAGAAGATATAAACATATCATCTATTACTATGTGGAAAGTAATGGAGTGTCTGCAAGTATCAGACACAATGTTCATGTTTCCTTGTGCCAACTCAACGAAAATTTGGAAACCACCGTCAACATAATCACCTTTTTTTCTCTGCTTGCAGTGCTTCCACCATCAATTTCTCATTTCACTACCATTCTTATGTTTTGAGCGACTGTCAGTCCTCAGAACAACCTGAACCACTTCGTCATTTTTATCTTTCTTTCATACTTCTTCTCGTCCTTGAGTGTCTTTGGTACTTGTTGTTCTTTATCTTTATTACTACCAATGTTAGTTTCAAAGTTATCAACATTGATCATACGTTAGTGTTTGTCTTGGTCACGTGGACTTCTCCTGCAGTTCTTAAAATATATTACTTTTGTGGTTGCAGTATGGAATATTATATGGAAAAGACATATAACAAAACTGCATCATTGATATCGAACAGCTGCCAAGCAGTTTCTATTATCACAGGACAAACAGCAGAGGTTTCGATGTTAGCATATGACTATGGCAGGAATCTGGTAGGTTTGTCGTCTCAAATTTTTCCTTCACCTAGCATTTTTCTGCAAGGAAAAACTTATTGAATGTCGTTCTTGGTATTATAAAACATAAAACATGAAAAAATAATAGGTGTCCTATCATAGGGCTTACCCAGAATTTCTCCAAAGAACAAGATTGATAGCAATAGAGACTTTCTTTCATCTCCAAAGACAATTTGAACAAAGAAAAGAAAAAGGAGAAAAAGAATCCATTAAGGTTGATACTGAGGGAGATTTTTTTTCCCTTCATTCAACTGTCCAATTTTCTATTGTGTTTTCCTGTGAAATTCGGGTTAGGACTGATTTAGTAGGGGTCTCTCATGCATCACAGACCGTCTTGCTACTTTACTTCTTTTACTATTGGTAACTGTTATTAAGAAGTGGTCATCTTTTTCAGGGTTTGGCCTTCCAGTTGATTGACGATGTACTTGATTTCACTGGCACATCAGCTTCCCTTGGAAAAGGGTCCTTGTCTGACATCCGCCATGTAATCCCTTTGCTCTTATTTTTTGCGTTGATTTTTTAAATGCAACTCCTGTTGAATTATACCCTACCTCCAAGTGAGACAACTAGGATGATGTGCTGTAGTGAGTTAAATTAGTTGGAGTATGAATATTCATGTGAAATAAGTTTGTTAAATGTTCTCACCAAAAATAAGTCATTGGTTCTCCTCCATGTAAGCCCGACTCTCACTGAATGCTTAATTTCTTAACTTACGCTGCGTGTGGGTAGTTACATACTTAAGGGAGTTGAAATGGTGAATTAAGATCTAGAAAGCTTATATCTCAATCGTATCTCAGGGATACACTCCTGATTATATTAGGCGAATAAGAACCATTGATTGATTGTGTCTTAACTGTTTGCCTAGGTATTGAAGTGCACAATTATTGAGTATTACTCTTACACGATAGGTATTGACAGTCTTGACATCCTATTCTCGACAGCCTCACTCCTACATTTTTGACCATTCCTAAAATAATAAATATACTGTTCAATTAGTGCAGTGCTCACTGAAGCTGTTTTATGTGCAGGGGATAGTAACGGCCCCAATATTGTTCGCTATGGAAGAGTTCCCTCAGTTACGTAAAATTGTGGATCGAGGCTTCCGTAATCCTGCTGATGTTGATCTGGTAAGCTAATTATTGAGCGTTCTACCATTTCATATGCACAATACAGTACACATGAAACAAACCAAACCGTGGATACTATGTTTAATCCAAAAATATCTGCGATAATATCTGTTTTCTTCTTTATATATTATTTAATCATAACAATGACCACTATATGTGCTTCACTGCGTGTATCTCCATCAACTAGGAATTCATGTTGATTTTTGATTTGCAGCTTTTCACTTAGTAAGTCGAATATTAGTTTTAACATGCCAATCATAGCTTGTGCATAGGCAGTCCCTAGTAAATTGAAAGGGTAAGTCGTCTATGGCTAATATTACTCTAGCTTATGTTGTGCTATTATGAGACAGCGAAGAATAATTATAAGATTGATATTGGTTGTCCTTAAGAAAGAGGTCCCAGTAATAAATCTTATTTTTATAACTAGTTATATCCTTGATTGTCTCTTATAAGTATGTGCGGAAGGATATTTGCAGGTTGATTACATTTTCTGATTTACAATGGTTATTCTAGTTAAAATGCAAATGGATCTTAGGTAGTCGACTTTTGTCTTGTCGACTTTTGTCTTGTCGCATTTTGTGCTATTATAGTTGTCATGCTCAACACCAAGGAGCCCCGAGTCTGTGAAAAAAAGATTCTGCAGAAATCTTTTTGCAGCAAAATAAATGATCTAATGAGTCAAGCGAAAGAAGATCTATTTGAGAACTTATTGGTTGGATTGCACCACCTATATTTATATCCGGATGATGAAGCTCTTATTAACCAATTTATATTGATTGTTATTCCGTGGAAAAATCGATTCCAGAAGACAGTCCAGTAGTGACATGAATAAGTAGGGGCATAGTGGAAGAACCTCAAGTGAAAACTTCATGGTAAAGAATAACTTGTTACCCAGTGAAGAAAGAGTGGGGTGACTCCTTGCTTAAATGGAACCCACCAAAAGAGTTGGAGTATATGAAAAACTCCTCCACTAAGTAAATTGTTTGTCATATCACTCAAATTCTTGAATGTCAAATTTGCCACCATATTAGAAGGGTGATATGTAAAAGCGTGTTGGGAAACATCTTTCCATGGATAGGTATTGTCTTAGCCCCCCCCACCCCCTCCTTGATTTTCTAATGATATGCTGAGTAGTAAAGGTTTTTGTCAATTTGTGACCTGATGCACATGATAAGAGGCAATACATGCACATTTTTTTGGTTTGAAATTCTTAGAATGCATCAAACCCCGTTTGTTCCATTTAACAACATCCAATGCAGAATTAGCGGGTATTTGTTGTGTTTCAGCAATTCCGAAGCATATGCATCGTTTTCCATCTCTAAATTTTCCAAATTCTTTTCCATTTTTACATGTATGCAGAAGTTTAATAATTAAAAGCCTGTACAGTTACGGATCTTGTTAACTTGTGTTCCCGTACACAAGTTTAGGAAGATTTAAAAAATTGTTTCTTTGCTTTGGGTATTACAATGCTTCTTGGATATCCTAAACTTCTTGGAAATCTGATTTTATAATATCTAGAAAGGATATCCAAGAAGAATTGTGATACCCAAAGCAAAAAGAAGGTTTTCTAATCTTCCTTAACTTGTATACATGTATACAAGTTAACAAGACCATCTAGACGATTTGCTTAGTGATAACTGTAGCTTAATGGATAGTAACTATCCTTAAATCTGATATACTAGTTAGTTACGAATGAGAGAAGTAGCATGTCCCATTTCGAGAGCCATGTCTCTGTTCTGGCCTCATGTTGCATCTATTCAAGATGACATGGAATTGTCCACTCGGGTTTCTCCTTTTCAAAAAAATCTTGACCTTCCTTGAAGAGTGGTAAAGTGGCAGCTTAAAGTCAGCCAATCAGCCCAAGGATGTCCAAGCCTCCAAAGTACGATTCACAGGGACAGATTACTTAAAAAGGGTGGAGTGGTCAACATCATTGCCCAGAATTTCTTGCTAAGCTTCTTGGATTTCTCTTATTAAAGTTATGTAAAGGGTATCTATAATTCTTTAAAAACTTGAAGATTTCTAGAAGTTATTAGTAATAGCTCAGGTATGTATATTGTTCACTGTAAATTCCTTTTAGTTAGTTCTTGGTCATAGAATAACTTTCAAAGAACCTTCATAATGGTTTATTCGTATTCCAGAATATTAATAACAGCTCAGTTATGTTTTCCAATATGTCATTAGTGTAGTGTTGTAGTTATTTACAGGATCTTTGAAATTCATGTTTTGTAGGTGAATGAGTGAATGTGCAAGAACATATCAGAAATGTAATCTTGTTGATGGATTAAAAAACTTGATTCTTAGATAAAGGATAACAATATAGCGATTGCTCATTGTGCAAATTTACTTCGATATATCTACACCTGTTCGCATATCTTGCTTGCTACAACTTCTTAACTTTATGTCTCTCTTAAACTCTCTAGGCCATTGAAATCCTTGGCAAGAGCAATGGAATACAAAGGGCCATCGAATTGGCATCTGAGCATGCAAATCTAGCAGCTGCAGCCATCAGATCTCTACCAGAGACTGATAACGTGGATGTCAGAAGATCAAGGAAGGCTCTTATTAATTTAACTCAGTTAGTCATTACAAGAAAAAAGTAACTCGGACACCATCCTGCTCTACCAAATTACAAGGTACGGATTCCTGTTCTCAATAGGAAAGTTTACCAATCTCAGTCCAGCCGAATTTTTCGTTGGAAAGCTGAATGTTATCACCTATACAAAGCATTCTGACTTTCTAACCAAAGCATTCTAATTTTCTGATGTCAACACATGCTGACCAAAGCATTCTGATTTTCTGAGACAAATCACGAAAGTTATCTCTGATATAAAGTAACACATTTTCTTTCTGTATTAGTGCCACTACAGAATGAAACGTTCAAATTTTTTAACTATGCTTGTAAGTGCTAGGTCCAAAATGTTGTTTGTTGTCTTTATTCTTTCAACTATCCCATCATTAATGTTGCAGTTTATTTGTAACTTTATCTCAATTATTCTGATGTGGTTCATATGTAAAAGATAAATTAACGTCTGAACCCTTGAAGATGGTTGTTTATCATAATCATTAGAGTGGTTCGGAAGTACCCTGATAGCTGAAACTTTTGGTCACATCAGGGTGCCCTAAAGACAATGTAATCAGTTCTGATGATCCGTTTTAAATGTGATAATAAAATGGGAGAATGTCTACCATTGTTGGTACGCAGAAATCAGGATGGTGAGTGTTTTTATAAGATGTTCTTTTATCTTCCAAGGAAATGTAAGTTAGATAATCGAAAAATAGTCTGGTGGTCATTATTGATTCATCTTGTTGACATGTTATTCCGAAGGTACAGCTCAAACCAAAATCTCCAAGAGCTTTGGGCGGGAATAGTTTGGCAGATAGATTATGCCCATAATCAGTCCATGCTAAAAAAAAATTAATCCTTATGTTGCAAAATAAGCTTTTGGTAGAATTTAATGTTCATTCACCATGGAGAAGCCTTTGAAGTACACCCTGATAAGAACTGTCCAAAAAAGCTTGCCAGTAATAATGGATCGAGAATAGATACTGGGGAGGAAAATCAATGAGCTCCGATACTAATGGGGATCTTTCCTTGCACTCGATTGCCATCAATCAACAGCAAATACTATCAATTTTGCTAGCATAAATTTTAGAATTCCAAAGACTGTTATACGGCCACATAAAGATGGAAACAGCTACAAAATCAAAAGATGGAAACAGCTACAAAATCAAGACGATTTATCTAAAACCAAAGCAAGCAAATGTCTTTCATAATTAAAATAGACTCAAACCAGTGGACAGGTTACGTACTTGTGCAAGCACATAAAAGAAACCACTTGAAACTAGCATTACTTATAAACCGTAGAGAATGAAGGCCGAAATAATATTAGCTATATGATTGATTATCAATGAGCTGATGATGGTCGAGTTTTCTTATGAATAGCAATGGTGGACATCACATTGAGCACCAGCAGGAGAATAATTCCAACCAAAGCAGCGATAAGGGCTCCAGAACCACGATCGCAGTATTTCTCAAATTTATCACAAATCTTGTTCCAACGAGCATGTGTGTTCCCATTCTTTCCAAGCTGTGCAATTGAAGCTGCACCACCAGTAGCACCTGATAGCAGAACAACCGCTCCCTACTCGAACCAAAGGGCATTAGTTAACGCAATTCCCGAGGCAGTTAATTACGGTATCCAACTAACAAAATACATGTACTTTTAAACATCTAATGAATTAAGGATAGTATTTTTACCATGTCCAAGAGTGTCATCGCCAAAAGCTTAATCCCTTTGAAACCGAACTTGTACCCAAACAATTCAGTCAACAACATCACCAAGTTGTGGAAACTAACTATAGAAGTGACTGTCACAAAGAATCTGCATTTCTCACAGGAGATAATGATCAAGTTAATTTACCATTTAATATAGGAAAAATAAGAAAAGAAAAGAGAATGCAGTTAAAGAAGCCCATTACACAAAAGCAGGAGTGTTCTGAAATTTGGCGACCAGAGTGGCTTTAATGGGGTTGGTTCCAATAGTAGCAACTACCATCGTGTTGCTTTCTTTGTTAAGGGACATTATAAGTGTAGCCAACACAGTTGCAGTAAGTGCTAGAAACCTCAACAACAATAATATCCCCCAATACATACAACCGTGTCTACTTTTGTGTGTCTTTGGCTCATCTGACCCTACAATAACCTCTGGTTTTCGACCACCATTTTCATGATCCATATTTTGGTTAACTTACACAATGGATGAAGATAGAAAAACAAAAAGATGAATAGAGATGGATATTTTGAAGCATGTGTCTTAGCCTTGTATATATATATATATAGAGAGAGAGAGAGAGGGGGTTGATATATGATTCTAGCTATTTTGTGTTTCATTTGCGTATCTCTCACTCAACTTTCCCATTGTTGTCATCGAATTTTTTGAGAATTAGGTGGAGGTGGTGAAGAAATTGCCACCAATTTCATTTTCATTTGAGCCCAACAAAAACTCGTGTGCGATTTTACTCTAAAGAGAGTAATTGGGTGCAATCAAAATTGTTTCACTACTATTTTCGCCAATTGAACATTTAAATCTTACCTAAAATAGGACGCTTTACAATTAGCTGCAACCAACTTTTACTCGCTTATCTCAAATTATACACTGTCGACCCTAGTAGTTGTTATCATAATAAAAGAAATAAAAAGATTGATTACCCTTTGTTCCTCTGTAGGAAGCAGGAAACATGGGAATAACCCACGTACATTTTAATTAGGAATTACACTACATATGCACCACTATCCAACCCCGTTGCTTACTTTGTTGCGGTCTCTGGGTACTCTAGATATTACCTTGTTGATGTTTTTTAGCTTTATAATTGCTCATTTTAAGTACTGTAGAGAAGGAAATTATACATATTAACCTGCGTACCCATACCAACGATCTCATTAGCATGTACGTGATCACATTTAACTAGAATATACGTAATTCAAAAGGGTCGATTTGGTCCTGTCCATATCTATGATCATGGATTTCCCACTGCTACTCGGTAATTGCAATTTTGGACTCCTGGATCCATTAAATGTAATGCGTGTGGGGTATTTCAGTTGGTTGCCTTATTTATGTACATATTTATGCAAAATTGGTTCCGAAATGACAGGTAGAGACGCAGAGTAATGTAACAAACTTTAAAGTTGCTTCTTTCAAACTGCCCATCATCAGGAGTACAGAGTTTTAGCCCTTTCATTGGTAACTCGAAAAGAGCTGCCAGTAAACTAGTTAGGGGTTGGGCAAAAGCAGATCATTCGGTCTTTCAGACTCACAATTCATGGTACATGTAGTGGTTCCTAGTCAATTGGTACTGGAGTACTGTTGCTGTTTCCTGTATGTTACAGGACTCTGAATGTCTCGTTGCGGAGTCAAATCACAAAGCTTCCATTCATAAAATGTCGTTGGGGGTTCTATTGCCAGCGGTACATATCCCGTACGTGGAGTATATCTGCCTCTTTTGAAAACACATGCAAGTCGGTGCTTCAGTACTATATGTACTATTCGCGACTAATGTTTGGAATTGAAGTATCAGCAGCAACCTTGGATCTTTATTTTTGAATGGGTTCCACACGCTAATATTCAGGTACAACACATAAATGCGTTCCGTGTGATGAACAGATAATCTGTGGTTTATTCATGTGCACAACTCTATTTCAAGAGGAACAAGGAAATAGTTTCCGAGCCCCCAAGTCGTGAACTAAGATGAAAAACTCAGTCTTGCACCAGAATATGAACATTATTAAACTTACATTCGTTTCAAAAAAACCTGGTCATTTAGGGGCGACTAATAAAACAAAATAAGATCATTTTGAAGTAATCTCAATACATCCCTTATCCATATAATTTCTATAATGGCTAATCTATCCTTGCTTAATTAATGTTAATTTTGATTAATTAGTTAATTAATTTGGTTATAGTTAGTGTTAGAAAATTATTTGAGTTAGTTTTAGAAGAGAATTCGAGAGTGTTTTAGATTGTTTTTTCGAGTTATAGTTTTGTACAATCGGTAGGCTCATGATTTTTATTCCTACCGATTGTACAATCGGTAGTTTAATGAAGTACTTAAACTACCGATTATTGGTGTCGCCCCAAATTGAATTTTCCAAAACCTTCCAAAATTTCTAACTCTTCATCTTTCACAATAGGTAGGAATTTAAAATTTATATCTACCGATTGTAGCCTGAATTGAATTAAACTTTAAAATTTTTAACTTTGTAATCGGTAGTTTAAAGATCAATTTTATCTACTGATTATAATGGTTTTCTTGTCCAGGACTTTTCTTGCTACAATCGGTAGTTAGTGAACATAAATAAATACCGATTGTGGTTAATCGATAGCACGGGAATTTAATAACTACCGATTGTATGTAATCGGTAGTTTAGAAACATTATTATCTACCGATTATGCCAATTTACATCTAACTTCGTAATACTATTTCAACATCCGAAGAAAAACTTGTTCAAATAAACTTACTATATATTGTTCATTAAACTTGTTCAAAAAAACTAAAAAACATCCGAATAAACGAAAAAAAACAAATTATAGAAATTCAAAGTGATCAATCTCATTGATCTCATGAAATTCTTCCACTCCTTGTTACTCTCGACTTGGTCCTAGTTTCAACCCGCTTCTTCTTCTTCTTCTCGTTCCCCTTAGGATCAGCCTGAAGTGGACCTATGTACTCTCCAGCTTCATTGTAGTATGGGTTTATGGCTGAGAAGTCTTTCTCCCTTAAAAAGAGTCGATGATCAAAACATAGATATCTGCCTCGGAATCGGTTGACGAATTGATTTCATGGTTTTGAACTCCTCTATCACCATCTTTTCCTTTCCCTTCTTTGATTGTTTAGGTAAATATTTTTGAGCCATTTTCAATGGAGAATGAGAGTAAAGGGAGTAGATGAATCGGTAGAGGAAAAAAATGGAAAAGGAGGCTGTTTTAGTTGAGAATAGGTTGTCATTAATCTATACGGTTATTTCTTCGAAGTTGGAGAGTTAAAATGTATTGGAGGTGCATAAATGAGAATAGGTCACCCTCCTTATATAGATTAGAGTCTTAACGGCTCTTTTTTTCAAAAAAAAAAGCCGATAAGGCATGGTGTAACAAGAGTGTACAGAAAAAATATGTACGCTAAGTTCGAACTAATATTAACAATCGGAAGTTTTGGGTTCACCATTATCTAACGATTCTGTTAATCAATAGTTTAAGAAATTCTTAAACTACCGATTCTAATAAGTAGTCCCAAATTGGAAACCGATTTTTTTAAAAAAATTTCAACATTCTGTACAAGCACAATCGGTAGTTTAAGAAATTTCTTAAACTACCGATTCTAATAAGTAGCCCCAAATTGGAAATCGTTTTTTTTTTTTTTTTAAATTTAACATTTTGTACAAGCACAATCGGTAGTTTAAGAAATTCTTAAACTAACGATTATCATAAGCAGCCCCAAATTGGAATTCGATTTTTTTTAAAAAAATTTAACATTTTGTACACGCACAATCGGTAGTTTAAGAAATTCTTAAACTACCGATTCTAATAAGTAGCCCCAAATCGGAAATCGATTTTTTTAAAAAAATTTCAACATTCTGTACAAGCACAATCGGTAGTTTAAGAAATTCTTAAACTACCGATTATCATAAGTAGCCCCAAATTGGAAATTGAATTTTTTTAAAAAATTTCAACATTTTGTACAAGCACAATCGGTAGTTTAAGAAATTCTTAAACTACCGATTCTAATAAGTAGGCCCCAAATTGGAAATCAAATTTTTTTAAAAAATTTTAACATTCTGTACAAGCACAATCGGTAGTTTAAGAAATTCTTAAACTACCGATTATCATAAGTAGCCCCAAATTGGAATTCGATTTTTTTTAAAAAAATTCAACATTTTGTACACGCACAATCGGTAGTTTAAGAAATTCTTAAACTACCGATTATCATAAGTAGCCCCAAATTGGAAATCGATTTTTTTTTTTTTAAATTTCAACATTCTGTACAAGCACAATCGGTAGTTTAAGAAATTCTTAAACTACCGATTCTAATAAGTAGCCCCAAATTGAAAATCGATTTTTTTAAAAAAATTTCAACATTTTGTACAAGCACAATCGGTAGTTTAATAAATTCTTAAACTACCGATTATCATACAAAAAGTGGCCAGGAAAAGGCAGTTCCTGGGGTAAATGCAATCAGTAGATATTTATCCACCGATTGTATTACGCCAACACAATCGGTAGTTTGTTATCTACCGATTGTTGATGAATATACACAATCGGTAGTTTTTTCAAACCACTTAACTACCGATTATAATGAAAATTTTTAAGAAAATAACTTGTTAAAAATAAATCGATTGCAAATCTATTGATAACTCAAAAAAAGAACATAAAATCATTTCAAATGTTAGACAGTTAAACACCAATAATGTTAAACACCAGAGACATATCCATAACAAAAGAACCAAAATCTAATTTCTAGGAGCTTTGGTTTTGGTACGAGTACGACGAGCACCAGGGGATAACAATCTTTCAGCATCAGCGGCATTGGCTTCACCCTCAGGGACATTTGCTTCAGCATCGACACTCGATGAAGCGCGAGATCTTTTGGTCGGCTTTGCTGCTAGCCTCTTCGGCTTATTCGCAGATTTCTCTCCAAACTTGATAGCATAGGCTTCGTTATCTATATTGTCAATGATGTCTTTATGCTCTCTCATCGTCTCAACTGATGGAGGAACTCCCGCATTTATGCACCCAGTTATCTTCTTCGAGAAAAATGCAAATCTTTTTTTTCTCTGTTTTTAGGCAATAACAATCAAACGATTATAATCTAAAATATTGACGCGTAATACTAAAATCAAAAGGAAATAACATTACGTACCAGCCTTTCATAGCCCAAGGGTTTGTCTTTGATGATGCACCTATATCCGGGCACCTATATTCGGGCACCCTAGTGCTCTTTCCTTTATCTTCACGGATCACGTGAAGATGAGAATGCTGCCGGTACCACACCATATATCCAGGATCTGCTTCATCAGCTCGGGTGACATGTCTCCCCTCGTTGATCATAGATGTATCCTGTTGTCCCAATGTTCAACCGATGGGTTCCCAGAGTAAACAATTGTGATTGAGTGCTTACCACAAACACAATTCTCCACGTGCAGCTCGAACCTGCTCCTGAAACGACTCCAAGGTTCTTCTTGGACATAACCTAGTTGACGCATCACCCTTGTGGCATTATACATGACATATCCAGTTGGATGCCTCAAGGGTCCATAATACAACGCCAACTCAGACCTTCGTGCTATATGACCACTAGCTCGGTCTTCCCTGTATGGATCAAAACAAACATCTTTGGACGTTATCGAGTCTAATTTCCTCCTCAAAGAAATCAACTCCTGCTCCTTGGTCTTTGAATGGTTGCCCTCAAAGATGTATTTTGTGCTTCGGGGTGTGCCTTTCTCCCATGCCGGATTCTCTCTGGCCAACTCGAGGGACGGGAAGTGGTCATAGATCCACGTCTAGTGTACATATCAAACCAAGTATGAGAAAATTGATTCTTAAAAGAGGAAAAAATAAATAACAATCAAACCATCAATGGAGTTACCAAAATACCTGTAGTAAGCTCACGTTCCCGGCTATTTGGCTAGTATGTTCCCTGGATGCCTTTCTCATCTCTTCCATCAAGAACACAAGACTGCGGTGTCCCACGAATAGTCTTGAACTTTGTGGAGAGGATGCAAAAGTTGTAGGAGGTTGGCGTCGACCCGGTTGCCACTAGCATTGGAGAAAATTACACATCCCAAAACACATAGAAGATATGCAATGGCTGCAGCTTTGACTTGGTCATCGCTAAACTCTGGGTTCAACTCTTCCTCAGTCTTGGTGCCTCTGAACATTTTCATCAGTTGAACCATGCTGAATTGCATGGTTTTATAAGTATCGCACCGGTTGAACTCTTGATCGGATGTCGCTCGGTCCCAACCAAGGCACCTTTCAGTGTAAACATAAAGCTGGTCCCAGCTTAACTGCTTCACATAATCAAACTTCACCGTTGTACCATGGTCAACGAGAGCTAGAATCTGCACCACATCATCCGGGGTGATCGTTATCTCTCCCCACGGCATATGGAAGGTATCGGTCTCAGGATACATCCTCTCCATGAAGGCCGATATCGACACCCGGTCGTGAGGTAACATTGAATTCTCGGAAGCCGTAGATAGCCCCGAGTTCAGTATAATTTCCTTGAACCGTTGATACTCACCTTCTAACGGCCAATCGTTCATCTTTGTTGGTGCAGCCGTAGGTTTGAGTAGACGGACCGCATTAGAATGGTCCTAATATACACGACGAATTAAAAATAATTAGAATAACAGTTAACACTTCTACGATTAAAAAGAGAATATGTTAAGAATGGTGTTTTATAATTATTACCTCTGTTGAGTAAATCTCTTTCGCCCAAGAGTCTTTGTACCCAAACAATAGATCTCTTCCATCTCTTGGGAGGCCAGGGATTTGACCTTGTTGTAGACCCTTCATCCTCAAAGAGTCGGGGACCTTGTGTTCTCCTTTCTTCTTAGCTTGCTTCTTTGAGCCACTTCCTTCTTCTTGTCTACCACTTGGTCCTCCTTCCTCAAAGTATCTATCTTGTGGAGCACTTGGTCCTCCTTCTTCTTCGTTTCTACTTCTTGGAACACTTGGTAGAGTTCCTTCGGTTATAACAATTCCGTTAGCGCTCTTTTGTCTTCTTATACTAGCAGTAACCTTCTTCCCCCTTCACGACGAGGCCCTGATAGAATTGTATCGTGGCCTTGCTTAGATCGCCTTTCCCTTCTTTGATACAAGATAAAAAATAATTATGTCAGTACATAATCGGTAGACAAAGTATATTGAACCCAACATATTGTTAACTAGGCTCCGAAATCCGATAGCCGTTTCCGAAAATCCGGGATCCTATAGGATATTATCCGATATAGCGGTTATCGGATGTCGGAAACGGATATTATATCGGAATTTATTACCTTAACGAAACGGAACCAGATGAGCGATATTCCGTTTCGTTAAGTTCCGATACCGATAGCATATATATCTTCAGTCGAATTATCGGAAATTATCAAAAACTATCGGAAATTATCGGAAATTTGAACTGAAAAATAGGTTTATAAGATTTCTATCAGCTATCGGAATTTATCGGAAAAATATCCGATATCCGATAAGCTTATCGTAACGGAATCGGAATTGAATATTAAGTTTCCATCGGAACTTATCGGATATCCGATATCCGATAAGCCTTATCGGAAACGGAACCGGCTGATCCAGTTTACGTTTCGATAGCATCCGTTGACATCCCTATTTGTAACAATCAGTAGTCAAAAAAACAACGTAACTACCGATTGTGTACAATCGGTAGTATAAAAAACAACTTAACTACCGATTGAGCACAATCGGTAGCTCGGGCTCTACATTATCTACCGATTGTGCATAAAAAATGGAACACAAAAGTCTATGGACACACGTAGAATCGGTAGTTACATAAAAAATTTAACTACCGATTATGTGTAAATTTGGGTCCAGTAATACAATCGGTAGTTTATGTCTAAATCTAACTACCGATTATGATCGATGTTTTTGAGGATCACTAACTTGCACAATCGGAAGTTTAACCCTATACGAAACTAACGATTATCACTAAATTTTGGTCCAGTAATACAATCGGTATTTATGTCTAAATCTAACTACCGATTGTGATCGATGTTTTTGAGGATCACTAACTTGCACAATCGGAAGTTTAACCCTATACGAAACTACCGATTATCACTAAATTTTGGTCCAGTAATACAATCGGTAGTTTATAAACTAAACATAACTACCGATTGTGCATGATGTTCATGAGCAATGAAGAACACTAACATAATCGGTAGTTTAATACAACCATGAAACTACCGATTGTGAAATCTAACCTAAAACCCTTGATATTCTAGTGACTAATTCATTCGATTGAATCAATATAAACACAAATAATGGTAAACCCTTACCTTATTGGAGCCATAAAGTGATGGAGAGGTTGATTGTCGGAATCGGTCTCCGTTTCTAGGTCATCCTCTTCGCGTTCTTCGTGTTTTTCTTCAACAATCTCTCGATCTCTTATTCTTGTGGAAAAATTCGGCCACTCTGTATTAGGAGGTTGACGAGTTGTTTGCTTCTTTCTTGCCATTTTTAGATTGTAATAACGACGATGAATCGGTTTACGATTATACGATGAATTGGTTTACGATTAATCGGTTGATATGAATTTGAAATGCCACAATAGGTAGTTTGAAGTGAATAGAAGAAGAAGAGAAAATAGAAATTAAAAATCGGTAGGAAATGAATAAGTGTGAAATAGGTTTAGGTTTAGGTTTAGGTTTTATTAGTGAAAGGTTTTTTGGTTATTATTTGATTAGTGAAAGGGTATTTTAATATTTTTACATACCCCTAGGTCACCCCTTAGCCACATCCATGGGATTGGGTTAAAAAAGTCTCCCCTAATTAGCTTTTGGTCGCCCTCAAAATCGCCAGTCAAAAAAATGGGTTTATTAAATTACATATGAAACAAAGGTAGTACATGGGATGGGAGTCTAAGTTCCATGGTTGTACATAAAAAAAAGAAAAAAAAGCTATTTCGTAGCTCTTGGAAATCACTTTTCACATTGTAACTACATAAAATCTGTCTCGACATGTGACACGAAACTAAAGCCAAAGTAATTTAGTATGCTACAACGAAGTACACTATATCTCAACCTAAGTTGTTTAGTTATTAAGCTACCTGCATCGTTACGTGGTGCACAATTAAAAGTCGAAGTAACTTAGTATGCTACAAGGAAATACACCACAACAATACCAAAACTGCTGCAAAATGCAATAAGGTAATAGTACAACACCATTTTCACTATATAAGGGAAGTGTTATTGGAAGAAGGGGGAAGGGAATGGTCGACTAAAAGTTAGAGAAAAGTCTCTCTTTCTCTACTCATTTGCAGAGCTTCAGTTTCTCTTTAGTGGAGCTCTACAAACTTTTGTAACAAGATCATGAATAACTTAACATCATTACTCTGTGGACGTAGACATAGCCGAACCACGTAAATCTACTTATGTTGATAACTTAGTTGCACTTAGTTTATTATTTACTGAGCTATTGCTTTACTTAGCTATGTGTTTGTTGAGTTATCTCTTTATTTAGCTTATTATTTACTAAGGTATTGATTTCCTTAGCTATGTGTTTACTGAGTTATCTCTTTACTTAATTGTCTATTTACCGAGCTATATTACATATGCAATTATATTTTTACTTACTCCATATTATGTATGTAATTCTCTTAGTCTCTTCTCATACGAGGTATCTTTACTCACTTAGTAAATGATCATTTGAGCATATCTCATTATGATGTTATTTGCTTATTGGCATTGATATTACAAACATATCTATATTCGTCAGTATCCGCTCATACATAGTATTTTTACTTGCTTAATATCTAATCTCCTGGATAGAAAATTACGTAAATTGTCAGAAAATTAGTAGTCACACACATACTCCCATATTTATAAGATGCCAGTTTAAGAACTCTGGTTTTCCAATACCATGTCGATCCAAAATAGGGACATTGGGAGCGAAGCATGTTCCCTTGTAGTTTGTTTGATGGATAGACTTGTTAGTTACCATTTTTTAGTAAATATCGTCATAATTGAAAGATGTTCTTAGCTAGAATTGCAGACAAAGGTTTAAGCAAATAAGACATTTACGAGTCATAACCATACACCAATACAAGATAGTTGAATGCAAATACTCAATTAAAACATTCAGAGAGGATATAAATTACACAGACTCTGAACTAACAAAAATAAAATAAGGAGTTTGGAAATTTGGTTCTTTTAAATGTAAAAAGAAAATGTTCATATTGTCGTTTATGGTTTGAAATGTAGCTTATGATTTGAACCTAACACGGTGTAATTGGAGTGAAATTTCTTATTGGGTATCCAAACTTAGTCTGGACCTCAGGGTTTTTTCGAGAAGAAAATATATTCTTAGGACAAGTACTATGGTTGGGTATTTCGCTTGTCTATAACTATATTATAGCCAAGCTTTGGGAAACCAGAAAACCAATTACTATGGCCATGGATTTCTCTTAGCTTACTGAGACGAAAACTCAGTTTCCATCAGGATAGTGTATTACGGAAACTGAGTTTCCGTCTCATTCAGTGGGTTGACCTGACCAGATGGAAACTGATATTCCATCCCCGAGGTTTATATCTCCATAATACTGCCTGAGGTTCTCATTCTCCTCTCTTCATTTTCTTTCTTACTCCTCTATATTTATAACTTTTTTTTTCTCCCTTTTGATTTTGGAGGTCTTTTAAGTTGAATTGTTGCGTGAAATTAATAGGGTTTGTTTCATACTTATAGGTGTTTTTTTTGCATCTTTCAATTTCGAATTTCATCCACAAAATCACAAAAGGTAAGTCATTCCACGTATAGGGTTTGTAATGTATTTTTTTTTTGATAATCATGAAATTCTTGATATTAGATAGATTAGGTACATTATATTCAACACAATAACAACATCAGAATGTAGTTAAAAATCCATGATCATTACTTGTTTTGTGATGTATTGGTTATCAATGTTGAATGAAATGGTTATGCACTACTATTTTATTGGTGTTGAATGTTGATTGAACCCTAGTTCATGTATGGTGTTAAGAAATTAAAACTAAAATTGTTGTTGCAAAGGTACAATATGATTCTCATGTGTGCCTATGTGATATATACATACATAATCGATGAGTGATGAAGAAGAAAAAACCGTGCTGTTGTTTCAGCTAATGAAATTAGGTTTTCGTAGGCATATTATTCGTCAACCGGTGCCTAAGGAAGTGAAAACACGAAAACGACTTAGCGGAGACCGAGTATGGCATGAAGGGAAAATGATGAATGATTATTTCACCACGGGAGATGGTTATATTTCAAGACAATTCAAACAACATCTAGGTATGAAGGAAGATTTAGTTGTGAAATTATTAAGAAAATTACTTGAAGTGGATGGAGAATGGCATCAACGTCTTGAGGCAACTGGTGTTATGGGGAACTCTTTATATATGAAATTAGTAGACGTGATGAAATATTTATGGAAAAGTACATCCGCTAATAGTATTGACGACTACACTCGTACGTGAGCCATAACAATATACTCTTATCTAAAGAGATTTTGCAACACAATATGCATGACTTTTGGATAAAGATACTTGATGTAACCTACTCATGAAGATGTGAAGAGGTTGCTAGATGAGAATGCCGAATGAGAATTTCTTGAAATACATATATATTAGTTGTATGCAGTGGCCATGAAAGAATTTCCCGATGGCTTGGCAAGGAACATATATCAGGATAAAGAGAAGTAGAGTTCTATATGGTCTTAGAGGTGGTGGCATCATATGATTTATGGTTTTGGCATATTTTTGGAATACGTGGGGTCAAATAATAACGACTTGAATGTGTTGGTACACTCACCCCTTTTTGGTAACATGCTAAAGGGTATAACCCCTTCATGTAATTATGTCATAAATGGTTACCGCTACAACATGGGTTATTTCATTAGGCATCAAATGGCTAAAATGAAGGATGTTGAGCGTGCTTTTGGAGTTCTTAAAGGGAATTTTAGAATTGTCGGATCGCCTTGTAAGTATTAGCAACAATCTGACTTGAACCTAATAATAAAATGTTGTTTTATTTTTCACAACATGATTATTGATCATGGACATTGGGAATGAGAATGGGATGCAGTTGTTCATGTTCCGATTCCAAAGCCTATTGATATTCGTCATGTTTTTATTTCAACTCTAAAAAACAGTGAGTTCTACCTCCAATTAAGAACTAGTCTTGTTGCGCACATTAAATTGCGTCCTGGTAGAGGAAGCCAATCAAAACCATCAGATGCTTTGAAGGTTCAGATATGGAATACGTACATTGAGCTTTATCAGATGGAGAATCTGATGATAAAGAGTCATTAGACGTAGAAGAAACTTTTTGGTCAAACTGAAGAAGGTGCATTTGATTATTATGGACAAGGTCCTAACGATGCTGAAGATAATGGAGCTCAATGTTATGAACAAGTTCCAAGTGGTTATGAGTATGCAGGTGAATATGTTTATGAATATGGACACGTAGAGGAAGAATACGTTGATTCTGATGAAAATGAAGATGGATATGGAAGTGTAGACTTGAACCAACCTTAAAATAAAGATAGTTATCGAAAGATAGTTTTCAGTATGGTGGTTGCACTTTAACACTTTAACCCCTTCAATGTCACAACTTTAAGTTTGAATAAATGTAGAGTTTGACTTTATTTTCACTTTCTTTAGGTTTGATTATGGTTGTGCTATTAACAACTCTAACTTATGATCATTGGATCTCAAGAGATGTTTTTCAAAAAAAAAATACTTTATCAACGGCTCCTTTTCAAATGGCCTTATAAATTCATATCTTCATCAATTCTTATGCATCAAAATTAAAGTTCAGATTTAGTTATAATCCATTAAAAAAATCAACTTCTATGGCTAGATATGATTCAACAGATGATTCAGTTATCACCAAAACTTAGTTCACCCAAACATCTCTCCTAGAAGTCCGGCAAAGAGCTTTACCAACTGAAACCTTCTGGAACCGTGTCTGGCACTATTATAAAAGAGACTTTGTAAATTCTCACTAAAGAAGAACATAAAATATAAGTCATAGGCATGATGTAATACATGAAGCAATGACATATTTTATAGGCCTCCAAGCAAGCATTTTTTCCAACTGTAGATGTCCTGAAGCAATGACGAATAAAATACTTCTAAATCTTTATCCAATAATTTAGTGATATTTTACTTTATGTATCTTCCAACTAAGAAACAATAGTTTTAATAATTGAAGAGGCTAGCAGAAATCAAGACAATCAACTAAAAGACAGACAATTGAATTTGATGAGTGTTATCAGTTTTTAAAAACAAAGTTTGATGATCTACTAATATTCTCCCTAAGATTACGATAAAGAGTAACTCATATAATAATAAATTTTGTGGTTACATCACTATATCTTTGTGTAAACCCTCACGAGACATGACTCGTCCATTAATGTCACCTAATGGTTTAAAGGATTGTTGCACATGCCAAGTGTAACAGTGGTTCCTATGAAAGTGAGTAGGGTTTAATTGGGTACTACAATATGATTTTGTTATTTGTAATTCTATAAGTGTACTATCTTTTTCTATTAATAAAGCGCATGTTATTTTTGGATGCAAACAAATAAAAATGTATACATTGAGGTATTGTATTCTATTAATGCAGGCGTCGTCACTTTCTTCAATCTAAATATACAGTTTATGCGAGCGTCTCGTCACTTCTTTCAATCTCATTTTACAGTTTATGCAGGCGTCTTGTGACTTCTTTCATTTTCTTATTACGAGATATGGATATTCCTTACAGTGAAAACAATAAATTGATTTTCCTGTATAAATAGATTCTTTTCGGCAAACCGTAGACACATCTAGTTTTCCCAACTTTCTTCTCCATCTATGATAATAAACCCATCCGTTGTCCTAATTAACTTGTTTAAAAACTTTTCTTCCTTTGTAAAATATTGGTGGTTAGGTTTACTTCAAACGAAGATGAAGCGATCATTATTTGCTGGGTAACTATTCTACTAGAGTTTAATATCGCAAGAAAGTAAATTGAACAAACTTTTGGCCGCGGGTGATACAAAATTTGTTGACACGTTTGGGAATCCGAACCAAATAACAATTTCTCATGTTCAAAAAAGGGTGTTCAAAATATGAACAACAGTAACATAGCATGTTGCACTACATAAAGTTTTTTTTATCTAAGCTGAACCCCTCGTATGACGACAGAAACCATCATAAGCGATTTTCAGTTACCTACAAATATTTTGTATTGATTTGTTAAAAGTGAACACTAAAGTGATTTTTGATTCTTTGTTGTAGGAGGAGATGACGAAAGGCTGTTATTTTCGAGCACATGGAAGCCGATTTCGATTTTACAGTTACTACTTAATTTTCAAACACAACTTTCCCAGATGAACCCCGAACTCACCTAGCGGAGTGACCCCACTCCCCAAAATTGGCGTGACCCAACTCCCCCAAATTTGGATAAGACTAAGTTTGATAATAATAAGTTTTGTGGGTATATATATCTATGTAAACCTTCACGAGACACAACTCGTCCATTAAGGTCATCTAATGATTTAAAGACTTGTTGCACATGTTAAGTGTAATTGTGGTTCATACGAAAGTAAATTATGGTTTAATTAAGTACCATAGTCTTCTTTTGTTATTTGCACTTCAATTGGTGTACTCTTTTTTGAAATTAATAAAATAACGATAGTAGCATAAATAATCAATATCAGTTACTAAAACAACATTAAAACATATTTATGAAATTTAAACTCTTGACTAAACTAAAATATAATGACACTTAAAGAGTCCATTCTACCGAAAGACACGCATGACATTTCGAGAAGCGTGTATTTTCATAAAAGTTTTACAATTAGGCATTGATAATTCAATCATTTTTGAGCATTTAAATTGAGTGTTCCATATTATGTTTGGACAATGCCTGTTTTGGTGATCTTCTTCTCAACAATGGTTATACAAAACGTCGTTAGTTTTCCTCTAAGTATGAAGTTTTTGCATAGTTCATTTACCTTTTCGTCTTCTTTAGCTTTCACAGCATCGCCTAGCAACAATGCTTTTTCACGACAGTTTGGATATTGACATTGCACATACGTAATCTTTTCTGGTTGTGATTCAATGGTCATTTTGATGCCAAAACAAGCTACTTGTGGATACTTAGAATACACCTAAGGGATTTGTATCAGACTATGGTTATCCATGAAACATAATGGACAAACCTCTTTTGCTTCCATACCTAATGTATGTTTTCCTTTGCTTTTAGAATACATATTGACGGTGTTGGTTGAGAATGATTTGCGTACGTTGTGTTTACAAAAAATGATATAGTTTTGTGTGGTTTTAACGGAAAAAATATAGCCGTAATATAACCATTGATATAGTCGTTGGTCGCATATATATCCACTCATACCCATTTCAAAACAACACCTTCTACACCAATAATATCCTATTCAATCTTTATGAAAGACGACGTAAACTTTTATTAATCCTGGATAATTTATGGTAGATAAAGATTTATCTCTTTTTCGAAACTTGGTAGTATACTATCCGTATAGATGACAAGAACGACTACAAAATGGTTCAATGTGGATGAGTTATTTAAAGAGTATTCATAAAACCTTCTGCACTAAAACCGGTAATCCGAATAATCGTAATGCAGCTGGCATGTTCAGTAGATATAGAACAATAAGTAAATCAGTTGACGAATTACGACTTTATCTGCTAATGTCAATCGATATCGATTGAGAGATGAAACTGGTGATGAAGTTGTAGCGAGATCTCTGGAGGAATGGAGAAGATAGAAAGGATCAAATTTCCATTACAAATCTTGTTTTAACATCGTTAAGGGGATGGACAGATTCAACCTGTTTATGTTTATAGTTATTCCACCAAGTCATGATACTCGCGCGGGGCATTGTACTACCCAATAAAGTCGTTGACAGAAAATACTCCATTAATTAAAAATAGTGTTTTGTCAACACACATAAGTCAAATGAGTGGTTGTTATTTCCATTTTTCAATTAATAAAGATTGTTTTAAATTAGTGATCACTTATTTTATTCATAAACAAACCACATTACATCACAATCCAAATCTAAATTATAAAATTAGTAATATGTAAATCACATTACATCAATCCAAGCCTTAATTAGGAAACTACAAGTACAATAAACCACATTACATCACAATTCATGTCTCTTAATTATAAACTAATAGTACACTAAACCACATTACATCAAAAATCCAAGTCTTAATTATAAAACCAAAAGTACACTAAACCACAACAATAATTCACATATTGAATCATTCTTATTGGAGGGAATTCAGTTCCAAATATCTCATTTTGCCTCGAAATGAATGAACGCATACCCATTTATTTGGAGAAATTCATCCATCGCCGCCTCTTTATCATTATTGTGATTCTCTATACAAGTTCTGGATATCTTACACCTGTTTCTGATGGTGAATGCTCGACAACGAAGACTCTACTAAAATCTACCATTACGGTTGTCGTTGAAACGCAAGACGAACATTCTCCAAACATATGGCAAAAAATGACTTCCGATTTTAACTATGGTTGTTTGTTGAATCCTTATATTTCTGCAAAGAGTACGCATTAAATCGGTATCTTCCTTAAGTGTGTACGGTGGAGGCTTGAATATTTTTTGAAAAAATAGGAAAAAATGAAAGTTGATAAATTTGTGTTTGGTTGATAAAGAAAAGATACTCTTTATATAAGAAAGATCGGTGACGACTCTATATTTAAAATCTGCATAATTTATATAAATACCCTTATATAATTTATTTTTTTAAGAATCTATCTGTTGATGTCAATTCAAAAAATAAAGTCGTTGGTTAAGGAAAATATAATTACTCAAAATTTAAGGTCTTCATTAATTTAAACAACTACATTAGAAGTTCATTAAAAATAAAGACAACACTGTTAATTCAAAACTAAACTGGAAATTAAAAAACTAAACGAAATTATTTCTTGAAGGGAAAACTATTAAAGTTGGATCACTGATGCATGTCGTAGGTGTAAAAAATTACTTTGGATATTTCCCACTAATTAACTAGTAATATAGCGGTAGTAAGGATCGTTCCCACGAGGAGCTATGTAATTTTATTTGTTTTCAACTTCTTATGTAACCAAGGGGGTTGTAGAATTACTAATCTAAATTATGCTAATAAAAATAAAGTAAATAAAGGTTGAGATTTGTGAGAAAATACTGGTTAGAGGTTTCATCTTCCATCACCAAATATACTAGTCAATCAATTCGAGAAAACGTTCAATCATTTTCATATCAATAACCCTAGAGTATCATATCACATGCTTACTCCGACAAAACTCCTTGTATCATTAAAAACGCAAGAGCCACTCTTTAAATCCTTCTCAATGAATAACTTGGCGCAAGAGACACTCAAGTTTAACCCAATGAAAGCAATGGTCTTCATGAGTTGAGGTTATCTAAGCAATCCGGCGCAAGAGCCATACGGATTTAACCAAGGTTAAGTGATGTAGTTTTATACAGTGGTAAGAAAAGTACTGTTCACTCGGACTTGTTGGAAACATTTTAGACTTATTCCTAATTTAAACTATAAAATAAATAAAATATGATGACAATATTACGAGGGAATAGGACTCAGGATTTCACCAATTTTCATATTCATGTGGTTCAAATATTAATTCTAGACAATTCTTGCTCATATAATAAAAGATACTGACTCTAATTCTTTGCCAAAATAGATTTTTAAAACATTAGATGTAAATTATAAGCATGGCGCATCAAAAGTACTTATGACTAAGCATTCACCATCAAACAAGATCACAACTAGTTAAGAAAAATCATAAATCAAATTAAATTAATGCAAAAGTCATAAAAGAATTAAATATATTTACCACACAACTGTGAAATATGGCTTCCTCCATTATCCCAGTGATGGGGTTTAGCTCATCATGCTCCAAACACTATCAAAATATTGATTCATGGCTCAAAAGTGTTTACAAAGGTGAAAAGAAGAGAAAATAATAAAAGCAGCAAGTTTGCAACAGTGTATTGGCGTTACAGACTCGTTGTTACAAAGTATGTGTTGCAAACTGAAGATAAATGTTGCAAAGATTGAAAGCTTAGCAACAAAATCTTCAACCTTTTGGCCACATAAAAAAACTATAGCGATGGTTTCTTCATCTTCTTCATCATGAGCAGATTTTTTCTGATTTTTTTGTTTTTGATTTCTGGCCTCTGCCAGCCCCCATTGTGATGTCCCTCTCGACCCTATTTATACCACAACATCCTTCAACTCTCCAAATCTTCACCAAATCTTTTATTAATGATCAAAATCTTCTCGGTAATTATTTTTCCGATCTTGTTTTCTATTTCTTATAACCCCGATCAAAATCTTTGCGAATATTCTGTTTCCTTTTCTATGCTGATTGATGCGGTGCTGCCAACTCTTCCTTTATATTTTCAGCAATTTTCTCATCCTTGACAGCATCTCGGTGATTTCATGTTTTTGCTGTATTACACACATTGTTGCCTTGTTTGTCTCACAGAATCTCGAGATAATAAGAATGAAAATCCCATGGTTTTACGTGTGAACAAACTATTTCCCTGTTTCATTCGAGAGGGACTTGTTTTCCTTATTTTTCTTTCCAAAACGTGTGAGAATATTTGATTTGAGATTTTATGTGTTTCCATATTTATTCAAACTCTCATTAATAAGACAAGACAAGACAATATCTTGTCTTAACTCTTCAAATTTTCCCAAAAATCTTATGTTGAAACATCACTGATCGAGAGGTACAAACTCCCGCCAAAATATGTAGTTTAAGCATGTGGGTGCCTTTATCAGTTATTGGGTGCCTTTATTAATTCTTTTGGGGTGCCTTTAACACTTTTCTAGCTATTTTTCTATAATTGTTTATTCCCACAAAAATACCTAAAAACACATAAAATAATAATATTAGTACAAAAATGAGAACTATTAATACAAATATGAGACCAAATAAGACACATAAATGTTTTTATCATTAAGCTTCTACATGCAATTATACGAAGGTTTTGAGTACAATCAGTAATAACATCATGCTACTTGTAACCGGGTCTATCGATTATTTTGTATCTCCAAACCCTAGTTTATCTTTAGATATGAACACACGAGCATTCAATTTTCAACTTAGTCGAGCAAGTATTCAATCATGAATGACAATATAAACAGTAAAACATAAGCGATAAAAGAGATCATTAACATTAAAACTAACCAGCCAGATTGATTTACATGTCTTGGACTTAGGATTACATCCCAAACCAATAAAGAAAATTACCTACTCATGGATTTCTCAAAACCCATGGAAAATATACAAGAGAAGAGGGAGAAGAAGAAGAAGGTGTCACGGCTCTTCCCCTAAAGGGGAAAACCCTAATTCGCTCCAAAACTCCTTTTTTCTTTTGTTATAGATGATATAATGTAAAAAGATAGATAAAAAGATCTAGGAAGTCTTCTTATATATGAAACCAAGTATAGGAGTGCCGGTGCTCAAATCCCGGTCATACTAGGTTTTGGAAACTCAAAAATAGCATAAACGCGTCAAAATATCTAGCTCACGTATCTGCACCGTCCACCTGACCCTCCGAGATTTCTGTCTTGCCTTAGACCTGACCCTTCGAGGCAATTAAAATTACCTGAGTTTTCCCTCGATAGCTTGACCCTCCGAGGCAATTCTGAACATGTTTTTCTCATGATTTCTTCATATGACGTTAGAATGACCTTATTCTTTCACCATTGTCTTTGTATCTTTGTTCGCTTCAAGATGATAACAATAAATTCTGGGTTTGGATGAGTTCTACTTGGTCTTTGGTCCTTCTTACTTTGTAACACTCCATTTCCACTTCTTTTTAGAGATGTAACCTAATAAAAGACATAAAATAGAAAAGTAATAATAATACAAGGTAATTCACACAAAATCTAGCAAATAAGTATAAGAAAATAGTACTCAAAATATGTAAATTATGCACTTATCAATCGCTTCATCATACTCCGAATCATCAATGTCGATTATATTCAACCTCTTCAAATATATCCTTTTGCTTTTGTTGATAATATTTTCACTCCGCTGGGGATAGGTTACTAAGATCCATATCCATTATTGCACTATCTTACTTATCTTTCAATTGACTAGACATTTGTTGGTTACGCGATAAAATCTCAAAGAATTGGACTTGTTGTTGTGTTTTTATTTGCTTTCTTTCTTAATTGTGATTCTCTAAAATACTCAAAATATCTGCAATTTGTTTATCGAGACTTGATTCATCCATCTGGATTGAATTAATCCGCGGGCGCGCCCCCCCCCCCCCCCCACCCCCTCACCCTGCATACACACACACACATACACGCACCTTTTTCTTCCCTGATAATATTTTGCTTGCGATTCATCTTCTGCCTTGCTTCTTTTTTAGCACTTTTAGTCTCTAAGAGCCTCGCTTGATACTTATAGTTCCAACGAATCTCTCCTTTAGGTAATACTTCGGTCCCATCTTGGGCTGGTGTAAAGTTTGTGTGCTTGGAAAATATGGCACTGTTTTTCTCGACAATAAGTTGATAATCAAACCCAGGAATATGTTCTCTCAAAATTTTGTGACAAGCATCATACTTTAATGGTTGCGCTGTTTGGTTTGAAAATGTTCCCGAACTTCTCGAGTATGAAACATTGGAGTTAAAATAATAAGTTAATTATTATTATTATCAATTGGAAAAACTTAATTCAATTGTAAAACATACTAAATATTCATGTGAAGCACCACTTTTACATTCTTGATATATAACGTTAAGAATCGACATATATTCTCTTTTTTGATTGCTTTTATCTTTCTTTTTTTGGATTTTGGGTCCCTTTCATAAGTATTTCCATTAAGAGATACAAATAGTTCATGAATACATTTCCGAAATAGAGCGGATGCTTGCTAAGAACCAACAATTTCATCAACACCCACATAAACGAAAGCAGATGTAAGATCAATTTCCTATTTTTGAACAAATTCCTAATAACCATATTGAATTAAATTAAGAGAGGATAACTTTAGCACTATAGGGATAAGAAAATCAAAGAAACTCAATTGATTGGGACAAATTTTGCTTGAGAATAAAAATTTTCTTATATAGAGAAAAAAAGTTTTTGAGAAGATGATTTGAGGAGATTAAAGTGGAAAATCAAATTGTAAGAATATGATTTGGTGTGATTTGAGAGGAAAAACTAGTTTCAATGTATAGCTAATTTTTCTCAATTTTTTTTAAATATTCGTTGGGATCCTACGTTGGAGAACGTAGAGTCGTTAATAACATTGGATGATCAAGATCGGATGTGAGAGAGGTGTAACAAAAAAAATATCAAACAAATAAGAATACAGAGACGAAAACTATGTTTCCATAAATATTATGAAAAAAACTCAGTTTCTGTCTCGTGTCAATTACGGAACTGAGTTTTCGTCGTCCATTTCTAAGCTAAAATCGAAACAGAGATCTATGTGTTTCACTAGCGAAGCCAAAGCACTACGCCACATTAGAGCTAAGAAATGAGCCATAATACTTGTAGTTAGCTATAATGTAGCTAAAGCCAAGCGAAATCCACTACCATAGTGCTCTGCCTTAAAGTTTTCTTCATGTTCTCGATGAAAAACTGATAAAAAAAATTCAGATGTTTTTGAGTTTCATGTTTTTATCAAAAATAAATAAATTTTTAATATTTTTAAAGTTAAAGATATTTTAAATTAGACTTTCTTTTATTTATTTTAGAAAAATCATAATTTTAATTTACTATGCAAGAAGGTTAATACACGTTTATAATACCCATAAGTCTTCTTACCACGTTATTATAAGCATAAGACCCCAATCTCTGAAATCTTTTTGGAACTTGATCTGGAAATACAAAATTTCAGCTCGAGTTCAGTCATTCATTTGAAAATGTGCTAATAATGATATCCCCTAATAGGAATCTCTTAAACCAAAAAATCCATGTTGATTATCCAATATGTTCCTTGTGCTAGAATGAAATGGAAACCTTGATGCATGTTCTAGTGTTGTTGTGGGTATAGGTTGTTTTGCTTGTGCTCTTAATATTGGAGCTTACTCTTTCCAAGATTTCTCTATGTCGGAGTGGATAAGTTGTTGGTTAGGCGATAGTGCCTTTAGTAATAATTCTACTCGAGACTCTTTCAACTATATTGCTACTTTAGTGTGGCCAATATGGTATAGCAAATAAATCTATTATTAGGGCTGCACGAATTCTAGGTGGGCTGCAAAATGATCCAAATATCTCATTTGTGTGTTAAGGGGTGTCCTAGTAGATATTAAGTGGTTAAATTACTTTTTTAATTAAAATTATTAACATAATATTTGTACCCTTAATTAAAACCCTAATCTATTATAACCTAAAACAGAAAAGGAATCTAAATTAAAAAACGCCGTTTCTTCTCTTTTACCTCCTTTCTCTAGGTTTTGATAACCGTTTCAGTCTCCACCTTCACCATTGATAAAGATGTACATCATGATCAATTTAAAAACCCAAGCTTTAATTTTGTATATTTTTTTAAGGTTAGAGTCATTCAATTTCCTTCTTATATTTGCGGTTATAATAAAATTTACGGCTAGGACAAGCAATATTTCCTTGCCGTAAAAAAGTTGTTTTAGTATTTACGACTAACTTTTAAAGAACTTCTAGCCGTCCTTTTCTAGTTACGGATAGATCTTAGTTTCCACTCCTAGCCGTAAACTTTCTTCTCTTCTAGTTACGGCTAGGTCTTAGTTTCAATATCCAGTCGTAGTTGTTGCAAGTACACCCTAGGGCTAGGAATGTAAAAATCGACATGGTTGTAACCATTGGGTTTTTCGAATTATTTCTCAATACGGCTAGGAATTCTTTATTTTCTAGCCGTAATTTAAGGATACATCCTTTTTCTGTGCTATTTTCTGGTCGATCATAAATCTCATAAAAATCTTTCTTTTTATGAACTTTCAATGATTATAGGCAAGAAAAATGGCATTATAGCTAAGTTAGAATGACAGAATCATTCTTCACAAAATCATATATTTTTATTAATTCTACGAAATTTTAGGGTTTTCTTCTTCTTTTTCTTCTTCTTCAAACTCGTTTTGTATTTAGTTTTGGTTTTGATTAGTTTTGTTTCGCTAATTTAGTTAGTTAATTTAGTTAGTTAATTTAGTTTTGGTTCTGATTAGTTTTGTTTCGCTAATTTAGTTAGTTAATTTTGCTTCTGATTAGTTTAGTTTCACTAATTTATTCTAATCTAACAACTAACACCAAATTAATCCTATCAAAAATATTTGGATAATGGATATTGTTGGGCTGGTCGCTCCTTATGGCCCAACAGTCAGGATACCCTTTAACCTTTAAGGGGGAGCACTTAACATATGCTATGTTAGGTTATATGTTTTGCTTAAAAGCATATATGAGTATTAGTTCCTTCTGGCCATGAGAAACAAAAAGGAGAGAGAGAAAAAAAGAAGGTACTCACCATTAGAGAGGTTTTGGTGAAGATTTATCCACCACATCTTAGATCTCTTCAGAGGGATAATTATAGGGTTTGTTCAAATCCTAGTAGTAAGTTTCTCATCTTCCTTGTTCTTTTATTAGTTGAATCTACCTTATTTGGTAAAGAATTAGTTATCCACCATTAGTGGTGAGTAGAGAAAGAGGGAATTGTTATCCAAGTGTTATATGCACCTTGAAGTTGTGTGAAACCCAAATTTGGGAGATATCGTTGTAACCCATTATTTTTCATAGTGGATGTTTCCCATGATTTTTTACTCTTCGCAATAAAGAGGTTTTTTCACGTAATTCTTGGTGTTGTGTGATTGGTATTATTTTCGTCATATTTGGGTATTGTGTATTATTGCTTGTGTATGTTCCATATTGTGCATATCGTCTCGGATTTGTAAGTCTCCCCCAACAGATATAAGAATTATTTTTTCCGAATGACCCAATTTTATCTTATTATACAGCCCTTCTAGAATTCTTGCAGCCCCGATGATAGGTTTCATAGCAAAAAGCAAGTTATCTTTGCTCAAAAACAGGAGTAACCCTTGTTAATTATAAAACAAGTTGTTTTTGTGATAATATCCTCTACCAGGAGCATCCACAGTGGGACGACTAGACCAAAAGACTAAAGAGTAAAAAATTTACTCTTTACTCCGCCTGAAACGCAACGGTGGGGGAGTAAAATTTGATCGGGCGGTTGTCTAAGCTAGCGCCTGGCGTTGGGCGCACGACTAGGTATGCGTCTAGTTTCACGGGCGTACACCTGTGAAAACGCTTGGGTGGGGCGGACGCTTGATGAACGCTCAATGGTAGGCGTTACCCAAAAGAACGTCGGATGATAGACGCACCCCTAGAGGCATGCCCCTGAGACAGACGCTCTCTTAGCCGAACGCATGATGGAGCGGTATCTTAGCCACACGCCCGGTCATTTTTCTACACGTGCAGTTGGTTCGTGTTTCAAATAAGAAGGGCGCACGCTTATACATATGCTTGAATCATCAGGTGCATCCCTAGGCAAACGCGCGTCTAACCAGGCGAAGAGCTGGGTGAACGCCTAATTGGGGCAGAACAATATATGTTCGCACAGTCTCTTCTCCTCTCCACAATAAAAATTTTCTCCTGAACACTTCCAACAGAATAACCAGACGCAATCCACTGAAGCGCCTACCACACCAATTGCTCAACCGAATTCTCCCTCCAAATCAAGGTCAAAATTTTTTCAAATTTGCAAAAGCTTGGAAGATTTGATACCAACTAATCTAAGTTAGGATTATTTCAAAGCAAAGTAATAAACTTAAACTTTGATACAAATTTTAATGGATTTCATAGGTTTAGATTATGATTTATTGTAATGTTTTGTTAATTAAATTTTATATATATGTTTAAATATTAAACATATGATTATGAAATAGACATATCAAGTTTTAGAAATTGTAATTTTGGAATTGGGTATAATTCTAGGGTTTATGGAAGTTGTAAATTGAGTATAAAAAATTAATGAGAATTTGTTGAACTGAAGTTAAAATTGATTAAGTTGTTGGTTAATTTGAGTTGGGTTGTGGTTAATTTTATGATTATTGATTTGACATGATTGTTTATGAAATTTGGGAATTATGAATGTTTATGTTTTATAATGAATGTTTATGGAATTATAGAATTATGGAATTATGATGAATTCTTGTAAAGTTGATGATTTGATTAGGATGATTTTATAATTTGGATGATTTATGAATACCATTGGTCATGTGTTTATCTAATTAGAGGATTACTTTTGTAATGATGAAATTAGTATTTTTGTGGATTTATGGATTTATGTAGAGTTTTATATTTGTGCATTGTGAGGATTACTCTTGATTTTGAAACTTGTATGTACCGTTTGCACAGATGTTGAGCAATATCACGGCGAGATTCGTTGGTCGAAAAAAGAGGAACAAGAAAGCTAAAACTGTTGAGGATCCAGAAGTAGACACTACTACTGAAGACATGGTCGATGTTCCCGGGTTGGCGAACTATAGTGTCATGGAAGATGCTCAGAGTCACGCTTCGACGAATATTACATATTCAACCGATTCAAAATTCAAGTATTTTACATCGTGGTTCCCTCAAATCGGTCATTCAGACTTATGCATGTATTACAAAACACAACCCTAGGGTTAAATACATTATTGAAAGGCAGGATGAGACCGTTTATTGACCATGGATGTAGTAGATTCGTCACATGCATTGATTGACTACATTTTTGAGCGTTTTTTGGATTACACGAACACTTTTCACTGCTCCTTTGGTGAGATGGGGTTCACACCGCTTGATTGGGTCATGTTGACAGGATTAAGTATTGGTGTTGGTAGTGGTATTCCGTATGACTCGGCGAAGTACCAATTTGAATATGTTCGGGCGCATATTTTTCCAGAAATTAAAAGATAGTGAAGTTTGTAAAAGAGAATATATTCCCGTGCAGTGGGTTTCAGATGCAATTACGGTTTTATTTTTGAGCTCATATATTGATCCCAGAATGTTGGTTGCGGCTAACGATAATAGCATACTTGCTGAGAGAGTGGCGAGAGCCTTTTGTATGTATGTTTTGGGACAATTTTTCTTTTCCAATGCTAAAAACTATATTGATGTTGCTGGATGGTTAGCTGCTTTTGAGGATCTAAATGCAGTTGGCAATTATGACTGGGGTAGTGGTGCTTTTGTGAAATTATATTCCGGAATCGCCGCATCTGGAAGGGGTCAAAAGTCATTAGCCGGACCCTTCCAAATATTTGAGGTAAATTTCTTAGTTCTACTTATATTTCGTTTAAATGTTAATTTTTTGGTAATTTTTTAATTTTGTTGGTTGTCTTCACATTTTAGTTTTAGGGGTATGAATATATGGGCATATGTCGACCGAAGAACCCAATGAGTGAGAGTGAAGCAGTGTGGCCTAGAAGTTCTCGGTGGAAGGGTACAAGATGGAAGAGTATTGATATTGTTCGGGATATGACTTATCTTAAGCAGTTGACTGTAGACGATGTGACCTGGCAACCATGGGATTCCGCCATCTTAGTCCTTGACATTGATATTGGACGGAAAGCATCGAAGCTCTCAGAGAAAAGGGTTATATTTTCTTGGCTAGCCATTGTGAGTTGATAATTTATTTTGATAGGATTTTTTTTTTATTTTCTTGGATTTTGGTTAGTTGATTGGTTTATTTGTTAATAGTTATTTTTTTTGCACAGCATAACGTGTACCTCGGAGAACGGTGTTGGAGGCAAAACCATTGCACTTTTGGCGTTCCCAGCAACCCACCTCCTCGTATTAGCAACATCAACAATGACGAAGTTAATAAGCTGAGGGAAAACGAGTTGGTCCCTGCAACTCAATTAGTGACTGTTGTTACGTATGATTTGTATATGGAGTATTGGCGACATGTAACTAACTTGCAGAAATATGCCACCAAAGTCGATTGGGAGGTTGAAACATACGGGTATGCTGGTGACCGTATTAAACACAACATCTAATCACCTGATGAACATGTACCTATTCCGCCTCAACAACAATTATCATACGTAAGTCTACAACAAACCTTTTTCTTTTGTATATAAAAATATGTGAGAATGCGATTTATTTATATTCATAAAAGGTCGAAGCTTATGGTCTTGTTCAACAATATGCTGATTTTACGCAAGATTTTCGTAAGTTTATGTTAAATGAAACAAAGAAGAGGATGGAGTTTATCATGGAAAAAGATGAAGAAATACGCGGTCAACAAAATCACATCAACAATTTGGAGTTACAGCTGGCCCATTTTCGTACGCAACAATCACAACCACACCTTGGGTTTGACACTTTTTCTCAAACTATGCCACCACAAATGTGGAATACCATGGGTCAGGGATCATCATCGACAATGCAATCAGCTAATTACACATCCAGATCATATTTGCCTCCTTTTATGCCACCGCGCTCTGCGCCTGGGAATCAAGATACGGATGGGTAGTCTTTCATTTGCATTGTATTGTCATTCGAACAAACATTTTTTTTCTTTGATATATTTTTTATCTGATTGGAATTGTCATTTCAAAAGACTTTTCTTATCTTAGATATATATTTTATCTGATTGGAATTGTCATTTCAAAAGACTTTTCTTATCTTTGCTTTGTCTTTTACCTCAGAGATATTTTTAATCGTTGCTTTGTCCTTTCTATCTGCTTTGTATTGTCATTTCAAAAAGATATATAATTTATCCTTTGTCTTTTATTCTGTTTGGTCTTGTCATCTCAACCGATACTTCTTATGTTTGATGCGTCTATTCACCCCACTTGCCTCAACTCAGCTAATTTTAAAAATATCAACAGTGTGTAGTCATATCAACACTCAAAGGATTATCTTAATGTGGAATACCATGGGTCACGGATCATCATCAACAATGCAATCAATTAATTACACATCGAGATTATCTTTGCCTCCTTTTATGCCCACGCGTTCGGCGCCTGGGAATCAAGGTACATATGGGTAGTCTTTCATTTGCTTTGTATTGTCATCCGAACATACATTTTTTTCCTTTGATATATTTTTTATTTGATTGTAATTGTCATTTCGAAATACTTTTCTTATCTTTGCTTTGTCTTTTACCTGCTTTCTTGAAAATATCTCGAGAGATGTTTTTAATCTTTGCTTTGTCCTTTCTATCTGCTTTGTATTGTTATTTCAAAAAGATGTCTAATTTTTCTTTTGTCTTTTTTTCTGCTTGGTCTTGTCATCTCAACTGACACTTCTTATGTTTGATGCGTCTATTCACCCTACTTGCCTCAACTCAGTTAATTTTAAGAATACCAACAGTGTGTAGTCATATCAAAACTCAATGGCTTAAACCTGATATGCCTATAAATTGAACACTCGATTCTCCAAGTATACAAACCAAAACTACAAACATCACCAACCAATGGCATACTATGAGAATAAAATAACTATTATGCTTCTTGTTCTTCTATTCCTCCTTCTCCTCCTCCTCCTTCTTCTTCTTCTTCTTCTTCATCATCATCTGATGATGATAATAATAGTTTGTACTCATCATACGAAGATTTGGTTGCATTGAGCCAAAATAACCAAGCAGTCACTTTGGGATTGATCGTTTCAACTATGAACGGCCACATACTCGTATCCAAACACCAAGAGAACGTGAGGCCGGTGCAAAACTTCTCTGGAAAGATTACTTTTGCAGAAACCCTACATTTCCACCTAATGTTTTTTGTCGAAGATTTAGAATGCGACTAGAATTGTTCAACCCTATTTTGGGAGATGTCATATCAGTAAATAATTATTTTGTTCAAAAAAAAGATGTTGTTGGGAATCCTGGACTAACCCCTCATCCGAAAGTTACAACAGCAATACGAATGTTAGCTTATGGATGTGCGGCCGATGCAATAGATGAGTACTTATGCATTGGAGAAACCATTGTTTTGGAAATAACTCGTAGGTTTTGTAAGACGATTGTGCATTTGTATGAGAAAGAATATTTGCGCACACCAACTAAGCGTGATGTTGAACTGCTGCTAAATGAGAACAAGGAAATGGGATTTCCAGGGATGCTGGGTAGTGTGGATTGCATGCATTGGAAATGGGATAAATTCCTATCGGCGGAATCAGGGGCTTACACTGCGTACAAAGGGAGTGAAAGTATTGTGTTGGAGGCAGTGGTGTCATATGATCTCTGGTTTTGACATGCCTGGTTCTAACAATGATATTAATATGATGAACCCTTCTTATATTTTTAAAAAGCTTATCAACGGGAAAGCACCCCCAGTGAACTTTGTTGTAAACGAACATCAATATGATATGGGATATTATCTAGGTGATGGAATATACCCAGATATTGCTACTATTGTGATGTCAATTAAACATCCAGATTCCCATAAAAAACAAAAATCTTCAGCAATACAAGAGGGTTGCCGAAAAGATGTAGAGCGAGGTTTTGGTGTACTGCAAAATCAATTTGCCATCGTCAAGCAACCTGCAAGAATGTGGAATCCAGACGTACTTGCATATATCATGAAAACTGTTATCATTTTATATAATATGATAGTGGAGGGTGAGCGTCTACCCGGTGATTGGCCATATAAATATGATCAAGGCCACAACCATGCACCGGTAAATATTTCGAGACAACATACTACTGAACTTTCGAGAATGAGAGTTGAGCAACGCCGACGTGCAGTACACAACAAAGATACGCATATTCGTTTGCGAAATGACTTGATCGAACACTTATGGTCAGATTTTCTTCCTTTCATGACTCTAAAATCGTACAGATCGTCGTCCACTAGTCGACACTTTTATTCTCACAATTTTGAATAATGCATAAGTGTCGTAACAACCGACTGACCAGCGACTGGTTTTTAAAATTGACCTTTTTTTTGTTGGACCTATTTATTTATTATTATATTTATCTTTATTCCCTAATTCAGTTGTTCGTGAATTTTGAATTAGATTGTTGTATCATCATCTAATAATTTTACCACTTGTACTACAGTGACATATGTGTTTTCGAAATCGACCATTTAGCCATGAAGTAGCATGTTTTCACGCCTACTGGGTTTCAGAAAGCATACCTGGAACTCGGATCAGTCGTTGAGGGTATTTTGTCTAGAGCCCTCGTTGTCGCTCACTATGGAGGCCTTATTATCAACAATACGTGTGAGGCTTCCTAATGCACAAAATTTGGTGGAGGTTAAGCAGTAAGGTAGAACTCACAAATCTATTCTTTAATAAGTCTTTTATCTTTTTTCAAACAGGGAAATCAATATTGATATTTTATTTTATACCTGGCCATATCTTACTGGACCTACCCGGGTCTACTCCCAGCTAGCCTTTATTGTTTTTTGGAAGAATTATGAGGCTGAATTGAAAGTTTGGAGCCAGTAAAAGTCTAGCTGACCTTGACCTTATCGAGCATCACTATACGAGCTGGTCATTAGTTACTTGGGGACGGGAAGCATCGACACATATACCAGAATCGGATCGGATACGAGGATATATACGCGACAATTTTTAAAATTTTAGGGCTTGTACACTTTAAGAAAACTTGTGAAACAAAAAAAACATGCCCCTTTATTTTATAAAAGTTGAGCTATTTTAAATTTATATAAATATTAAATAAATAAAGAGAGTGTATATTTTTATACTATATTTTTTTTAATCATATTCTATTTATTACCTATAAAAGTCATATTAATTTTGACTATAACTATTATCATTTTTATTTATATTTTTTTTCATTAATTTCTTATTTTCATTAAACAAAATCATTAAATTAAAATCCTAGATTAGATTTTTATTTAATTATTATAATATACATATTTTTTTATCTTTTCTAATTTAATTCGTCGATACATAGACGAGTTAATCGACAATTAATCGGTAAACAATGGAAGATTTTATTATCAAAAATCAAAGGAAAAATATTCAAACCCTAGATGAATTGAACATATAAAAAAATTATGTTAATTTTGTTGAAAACCATTTAATAAAATAAAAGTATTTAATTTTTTCATTAATAAGATAATGAATAATAATTAGCGTATTAACTTAGGAAAGTGTTTAATTTATTGCTCAAAATGTATTTTATACATAGTAGAAACTCTAATATCTAAGAAGTAAGAACAATCATAATCATCCAGTATTTTATACATTGACGACTACAAAAATTTAGAATTTTTAGCATAAGATTCTAAATCGTCTTTTTTATCGACTAAGAACAGTTGTAGTCGTCCACATTAGGACTGTCATTTAGTAGTCGCTTATACTAGGGTTGTTATTGACAGTCATAGTCATCTATATTCAGACGAATATTCCTGGATAATATAAGATTTTTAGTCGCCATTTTTTTAACGAATAAGAACAGTTGTAGTCGTCCAGATTCAGACTGTTAATAACATTCTTATTCGTCCAGATTAAGAATGTTCATAACAATCTTAGTCGTCTACGCTAAGACGAGTACAAAATTTATCCCTGAATAGTTTTAGAAAAATAAAAGAGAAAATGATTGAAGATGGTGGATATGTTATGGAGATGGAGTAGCAAAAGACGGTGGTCGGTGAGTGAAGATGAAGAAGAAGAAGCGATTTGTGACTTAAGGTTTTTTAGTGATTAGTTGTCGGGGTGATTTTAGTTTATGGGTGTAAATAAAAATTCAGAAGGTAATATTTAAGAATTTTAAAAATTTATTTGGTTGGTACATATAATATAATTAGGGATAGAAAATAGAAAAAATGAGGATAAGAAATAAGGAGAACCAGTATAGCAATTAGCATTTAACATTGTGGATGCTCTAAGAATAGCTGAACATACAAAAGGGAGTAAAAGATACCATGTTATGGTGAGTAGATGGCACACAATAGGAGGTGGGTGTTGTGAATACAAATAATTTGATGAACATGTGGCGATATCTTGGGCCAATCGGCTCATGATATATTAAGATGCAAGCGATAAAAACGGGAACAGTATGTTACACTCGCAAAAGATACTTGAGTAGGACCCATGGAAAAAGTGTGTTGCGATAATTCGATAGCTGAGAAGAAGTCTATAAATGCCAGGCTTATTCTCAAGATAAGTGGTCGGGAAAACGTTCCACCGGAGAGAGAAAAGAAGATAAAAGCCTTAGATATACACTACATTTCTATCGTAGCCTTCGAATCTCTTTTGCATTTCTTTAAGTACTCGTAATAAAGTCATAATTTCATTATCCCGTGGATGTAAGCATTAGATAAACCACGTAAATTTACTGTGCTAAATATGTGATTGTACGCGTTACTTTGCTTATCTACTGCTTACTTAGTTAATTGTTACATTTTGTTTAATTGCTTGTATAATAGAAACACGTAATTCAGCTTAATCAGCTCAGCACGCTCATAGTCGATTTATCTTTAGATGTAACGTACAAGTTAATAAATTTTTTATAGTTAATCACATCACTTATTTTCGATCACGTAAATTATAGGAAAATTAGTAGTTACATGTGTATTAGTGCTTCCGAGACTATTTATTTAGAGTTGTAAACATATTCGTATAGAATCACAAATCATTTTCTATTTTTCATTTCTTTCAAATCACAGATCTTTTTTGTATTTATCATTTTTTTCCCATGATAAATGTGAATAGATTATGTTTCCTTTGAAAAAAAAGAAAGAAATATAAAACAAATTATCATTTGTTTTATGGTTGTTGGAGAATCCGAACAACACACACATATTTTACTGCAGATTTTTCCGAAGGGTGCAATCTTCAACAGTTCAATGATCCTCATGTTGCCACAAAAGTATTTACTTGGACCAACGATTGGCGTGATGAATGGCTTACTAGGATATAAACGACCTTATTGGCATCAATATTAGGGTGTACTTGGAGAGAATATACATATTTAACAACAAGAAGAAAATATTTGTGAGTCTACTCAGAAGCATTAAAATTAAAGTTTTTTTTTTTTTTTTTTTTTTTCTTTTGGAAGCATTAAGATTCAAGTTTATTTGTTTTTGGCAAAAGTGAATACTAATGTGTTAGGTCTGGAAGATAAGGTAATAGCTTTGTGGATGGTGGGAATATTGTAAATATCATTCGTTTTGATTGACCTTGTACAGATACACCAACGAACTAAAAATTAAGTTTTAAACTTCTAGAACAAAATAACAATTTTTCGTAATGTCAAAAATAACCCGTATATATTTTAGATTATTAGGAACTAATGTTCTCTTCGCAGCAAAACCACTTCAAAATAACAAGATTATCATTCTCACAAGCTCTGCTATTCTCTATAGTTCAACACCTTTACACACAAGTCATGACCACTGATTTTCTCAACTTTCTCTGCTTTTCTCCCCTAAGATCAACCCATTTTCTCTCCTTGTGACCGAAGCAGGACGGAATGGCCACTTTCGTGGTTTAGGCTTGTCCTTACAATTTTGATTTCCGAATCTAAAGAAAGTACCATAGCGGTGCATTTGTTTTTCCTAGGAGAAATTTTTATGTACTAACAATTGGCGACCACAATGGGAGATTAATCTCTCGGTCACGAATCCAATTCTTCAACCATCTGAAAATCAATTCTTCAACTGTCTGAAAATAAGGTGGGTCTTAGGTCTGGTTCATAGACTAACATCAATTCATGTATAGCAATCAATTTCAATTCCATGCATTTCAACGTCGGTGGGGTCCCTCATGTTACTCTAGAATTCATCTTGCATGTTCAAACTCCCTTGGAAGCTATGGATGCTCAAAGCCCGACCATTACAGCTGATCTCATGAAAATTCTAAATGATATCATCACAAATCAAGCTGATATTATCAAGATCCAGAACAAGATGTTTTCTCTTTTGAGAATTCTTACAAGTCAGTTGTCAAGGGAGCCAACAAATATTCGCCCTAGGGGGAATACTACTGATTTCGAGATTAACGCCGATGGTGTTGAATTTTTTTCTAGGCTCCATGTCTTCGACCATGACGACGAAGACGAAGTACATACCCATGTTGAACGAGAACTGGAAAGGAAAGATCAACATATCTTTACTGCTTGTGAAGACTTGAAACAACCTCCTCGGGCAGAAAAAAAGACTCGTCGGATTTATTACACTGCAATCAGCATCCTTACAATGAGAGCAAAATTCCAGGTTATAAATCTTTACTATAAATTTTTTATTTTCAGACTTTCTCTGATCTCCAAGAGGTTGTCTAGCGATCCGCGACAACTTCTCCAGCCTTGTTGAAGAGAACAAGGCATGTCAGAGAAAGAAGCCACAATAGCAATAATGGAGATAGAAGACTGGTCAACAAGCAATACTTCGTCAAACCGACAATAAGTGATATCACTGACAAATGAGCCAAGAGGAAGGGTGCACCTCAACAAGTGTCACATACTAAATGCCCTACGTCAGCCCAGCTCCATCTCAATCCTCGACGCGGGCACCAACTCAAGAATAAGGCTCAGCCGAAGCTCCACGTCAACCACCCCCGCAACAACAACCAAAGACAAACCCGATATTTCCAGATTTTCCATTCTCCATGGAAAAATTCGTTGAATTATTGGATATGTGGATACAAGATAGAGCTATTAAGTTGTCACTGGTACGACGTCCACCAACTGCCCAAGAGATGCCAGATCCAAACTATTATCGTTTTCATAGGATTGTTAACCATTTTACCAGTGAATGCAATGGTCTGAAGCATATCTTCAAGAAGAAGATATATTCAGGAGAATTACACCTAGGGACTGAGGGTATTTACAAAGACTCACTCCCTGTCAGGAATTTCACCCTTTCTGGATAATCCACCAACCAAACCGTTCAGAATTTGATGGAGTGCATGTGCAAGATTCTCTACTTTTCCAAAGCCCAGCGCAAGGATATATTCACATCCCTCAACCGTATTGTTTATGGTAAGCGTCTCCTCTTTACTGAAAAAGTTATGTTCCCGCCCAAGCCTTCTTCGGAGATCGCAATCAATAAGAAAACGAGAAGCCCGACTGGGAACTTCTTACCATTGCCTTTGTTAAAAAAGTCGAGTTTGGGAAAAGATTAATCGATGTCGGAGCATACAACAACATCATCATTGTCAAAACCCTGAGAGCTACTGGAATTTCCAGACGTGGGGCTACACACGCACCAACCGCGCTTAAAGATTCCGAAGGAAAATCCAGGAACGCCTATGGCTACATTACTCTCGAAGTAAACATGGGTGACGTAAGCTTCAAATTATCAAAGAAGATCTCTACTACGACATGATTTTGGGGCGCCCATGGGTTCACAATAACAAGGCAGAAGTACCTTCCTCGCCGACGTCGTCTCCATCAAGGGTCTCCAATGAGCAAGCAGAACCTCACTGTTTGTCGCCCGAGTTGTATCGCGTAATGGATATGGATCCGAAGCAATTGCCTGGGGGAAGACGTGGCCTCATACATCCGAAGGTTCCACGCACAAGTAAGTCATGTTCAACAATTCTTTTTGCAACCGGCTGTCTCGCGACCCGTCAAAGCTTGGGGACTTGACCCGGATATCAATCCCACTCTGACTCAGCAATGTGAATGGGAAGTTGATCCTTTTCAGTATTTTACTAAATGGGTAGGAGTTGCCTATGCTGAAAATAAGAAAACCAGTAACCCAATTATCCTAGAAACGTGTCGTGAATCTGAGATACCAAAACCCAATTCTTTCCAAGTCGGTAACACAATCATGAAAGTTACCACCTCTCCTGGAGAAAAACCATATCTGGTTATTGAAACTATATTAGGTGGATACTACAAACTTGTCAATGGTGACAAGCCAGCGGGGGTGATAATACATGGCAAGTAGCTTAAAGTTGTCAAGGCTTAGGCACTTCACCACCCCTAACAAGATTTCCCTGTTTTACGCAATATTTGTAATTCCTCCAAAATATTTGCAATGCCTTGCATTCATACTTAGGATTTCAATTTATTCAATTAAACAAATTATTATTTCCTTTTCTAAAATCTGTTGCAAACCATTCGAAATCTACCTACTAAAAAAAATAAATCCCAAAAAAGAAAAAAAATAAAACCACAGAAAACTCGGTATCTCAGAAACACATAAAGACCCTCAAAATCTATTACTTAAGAAAGATCTTTGAAGACTGGTTCGACAACCTCAACATATGCTCTTTCCACCTGCGCAAGGGCTTCATTTGCAAGCCTCAACTCCCGGGATAGTCTTTCGACATCATCTCTAGCCTTGGTAACCGCTTCTAAGTCAGGAGACGCATCTACTTCCTTCAAGTTCTCCTGAATGGCTCTCATATGACGACAAAGCCACCCAACAAAAAGCTTAATCATCTCAACTTCCTCCAAGAGTCGTATTCTGTCAAACTTGAAGTCAAAGTCATTTCCAGCGTTCAGATACTCAATTGGTGTAGTTTCATCTCATTATCCAACGACACCACTTGGAGCATCATCTTTAACAGCTGCATCCGAAGAGTTATTTGAATCACATTTGGGGACTGAAAGTTTACAAAAATCCCCCTCACTATCAGGAACCTCTCCAGCCTATAAGAGATGGTCAACCAGAGAGTCACAACCTTGATGAGATCCTCTACTCTTCTAAGACACGTCGCAAAGACATCTTTACCTCTCCCAACTATATCGTCAAATCTGGTAGGCGCCTGCAACCCCCTGATGAGGCTGAGATGCACCCCAAGCCTACTCCATAAAATACAACTTCAGTAACCAAAGAAAAGGTGATTGGGTATTGTTCACCGTAACCCATCCCCTACAACAGTCAAGGATTTATAAGATAGCTTAAGAGACGCCTCTGGGAGCATAGTCTCTGAAGACACCCGTAGCCCCATGCTAACACCAACCACCACAAACTCTTCTATTCGTGGTTGTTCCTACTATTACATCTGTATTCAGTAAACTCAGAAAATTGACAACAATAAGTGAGGAACGGGACAATGCATCCTTCACGAGAAATGTTCATTTATGTTTCTGCTACGACATACTAAAAAGGCACGTCAAACGGATACACGAGCTAAGAAATGTGGTTATTTCGCTAAAGTCTATGGAGTCTGAAAAAATTACACACGATTACAAGTTACAAATTTCCACGTATGGATGACTGACCATACAAGCTTCGAATCAGGTTCTATTCCATCTCTTAAGATATTCCACATCATCAGAAGACGTTACCAACCTTGTGTCACCACTGCTTCACCTTTGTAACCATTATTATCTCAATTTCTAATGTTGTTGTTGTCGAATCTGTTATTCGGTACTCCTGCTAATATGAGACAATGTCAGCATACCTTCATACTTCAAAAATTAATCTGTCTTAAGATGTCGGAGTTTACTGCTAGCCTCATCCTCCACTATGTTGTATCATCAACTCCTCACGACGACTTTCGTTATTTCAAATCTTGCTACCACTGGCTACAATTTCAGGCTTCATCTATGGATGTCCATCCGATGTCTATTACTGACTTGCTGATGTCATCACTAGCACCTAGCACTGCATAATCAAACCTTAAGCATCAGAGTCTACTGCTTGCCCATGAGAGAATCTACGTCTGCGCCAAGGACATTGCCTAAAGAAAATAAAGCTAAGTAACTACTCTAGAACTGAGTTTCAAATTTTGAATATTTTCTGTCTTACTGTCACCATCTACTGTTTACCACGAAACACATTATCGTTTCGCGCTAAGCAGGGGACTTAATGTTGATGGTGAGTTTTTGACAAGGGCAAATCTTATAAATTCACCTCTAACCCAGCATCAGAGACGTATCTATAAGTATATATATGCTAGGGATTCACTAGCTTGACTCTCGGCATCCTATATATATATTTATGGAGTATTTCAGTACTTGTACTTTACTCACTTCTACCATATTGATTGGGAAGCTCTTAGACATATTGGGAAGCTCTTAAACAGATTGGTCGCTAGTATATAGCAATATTGTCCTCAAGATACCACTAGACAACTCCTAGACGGATTGACCGCTAGTATAAAGCAATATTGTCCTCAATTGCCACTGATGTTGGTTGCGACTACCCTTCAGATGGTCTCCGCCTATACAAAATATACGTTTAGGACATATTCTTATTCCTGGATCAGATACTACACCATTCTCGAATAAATATACTAATTAGATGCATACCATTTAAATGCATAGTCGCATCGAACATGATCACAAGTTACAAACTTCCACGGTTGAATTTCTTGAATATCTCTTATATGCACTGTATAAAATCCAAGCATAATGCTAACATTAAATCTCATGCGACTGAAAAGCCCCTAAGCAGGCCATAGTTATGACCACGATATTAGAAAATGCCAACGCTAGCAACCTATAGGAAATGGCCACGACACCAGCAAGTGTTAGCCTTGGCCATGCACCCAGCACCAACACCAACTAGTCCACGTGTCAAACCATCTAGCACTAGCGCTCGTGACAGCATCAGTGCCAGCGCTAACGCTTACTTTCACTGAGCCATCCTCGCCAATGTTCGTGTCAGCGCTATCCCTTGCCTTCCCGTGCTAGTGTCATCCTTCGTTGCTAGCGCCATCACCTAGGTCATAGCCACGACACTAGCATGTGCTAGCAACACCTCAATCGTGCTTGTAGCACTCACATGCACCATTGTTGCTAGCACATATTGCATGTTGCAAACATGCCACAAATATTTCATTGCCATGTTGAGTTGGCATAAAACTTATTGGTAGCATTGTTTTACGACAAAGTTCCCAATTACTCACATGCCTTGAGTCCATGACTCCACAAACTCCTACGAGAAATCAATACATGTTATATGGGGGGATTCTTCATGGGGTTTTGGTATGGTGGTTATAGCAACATGCGGCGTGGAAATACCCCATGATGAGAAAGTTACAAAGTAGTGGTGACTGTTATGTCAGTTAAGTTATGATGGAGTAATGGTTTCCAGAAACTTCCCAAGCATAATGGGTGTAACTACACCGTTATCTCCACGATCTCCATCTCTCCACCTCCTCACTACCTCCATTACTTACGAAGGAAAAAATGTGTATTCCCAACTACTATAATAGGTTACTTAGCCTACTCATAAAAATAACAAGCTTATCATTCTCACAAGCTCTGTTATTATCCATAGTTTGACACCTTTACACAATTCATTACCACTGATTTCCTCGACTTTCTCTATTTTCCTCCCCTAAGATCAACCCATTTTCTCTCCTTGTGACCGAAGCAGGACAAAACAGCCACTTTCTTGGTTTAGGCTTGTCATGTACGATTTTGATTTCCGAATCTAAAGAAAGTACCACAACGGTGCATTTGTTTTTCCTATGAGCAATTTTTAGGTACTAACAATTGCATGAACTGTTATTAATGTAAAAACTCGGAGATATCTTATAAAGCATTACTTTTGTCTAATTTCTGCAAGTAGATGCCAAATTGTACATGCGTACAATATTATCTGTGCAACTTAACTGAGCTCAAATTTTGATCCCAAATTTTGGTTGTTGTTGTACAGTTGGGTGCTTTTTGTTGTAATTTTCATTCAAGTATCTTACATTTCTGATTCTGATTGTCATTGATTGTGACTGTTTGATTGAGTTGGTTTCATATTTGATCATTGATTGAAGTTTGGTTTCATATTTGATTGAGAATGCAATGGCTAGATACCTGTATTCAGGTGTAGAATTTCATATGTGCAGGTGCAGGAAAATTCGAATTTGGGAATTCCCAATTGTAAAATAATGGTTTTTTTATTTTTGAATTTAATTTTAATTTGAGATGCATATAAGCGTAGCAAACAAAATACTAAAACGTGGAAAAATATTGAGACAGACGAATAAGTGTTGTAAAAACAGGAAGCGGCATATATGTCTCTAAATTAATTTATACGTCGCTTTAAAAAGCCAGAAAAGTATTTTTGTTTCAATAGTAAACGTCGGTAATTAATTTAAGCGACGTTTACTAAGCGTTTCTTAAATTAATTAACCTACTCTTATAAGTGTCCTTAACGTTTTGAAGATTCCAAACATTCGGTTTGAGACACTTATATGTGTCTCAAAACATCAGAGCAACACTTAAATGTCCCAAAATCGTCCATTTGGTGTAGTGATAATAAGAAAATATCAAGAATCCGTCATGATTTCAGACTTCAACATCATATATTATCAAAGATTCCCCTAGAATAACTTAATAAATCTAAGATCTACACAATATTCTGAATTAATAATGAAGAAAAATATACAGATTGAGAGAGTCTATACCATGAAAGAAGGAATGACTCATCTAAATTGTTAAAAACGTTGATGTTCAAATTGTTGTAATAAAGTCATTACTTAAGGATTGGAGGATGCTTTGCTGGGATATATCACTGGCAAGAAGAAAGCAACAGAGATTGCTCACTTGTAGGTACTTTTCATTTACCTATTTCTTGGATCATGAGTGTTATGCTTTTATTTAGACAACTAGAGTAGGAAGACTATATAAGACATTAACTGCTATTGGAAAACATCGACTATATAAGGTCTAATAAGTGTTGCTTACTATCTCTAGATTTCTGATGTTTAAGTGGTGACAGGCCTTTTGCATTATCCAATAACTTACTCAAGGACTGTAGAAGTGCCCATTACAGTTCAACCCTTTCCCAACCCTGCTTACATAAAATTTAAAGAACGGGGAAAATTATTAAATTTGGATTTTGTTTACCTTTTCCCACTTAAGGCAAAGTCTTGTATGTCGTACCTTTTCCCATACATATTGCTTCTCAGATCTTAGGCTTTTGGTTGAGACAACGACCTACTTAATGGAGTCACATTAGTAAGTCATTCGAACATAAGAACCAACCCAAGCCAAACATATGGTTAACAAGGAAAAAGTAAAAAAATAAGAACTACGGTGAACCACACTTAAGAAATGCCAAGTCCATACCTTATCAACCACAAGAAAAGCTGAATAAAATTTAACACCAAATTGACCTATTAAATTGTTGTCAGATCCAGCATCCTTACTATCCTGAAGATGGACAAAAATTTCCTAAGCAAATTAAATAAGGATACGCATTAAAAGGGCTGTCATTGCAAGGAATATATACCTTCAAAGCCTTTAGAAACTTAGCAGTTCCACTCCTGGCAATAGTTCCAAGACAATCAACGATTTCTTCTCGAGTCAATACCAATTCCAACGTCACTACATAAGTTACAAAAGCCAAGTAGTTATAGAAGAGCACAACGGTTTAGAGAAATATATTAATTCAAATACCTAGTTTGCTCTCAATGAGCTTACATGATAGTAATGATCCCATTGTCCCTGTCTGTTTTGACTCGAATATCCAGCTCAACTGATTCTTTCATATGCCCGGGATCCGAAACACTCAAAAATCAGAGCTTGTCCAACGCGTCACTAGCATTGCTGTAAGGATCCATTTAACAGTTACAAGTTAGGAACTTAATTACTCAAGAAACAAATTGAATATATGGATAGGAGTAATTTACACTTAATAACTAACCTAATTATACTAAACAACATCAACTGCTGAAATTTACACACTTCACACATAAAAATACCCAAAACTCCGAACCCAAGATTGAACCCCAATCAAAATTCAAAATTAAAACAGACCCATATCTCAAATAATTCTTCAGTGTTCCTTGAAGATACTCCACAACAACACAACATGCTCTTGCTGGGAGGGAACGAAGACCATCAGAATTTGTAGAAAGAATTTCAAGATTTGCAGTTACAATTGAAGCACCAAGAAACTGCAACCAAGAAACCAAATCTAACTTTCACAACCTAACTCCATGTCAGGCAAATATTACTAGGCAGTGGCAACTTCTCACACCAATTTAGATGAAGTAATTATAACTCAACTTCTCACTAACAAAGCAACATGAATGAAAATAATCCTTCCATAAATCAAATAAAGGATACCTTTGTAACATTTGGATGGTTAAGCTGATGCCAGACATTAACCTCTTGCAAATCGAATACAGAACAACTCTTCTTTCAATTCACCATCAAAGAAATCAGTAGCGTGCCAAAACTCCCAATGATTTCTCATTCTGATCTTCAATCGAAATTGTTGGTAACACTACAAATCAAAAAAAAAAACTCAATCAAATCAACACCTCAAATAAAACCAAAATCAATTCAGAAACATAAAACAACAAACCTAGATGATTAGCAGATATCTTGAATGGCTCAGATTGTCTCATAATCAAACAAACTTTCTCGATCTATTTATGTTTAAGAAGCGCACCAGTATCTTTTCCTTCACCACCAGCTATTGCGCATATCTCTTCTTCTTCTTCTTCTGTTTTACGGCTGGATAGACAAAGGGAACGAACAGATCAAAAATAGAGAAGGGAGTCATGGATAAGTTATCTGAAGTCTAGGGTTAGAGAAATGTGGGAGTTAAGGTGGAATCATCTATCTGATTCAAAATGGGTTGAGTTGACTTGGGCTGAAAAATAACAATAAGTGTTACTGGGAACACAAATGAGTGGCACGCGTAAACTTTTCGCTGCTGCTAATAGCAACAGAACAACGTTGCGAGTTTAGCAACAGAAAAAGACTGTTGCTAAATTTAGCAACAACTCATTTTTGTTGTTGTTTAGCAACAACTCCAGACATGTTGCTAATTGAGTTGTTGAATTGCAAATTTGGTGCAGTGGTTATTGATACAAGAAGGATTAAACATTAACTCCAACCGATTGACGAGCAAATTTGGTGATGGAAGATGAAACATTTAACCAGTATTTTCTTTCCTTTGATAATCTTTATTTACTTTGTTTTTAGTCTTATTAGTTTACTATAGTTTAATTCACTACAATCCCCCTTTAGTTACATAAGAAGTCAAAGACAAATAACAATTCAGAGCTCCTCGTGGGAACGATCCTTACTATCACTATATTACTTGTTAGTATTAGTGGGAAATATCTTAATTAATATATTGTATTTACGACACACATCACCTTTACAGGCCTAGGAGTTGCTTCATCCGAAGTGAAGGCTTTAACAAACCTGCCTCTAACAAGTAGCTTATTGATTTCCTTCAGATATGTTTCAATCAAGGTAACAGAAATATGTTTGCTTATGAGGAATCTTCAAGAGAAAAGAAGATATCAAGTAAAATTAATAATTAAGATAGCTTACTCTCTTCAAAAGGTTATAGAGACGTCTAATCGATCTTACTTCACAAGATCAATCCGAAACAAGTTTAGGTATCAATCTTGTGGAATTACGAAGTCTGGGATAAAAAGCATTTTGTAATTTCTATAGTTATTAATTTCTAATCATTAATTCTTAAATGACCGTAACTATGACACAACATGTCGGGATTGAGATTCTAGTTTCCAAAGAGTTCTATATATATAATGATGAATAGTAGATTGGTTAAGTCAAGCAATTGATTTCTTAGGGACAAAGTAAGTTCGTGAACTGGTTACAATATAAAAAGGTGAAGGATAAGTTTTAATTTTCTATAATAACTGATGTTGAATTGATTATGATGACTGGTTGTAATCGTATAAAAGAGTGAAAGAGTCCTTTTAGTGTTCTCATCATGTTTTTGAGACGATGGAGATAAATTTCTTATATATGGAGGCTGTTTGGTAACCATTATTATAATGGATTATGAATCCATGATCAATTATCGAGCCTATAATTCATTATATATGTGTTTGTTAAAATTTATAATAAGTGATTATTTTAATTATAATTGAATAACTTATTATTTTTATAAGTAGAAAAAAAATTATAAAAATTATTATAGTTAGTTTTTTTTAATAAAATTAAATTAGACTTTTTTTTCTTTATTTTTTCTAAACTTTCAAGAGAGAGATAAAAAAATAATAGTGGACTAAAAAAAAATTTAGATCATTATTCTTTCCTCCTCTTTAAAAGCAGTTTTGTAAGATAATCGATTATTCAAAAAGGATATTTGTTAAAATTTATTAAAAAATAATTAATAATATAATCATTTTTTAATTTATGATTATCTATAATCATTTTTTAATTTATGATTATCTATAATCATAAATGATAATCATAATTTTACCAAACAAGACCACGGGATGTAGTCTTGTGAGGACCTAAAGGACTTACAAATAACATTTATCTTTTTTTTTTACCTTCCTTGGATGAGAGTACCTTTGGGAAATATTAAATGATATGTCTATACAATGAAAATATTAAATTAGCCCATTTTTTTTTCCAACAATTATGGATTAATTATATAAGAGTACACACCAAAATAGTTTTAAAGTTTTAATACAAATATAAACTTATGTAAGTTACCTTGTGTAAGTCTTGTATATTAAATAGATAGTATCAAAACATGTATAATAACTCTAGCAGTACATAATGCAATGTCAGAAGCATAATAAGACCAAATTTTTCCTTTAATTGCAACTTAGGAACCTAAAAAAGATACGAGCAAGCATTACGCTGAGAGAAAATTTCCCTCAAAATCTTAAAAACTAATAAAGTTTTGGTGCAAAAAGCAATTATAGAGCATTTGTACGTTGATCCAGATATTGAGTACCCATCAAAAATTTTGGCGGATTAAGAGTATTCTTTATTTTAGGTGGACCTAAAAGGTATATGGCGAATTGAGTATCTGTTATTCCCGCTTCCGAGGAGTTGTGGAAGTGAATAGGGAACCAAATTTCTTTGGCCTTTCCCTGTTATATTACTTGCATTTTCATACTTATGTAGGGTGGGAAACGGGAACCGCAATGGTTGATCTTAATCAAGTTGAATAAAAATTCATCCAAAATACATACAAAATAAGTGAATAAAAATATAGGGTACTAAATGATATCGTTTTAAAAAAAAAAAACTTTTTGAAATTCAGAACCTAACTTCAGTTTCTACAAGTTATATATTTAAAATGAATAACAGTTCAACACTCTAGTTTGACACACAACTAACCATTAACATCGATTACGACTAGATCAAGCAATCAACATATATATATATATAAAAACATAAACATTAAAAACACAAAGTCAATTAATCCAAGTTATGAAGAAAAATTTACCTAAGGTTCTATGCAAGATCTAATACGTAGAGATCTACTACCAACTTGTAATACAACACATCTTAAATAAGGTGAAACCCAAAAAGAGATTGAACTCAAGGTATTACTGGTAAGAACCAGGTTTCGACCATTATACATTTACACTTACACTTATTTAATTTTAATACGGATCTTTCGTATCATATTACAATGATCCTAACAGTGTGGACATAACGTTTTCTTTTCTTTCAGAAAACTTCTATTACAAGAAGAGGTTTGTTACCTACAAGCCCAGGTAGATAGACAAAGAAGGAAAAAAAATCACATCACCCCGATGGAAGTGGTATTCGAACCCATGTCCTATTGACACAACCACTAAGTGTCTAACCAGCTCAACTATAAACACTCACAAGTGAACATAATAATTAAAACAAAATGGATTAATTATATAACATTACATGCAAAAACTAAAAAGACGAGGGTATTGAGTACACCACCAATTATTTTCGTTTAAATTATATCAGGCACACCTTTGATATAATCTTAATTAGTTTAAGACTGAACAAATTATAAATCACCAAGGTGTAATTAACGCACAATATTTTTACTTTAATTATAAAGGTAAACAATATAATGCAAAATAAAGTAAACAACACATACATACAAGATTTTGTTAACGTGGAAAACTGCTTAGCAGGAAAAAAAATCCGGGACCTAGTCCAGTTTTACAACCTCTTAGAATTAAAACACTACACTCTTGCCTACAATGTAACCTCGTATAGTTGAAACCGAATAAACTATCCTTAGTTACTCGGTTTCCTCAGTATCCCTGCGCATACAACCAATCTGGAAAACGCACATGAATCCCTTAACTTAAATCCACTCTCAAGAATTTCTCCATGTTCCATCGTGAAGACTATCCCTACCAACCTCGTAATTGGTACGACCTTTATTCCTTTCAGACATTTATCAAATAACAAAGGATAATTTGTTTGATACCAAACTCAATTCCAATCACAAATCAATAATAAGTGATATAATAACTAAGTCAAGGATCTTCCGATTAAGATGTGAAACACTTGAATCACCAAGATAAATCAAATATGAAACTCCTTGATCAAGATCAACCAATAATTGTGATTACTGAAGTAATCCACTCAATTTTACAAGGTTTATGTTTGCAAAGAATACAACTTGTCGATCCACAAAATTTATGTCTATCAAGATAAGCAACTAGTTAAGTCCCAGACAATCAAGTCAAGCAGATAGTTACATCAAGATCAAAATATCAAAGTTTCAATCTTCTTAATCTTCAAATTAACAATCTGCACAACAACTTAATTCATTTATAAATTTAGCATACAAAACAGAGTCTATTAATATTGGCAAATCAATAGATTTATCAACAGATTCTGAATCACTTGAATCTGTTATAGCTCTATCTTTAAAATTTTTAAATAACCTTATTGCATCAAAGAATGACCAACAAAGATTGTCCTATGTTCAAGAAATAAATATAATATATTATATTTTTGTGTTTTAAAAAGACCAAGGATTACGTTATTATGGTCCTATTACCTTGTTATCTCACTCTTACTTAACAAACTCCAAGGAGCTTTAACTAACTAAACATTGTTTCCTTCTGACTTTGGGCTTTGTTTATGGTCCGACAAATCAGGCAGAGGGCACATTAGTCTTTTGGACTAAACCATCCATAAATGAGTATACAACTAGAATTAATGTCTGAGATGACTTCTATTCCTGATAAAAACAAAACAACAACAACAAAAAAAACTTCTTTCCAATGCCTCTTTCCATTGGACTATTTCTAATTAGGCCACTAACCAACTGGCAAATCCAATCTATGAACTTCAGTTTACCAACCTAAATGAACAAAAACCACAAGAGACAGCACCTACGTTTTGGCAGTATACTTGATAATGGTCCGTCTAAAACTGCATAATATCTAACCAATTTATGTCAGTTAAATAGGTTAGTAACTGTTAGTAGAATTTACAGTGTAACCAGCTTTCCCTTAATTTAATTTTGTCTTATCACTTACTATCCAAGTGATCTCACCTCACGATAGCCCAGTTAAATCGCACTATCTTAGTTTCTACCTTCAGCGAGATAGGTGGCTTATTTCTTACACGGCAACATGCATCTAATCGACTACTACTCTTTTGTGTATCACTAAAAAGTGCAAAATTTCCAAATCGACATGTAAAATGTGTCAATCACTGTTTCTATCAAAGGTGAATCCATGTTTCCTAAGTCTCATATACATTTGGAAAGAAAACCTTTTCCCACGGCATTTATTACCACATAAATTCAAAAGGAGTCTACTTCAGTAAAACCTGATATAGGATTTTTCAACAGTCACTCTCTCCCGCAGTCACTATCTGAAAATTACATCACTCGATGAATTGATCACTACTTCACAACTCAACTAGTATAAAATTAACTATTTCCTCTTTCTCTCATCTTATTTTATTCTCTCTATATATATAAAAAAGGAAGCTAAAAATAATGGCGGTTGTATTTATTGGTTATTAGACTATGGAGAAAGAAGAAGAAGAGAAGAAGCAGCAGAAGCAGAAACAGTAGCAGTAAACAGTTGTCTTACTGTTCAAAAGTTGGAAAAGAAGAAGAAAAAACCTGAAAAAGGGGGCAATTTTTTCAGTACCAACTGTTTACTTCATTTTCTCCTCATCTAAACTAGTCTTTGATTTGGAATTTGTACTTCTTCTAAATGCTCGATTCATGACAAATACAAACGAATCTTGACTCACTTATTTTTCTTTGTCTTGGAAGTAGAGATCTGAAGTATCTTCTAGGGTTTAAGATTCAAATCTTTCCTTATCTCTTTCCAAATCTTCATTTTTAAAGTCTTATACGTGGTTTGCACTTCAATGCTTCATCTTCCTGCTCTAAGTTGTCTTCGTTAGCTTGAGATCTACAGATTTCTTGGAAGTTCCCACAGCTTAAAAGGTTTAGATTTTTCTTAACTAACCTGGATTTGGCTGCTCTAAGATTCTGAGTTTAAAACCCTAACTTCACTGTACAAGTTGAAGAGGGGAAATGTGTTTGATTTTGGGTTGAAATTTTTGGATATTAGGGTTTGGGGGTGTAAGAACAAACAGGTACGGATGAGGCTAAAAAGAAGGATTTCTTTTAGAGAAATGGGATTCGGATGAGTATTAGATATAGTTGAAGATTTATTTGGGGATTTAACATTGTTATAAAGAGAAAAGTGAAGTCATGGTGGGGAATTTGGTGACGTTGAAGAGGACTTTTGGATTTGGGCATCAGCTTGTCGACATTCTAAAATAATAGTAAGCAGATTTTGGTATAGACTGAGTTTAAAATAATGAGGCTGTCTTCTTCTGGATTAAATCAGCAGACTCAAGAAGGTAATTCCTGCAGACGTTGAAAATCATATATTTCCTTCTTCTTCTTTTTTTTTTTGGCTATTTCAGTAAGATTTCTCTGACATTCTCACTCTCTTGCAGCAAATTGAGTTAAGAATGAGATCCCTGTTTTTGAACTTTGAACTTTGAACTTAATTGTATGATTCATATTGTTCGTCCTTTAGTGAATGGATTGGTTCTCCACCAAACTTAATTGCAAACGATTTGGTTTAATAGTTACGGTTGTTGCTCAACTTTTGAGATTTAGGAAACCTCTGTAGTTTTGGCTCCTAATAAAAGACAAACTAGTTATAGAGAAACGAAGCTCTGTTGTTTGGGGCTTTAAAAGTTTAAACCCTTGTTCTCAAAGGTTTGAAACCAATATCTGGTACCTCTACTTTTATGGTAGCATGTCTTTTCTTAGAAGGTAGCTTTGGTTAACTAAGATCATAATGTTCCACCATGGAGTCGACGTTGTCGGCTTGCTCTGAAGGCTACTACTTTAGTTTTTGTAGTCCTTCCATGAAGGGTGACATTTAGTCGGCTAGGTACCAATTTTTAACTTTTGTCCAACACATGCACTAATCTTTTACTCGGTCAAGTATGTTTTTCTTTAAGGTTGCAAAACTTGTTAGATTTAAACCAATTTCTGCAGTCGTCTAGATAAAAAAAAGGATATCCTTAAATGTTCTAATTGTATTATATAGCATTTATTTGTGCCAATTTCTGAGGTTTGGATCATTTTATATAGCAGAAAAGAGATGTTTAAATTCCGAACTTTGGCATGCATGTGCGGGCCCACTTGTTTCGCTACCTGCTCTCGGAAGTCGTGTGGTCTACTTTCCTCAGGGTCACAGTGAACAGGTCAGTGTGCATGCTTGATACATTTCATAATGTCCAAACATCGTAGGAATACAACTGGAAGTCTATATACTCGACATCCTTCGAACAAATTCTAGAAATAATATGATGCTTGTACTTTTTACTTTATTGCTCCTGCAGCCAGATTCTGAAACCATGCCATTTCACCATATTTGTGGTGGAGTTATGTGTTCTGCAGATTGAAGTTTCAATTTTTGTTGGTATGATAAAATTGGTAGAGTAATCATGATAAAATTTGTTGTTATTACAATTGGGGAACACGTGGTAGAGTTATTTTTCATTTTAGTTAGCGAGAAACTTGAAAGCTCACTAGGTCCGTAGAGTTTTGGCCGACATGATACCCCTAGAATTTCTGCTCGTAGATGCTTCAAAAGCTTTCTTTTCATACCTCTAAAAGATTTTCCTTCTCGCATCTTTGTTTCTGAAACTGTTCTAGCACTCAACAGTTTATGACATCGACTGGTCTTTCCTTCCTCGTTGTGTTCTTGATCAGGATTTCATAGCACTTACAGAAATATTATATGTCAAGAAAGCTGGTTATGAAGTTTTCTTCATAGGTCTTTTAGGATTGTTTTTTTCCTGCTACTAAACATATGAGTATGATCCAGGGTATGTTATCATTGTTTTAAAAATCATAATCATAATCGGCCACATTGTTTGTGCAGGTCGCTGCATCAACGAACAAGGAAGTAGATGCTCATATCCCAAATTACCCGAATTTGTCTCCACAACTGATTTGTCTGCTACACAATGTGACTATGCATGTATGGATTCCGCTCTGTCATTTTGTCTCAGTATTATAAGCTGCACTTTTTGGTCTCACAATTTGTTGAATTCTAGGCAGATGTGGAGACGGATGAAGTATATGCACAGATGACCTTGCAACCGTTGAGTCCGGTAGTCCATTTTCCCATGCTATCAGTTTTGATGATTGTTTGCATGTCAGTTTATTTTTCGATTTGTGTAATATTTTTCGTTTTTTGTTGTAGCAAGAGCAAAAAGATGCTTATTTACCTGCAGACATGGGTACTGCAAACAAACAGCCAACAAATTATTTCTGTAAAACATTGACTGCAAGTGATACTAGTACTCATGGAGGTTTCTCTGTTCCTCGACGGGCAGCCGAAAAAGTCTTTCCTCCACTCGTATGGCACTATTTCTAATCTGTGACTTCATTCATATGGGACTCTTCACATATTTTATCTATATACACTGTAATATTGCATTATATCATTTATTTCTTTTCGTTTTTGCTCTTCAGGACTTCTCCCAGCAACCTCCTGCTCAAGAGTTGATTGCTAGGGATCTTCACGATAATGAGTGGAAATTCAGGCATATTTTTCGCGGTATGATTCAGTGTAGTAAACATAAAATAGCTAATATTAAGAATAAAAAACTCCAGTGCTATCAATGTTCAATTGCAGAAAACCATATATAAGTGTGGAATATCGTCAATTTGCAAGGTTCCATATGTCGACAGTAACCTATGAAGGGATAGGATTTTACATGTGTGGAAAAACAGTAGGTAATCCTGTTAGTATCTCTAGACAACTCAAAATTCAAAATATTAAAGGGAAATATCAATTCATCAAGATCTTAAGCCTGTTCAGTTTCAAAGCAGTTGGTTGCTGGTCAGTACATGCCATTTTAATCAGAGGTTGCAAACTGATGAGTTACCAGAGCCTGCCTGTGCCAGTGTTGTAAATGGAAACAGTGGCCAGATTTCTAACGTAGCACCATGATGTTGTACATGAAAGTTGATACATGCTCTGCATAGATGGCTTGTCTTGCATTGAGCCTCAGGCACATGCCCTAGTGTGTCCTGAAAACACACTATATGTGTTCCATAGACGCCACTTTTAATGTGGTTTAGGTCTAAGCTTTGTGCTTCCCATGAGGCATACTCTTCTTGTACCAGTAGGCTAGCTTTTTGAGATGCCAGTACCATTCGAAGCTTTTAACATTTAGATTTTATATGAAACTCAAACATTGTTACCGAATAAGATGGGAAAACGGAAATTTTTGATCCAGCAAGAAGAAATGTCTGCATCTGTTAGAGGAAGATATTTTTTTTTCACTCTTTAACACTAATTACGCAAGATTAGTACTATTCTAGGTAGTAACATCTAAAGATGGTAAAAAGTTGCTAACTGGTTGTGTCTTCCATGTTATGGATGATGTTTGTGTTGGGCTCCATGTGTTGGAGGATAAAACTTCGTGCGTGCTTGCTGATCTGTTCATGTTTCTGATGTGCTTGTTTTAGATTAGTTCAAGTCTCTAAACCTTAGAAGGTTGAATATTTGAAGCTTATTAGGGTTTATATTTGATTTGTTTTCTCTCTGCAGGTCAGCCCAAAAGGCATCTTCTTACTACAGGGTGGAGTGTTTTTGTAAGTGCGAAAAGACTTGTTGCGGGTGACTCAGTTCTCTTTATTTGGTAGGAGCATTCAGAGTACACCTATTCTAGCTTTCTTATTCACCGTCCACTCTTCATTCATTTACTTCTTTATATTATTTCCTGGATTAAATAATACATCAGTTGATCTTCAAGCATTCTGTTCTCACCAGGAATGAAAAGAATCAGTTATTCCTGGGGATCCGACGTGCTCACAGGCCACAGACTGTGATGCCATCTTCGGTTTTATCAAGTGATAGCATGCACATAGGGCTCCTAGCTGCAGCAGCTCATGCAGCTGCTACAAATAGTCGATTCACTATATTTTATAACCCAAGGTGGCTTTCTGTAAATAATGAACTCCAGCAGATTGTAGTTTTCTTTTATTACTACAATTGCATCCTCAATATTGAAATGATTTTTTTTATTTTGCTTTCAGGGCCAGTCCTTCAGAATTTGTCATACCTATAACCAGGTTTGCCAAAGCTGTCTATCACACCCGGGTTTCTGTTGGGATGCGTTTTCGGATGCTGTTCGAGACGGAAGAGTCAAGCGTTCGACGGTATATTTCATATGCTTAGTTTGTTTCGTACACTTTAAGGTATCCATAGTGTACAGGGTCATCAGTATTTCCTAATTGGTATGGAAATATCAGGCAACAGTATGTTCCTGTCGAGGAAATCTCCTCGGCCAAGTAAATTCCTCACTTGGTTAGCATCTTAGTAATTAACATTATAGTAAAATGCCATGCCAGCCGTCTGAATCTACACTAGTGAGCTTTCTTGACCGATATTGCAGCATCTTTGATTAGCAACATTGCAACATTTAAGACTTCTTGAATTGATTAAGTTTCTCTGCAGCATCAGACGGCTAAGAAAGCACTAAGAAAGCACAGTAAAGAAAAAAATGTTTTTGGTCTTCCTCTATCTTCCAACTATTTGGTTTTATTAAGCTGGCAGTCTTTTGATATAGGTAATGACATACTTTTACTGTTTAGCTAGTTGCTGACTTGTAGATCGAAGGTATTCATAGATTATTGTCTGTATGTTCATGAGACCCCTTTTTTTTTTGGGGTGAAGGTTTTTGGACTTCGGTATATGGTGGGTTCGATTATCTGTTTTTTTTTTTTTTTGTGTGTGTGTGTGTGTGTGCGGATCTAAGATAAATGACATAAGGGTGCAGCAACTATTGAGTTCAGTTGGGGTTTGATTGCTTTTTTAGCTGATGCGAATTCATTCATAAATGTGTTCTTGTTGTTTTAGATATAACTAATTTCAAATTGTCTCTATAAACAACCTTCTGCTAACACAGTTATGTTAGTGTCCAGATATATGGGTACAATTACTGGCGTTAGTGACTTGGATACTGTTCGTTGGCCAAACTCGCATTGGCGGTCTGTGAAGGTTTGTTCTAAACAATTCTTTAGCAGTAAATAATCAGACGGAACTTGTACTTGATATCTTTTCATATTCCAACTACTTTTCTTTTCCCAGTATTGCGTGCAAACCATTCCCTGATTGTTCCTCATTTATGTAGGTTGGTTGGGATGAGTCTACTGCAGGGGAGAGACAACCAAGAGTATCTCTCTGGGAGATTGAACCGTTAACAACATTCCCAATGTATCCATCCCCATTTCCTCTCAGACTTAAGCGGCCATGGCCATCAGGACTACCCCCTTTCCATGGTATGCTTGCTTATAGCTGCTTGAGGCGTGATATGGCACTATTATCACTTCAGTATCCTGTATTTTGTATATAATAACTTTATTTTGTTATACATCAGATTTGAGAGTTTATTAATGTCTCCTTTGATACAGGTAAAGATGATGATCTGGGTGTTAGTTCTCCACTCATGTGGCTCCAAGGAGATAGTGGGGACAGGGCACTTCAGTCTCTAAACTTCCAGGGCCTTGGACCATGGATGCAGCAACCACGGCTTGATGCGTCCATGCTTGGTCTGCAACCTGATATGTACCAAGCAATGGCTGCTGCAGCACTTCAAGAAATGAGGACTGTTGATTCTTGTAAACAAGGCCCAGCATCCGTACTCCAATTCCCGCAGCCTCAGAATGTATCCAGCATTTCTGATATCATGCAGACGCAAAGATTGCCACAGACTCAAACCCAAAATGCCTTTCTTCAAGGCATTCACGGTGGCCAGACCCAGATTCAGGCACAAGCACATGCTCAGGCTCAGCCGCAGGCACAACTGCAGTCTCTGACTCAGGCCCAGATTCAGGCTCTGGCTCAGGCTCAAGTGCAAGCCTTTACTCAGGCTCAGGTGCAGGCCTTTACTCAGGCTCAGGTACAGGCCCTGACTCAGGCTCAGGGGCAGGCCTTGATCCAGGCTCAGTCTCAGGCACACGCACAGGCCCAAGTTCAAGCTCAGTCTCAGTCTCAAGCAGACGCACAGGCCCAAGCTCAGTCTCAGTCTCAGTCTCAGTCTCAGTCTCAAGCACACGCACAGGCCCATGCTCAAGCGCAAGCTCAATCCCAATCCCAATCTCAGGCTCAATCTCAGTCTCAAGCGCAGTCCCAGTCACATTCCCAATCCCAATCTCAACCCCAGTCGCAATCTCCATCTCCATCTCGGGCAAAGGTGCAAGCTCAAGTACAAGCTCAGGCACAGGCTCAGGCACATGCACATGCACATGCCCAGTCTCAGGCACATGCACAGTCTCAGGTTCATTCGCAGGCTCAGCTTCATGCACAGGCCCAGCTTCTCCATCAACAATTGAAGCAACGACATTCCTTCAATGATCAACAGTTTCATCAGCTTCAACTACAGCATCAGCAGCAAATTTCGGATCAGCAGCATCAACAGCAGCAGAATCCAAATAATGCATCTGCCCTTTCTCAGATGCCGTCAGCGTCTCTTTCTCCTACTGCATCTCTACAAACCATCTCGTCGCATCACCAGCAAAATTTTCCCGATTCCAGTGGAGTCCCTGCAAGAACTTCTGCTGTTTCTCCACTGCATAGTCTTCTAGGTTCATTCTCTCAGGAAGAAGCGTCTCATCTGCTTAACCTGCCTAGAATGAGTCCTTTAGTTTCTTCTGGTGGCTGGCCATCCAAGCGGCCCGCAGTTGAGTCTCTGCACCCTTCTGCTGCAGCAATTCAGAATGGTCTATCCCATGTTGACCAGTTGGAGCCACGACAATCAAATGAGTCTCAAAATTCCATTTCGTTGCCACCATTTCCTGGTAGAGAATGTTCGGTAGACCAAGAAAGTGATAGAGATCCACATAATCATACTCTATTTGGGATTAATATAGATTCCACATCCCTTCTAATGCAAAATGAGATGCCTAACCTAAGAGTAATCAGTGGCGGTGAGACCGATTCAACAACATCGCCCTTTGCTGCTTCTAATTTTCTCGGTTCCGCTGGCGCTGATTTCCCGATTAATCCTACTTCCAGTTGTTTAGATGAATCCGGGTTTCTGCAATCTCCGGATAATGTGGGGCAAGTGAATCCACCAACTAGAACCTTTGTAAAGGTTAGTACATCTTGCATCTTTTATATTTTGTTGGACGGATAACAAGTAAATGAACAATATATTACGGTTGAATTTTCCATTTTGTCATTTTAAGTCGCGCCAAACAGGTATCACTGATTTGCTAGTGTCATTCAATCAGGTTTTGTATTCATCTCTGAGATATATCGATAGAGGTCAGATTTAACCAGTTTACCCTGTTGTCATCCTACAAGCTCATCTCTGTCCTTCCTAAGTAGTTATAAAATCTCTCCTGTTTTCTCTCTCTATTTTTTTTTATTAACATATTTCCTCTTCTGTTTCGTTTAGATTTTGCCTTTTTTTTTTTAATCCTAACCATTAACCTAATATTGTTACCTTGTTGGGTTTTTAACCTAATATTGTTGCCTTGTTGGGTTTTTAACCTAATATTGTTGCCTTGTTGGGTTTGACTACTTTGATTAGTAAAAATCTTTCACATATGTTGATAGCTAATCTGGATAATTCTGATTGCAGGTTCACAAATCAGGGTCCTTTGGGAGGTCTTTGGATATCTCAAAGTTCAGCAACTACCATGATCTTCGTGGTGAGCTTGCTCGAATGTTTGGCCTTGAAGGCCAGCTGGAAGACCCTTTAAGATCAGGCTGGCAGCTTGTATTTGTTGACCGGGAGAATGATGTTCTTCTCCTTGGCGACGACCCCTGGCAGTAAGACCCTTTTTTCTCTCAGAACTACTCCTTATACTTGTGAACTTATCACTTGCCTAAGCTACTTGAGCATATCCAACACAAATCAGTTTATAAGGATATCTACACTTAGACTCAGGGCATATGCCGAATATCACTAATCACGATCTTACTTGTTTGTATGGAAAATGATTAATTATTTTTTAGTCATTCGTCTTCTATGATACGGGGCATTGCATCAGCATGACATTGTTATTAACTGTCTCGATATTAGCGAGTTGTGTTGCATAGCTTCTGATATGATCTGTTGTTGCAATTGTTCCAAAACCTTGAGTTAAGTACCTTCTGATGATATAAGCTTTTGATGGAACCTGACACATTGGTTGCTTGGTAGTTTGCTACAAGCACATTCTATTCTATTTAATATTTGTAATCTGTGAACATCTCTTCTTGTCCTTCATCTTCCCATTAAGTGATGCCGGTATCAGATGGTTCATTTTGAACTCCTCATTGATAATAGTGAATACTGTTTTTCATTCAGGGAGTTTGTAAACAATGTGTGGTGTATAAAGATACTCTCGCCACAAGAGGTTCAGCAGATGGGCAATCAAGACCTAGAGGTTTTGAACTCAGTTCAGAGGCTTTCTGGCGGCGGCAGCAGCAGCTGTGATGATGAATATGTCAACCATCAGGACTCGAGAAATTTGACTAATGGGATTGCGTCCGTGGGATCGCTTGATTATTAAAAACAATTTTCGAGAAAGATCACAGTGGAAGACTTTTGCATGTTACGGTATGCACCATCAAGTTCATGCCTATTCTGTACCTCTCTTATATAGGTTACATATCCATCTTAAAATGCTTTATCTGTAAGATCTAGCCACAACGTTATTGTAATTGTAATACGATAATACCTTGTTCCCAATTATACTTCATGCGATCAAATATAAATCCAAGTATTTGTCGGGAATTTCTTTTTATTTAATTTTTTTATACAGTGAAGCTTTTGTTAGTTGTGTTAATGATAGGATGGCTGAAGAGGAAGGTATTTGGTAGGGAGGGACCACTATGTGGGTTCCTTGGTTTTGTGTTGAACAGGGTTCTGCTGGGCCATTGAATACTGAAAACTTCCTTATTTTTGGCTTACCTCTTATTGTCAGAATAGTCAGTCAACCAGTCAAAGCTACTGTCGTTCATATCTTGCTTTTTATCTGTTGCTAAATAAGTCTCAGATTCCCACTTTGTCCAGAAATCATCCCTCCAGTATCAGCAGCATGTGGTAGGTGGTCCCACAGTGTCACCTAAAATCCCCTATCATATCTGTGTTTGAAAAATGCTGCACGAGCTTGGACTAATAAAAACTTCGCCTTGGGCCATGTACTATGGGGAAATATACCCTTAAATAAGAGAAAATATCATGGGTATTCTTCAATCTCTTATTCCTATCCTTACTCCAAATATTTTAATTAGGGAATAGGAGAATAAGGGAATGTAGGAAAATGGAGTAGCGAGAATAAAGGAATGTAGGAAAATGGCGGAAAATGGGAAATAAAGGAATGTAGGAAAACGGAATAGCGATCAGAAAATAATTCTACAATAGAGTTTTTATATACGGATCTCTACACGGAGCAGTGAGGGATAAAAAAAATTTGTAAAAGTAATGGATTAAATAATCCGCCATCACACCAAGTCCCGAGGGACTTGGTATTATTTTATTTTTTTAATGTCTTTTTAAAATTATTCATTAATTAATAGAACAAAAAACAAAAAAGTTTAGGTATCCAATCATTTTCTCTCTGTTCAAATACCATTGACACGTCCTATTTAAAATTTGTTGAACAAATCTTTGTATACATCTCAACGTATGCTTCAAAAGGAAGGTCTTCATGGTTTTACTTTGCATAACCGTTTTTCTTTTCTTTTTTTCCATTATTTTCTTAAACCAAATCTAAAACCTTCTTATGCTTAATCTTTTCTCAATTAGGTTTTCTGCCCAGATCTCAATCATATGATTAAGATCTAGGCAGCATTTAGGATTAGTAAATATAGAAAAAATTATTATCTATAATAAAGATTAATCTCCTTTTGATGATTATTAAATTTCATATAACCTTCAAGACGTCTATATTGATTGCTACGATCGTTTTCAATTATATCTTCGAGGGCGATTCATATTGGCATGACGTAGATCTGAAGATCCATGGCTACTGGATATGATTCGATTTTTGATTTGTTGTGCAGATTACTACTCTTTGGAGCACTTAATCTTGATGAAGAAGAAAAATTTGTTCTCAAAGAAGAACATAAATTCAAATGGTGGAATCAGAATTTTCACACCATCACTAAAATATTGTCGAATTCCTCAATGGATTACATGTATTTTATACTTTGTTTGTATCTTAGAATACATAATCTTTGTATTTCTTCATGTATTCCATTTAAGATGTATTTTGATATACGCATTTGTACATAATATATGAAATTGGAAGCATTTGCTCTTTTTCCTCAAAAAAAAAAAAAAAAAAAAAAATGTATGCTACAAAAAGAAAAAGAAAAAAATATCAACCATATATATGAATTGGATTAAGATTATTAGTTAGCATACTCCATCTGGTGTTGCTTCCCCGATCTAATAATTGTTCTTTTTTTATTATTATTAATTAAAAAAAATTGTTTTGTTTTATATATTAAGTTTTAAGATTTTTTTAAGTTTTCTTCTTCTGTTCGGACTTTAAAATCCTAATCCTGACACAACTTCAATTTCCCTATTAAATTTGCTATAAGACTTGAACTTCCTTAACTACTTTCCACATAGATTCCACATACGATTTTAAGGGAATTCCCCATTCCCCCTATAGGAGATGGATTTAAATCATGTTGTCAGACTTCGATCTTTGTTGCTCAAATTTTGGGTTCCTTCTGGATCATCTGGTTTCTTAGAGCATGGCCACTACCTACAGCGGAACAGGTAAACTTGAGCATTTGTCAATTCCGTCGTAAGTTGAACCGATCAGTCTAACTCTAACTTGAGCCTAATCGAATTACGGTTGTTATTCCATCATCTATTTATATTTCTCACATTTCAAAATCATAACTTCCACACCTTTTACATTCATAATTTTTAAAAACATTCTTCTAATTTCACTTTAATTTTTGCTAATCTCACTCTAGTGGTTCCCAGAGTTCATGGCCCTAAGTTTACTCAAGAGAAGGATTCAGCTATTTGTAGAGCTTATGTTTTTAAAACAACCGATACTATCAATAATGATCAAGGAATGTTGTATCTGAAGTTTTGGCACAACATTTTTGCAATGTTCGCAGAAGAAACTGAGAATCCGAGAATGCGTGATGCTCAGGGATTGTCGTATCATTTTTAGACAATTAATAGGGAAGTAACGCAATTTGTAGCTTTAGTAATGAACGAGGCTGCTCGATAAAACTGATGAGCAAATGGTATGAAATAATCCAAACCTTTTTACTAGATTCATCAATTAATTTATTAACTTATTTTGATACTTAATTTATTTTATTTTTATGAAATTTTAGGTACAAAGAACTCTACTGGTATGACAGTTATCTAATAACAAACCTTTCAGTTACGAAGCTTGTTTCAACATCGTTATGGGGTTTCACAAATTCATCTCAATTTTGTTTGAAGATGCTCCACCACCTCCAGATAAATGAGGGCATTGATCGAGGAGTTTTAATTTAGTTTGAATTGAATGTAATGGATTAATTTTAGTTAGTTTAATTACAAGTAACAAAATAATTTATATATTTGTAGTTCCTTTTAATCTAATGTACTTTGCTTTAAAATAAGATAAGTTCAAATTAATTATGATATAGTACACTAATGGTGCAAAACACAAATACATTTTTCATTGATTAGCAAAGCATAACATAACCACTAAACTAAAACTTAAAACGACACTTAATCAGTCCATACATTAACTCATTCCAACATTTTACACATGACATTTCCAAAAATGCTTTTCATACGTGTCTTTTTATGTAGAAGTGTAGATGTACATATAAACGTTACAATCAGAGTTTGAACAGTCAATTATTCTGTACGAACAATGTCTTTCATGGTGATCTTCTTCTCCATAGTGGTTGCACTTTAACTTCGTCGATTTGGCTTTAAGTTTGAAATTTTTTCACAGTTTTGCTATCTTTTCATCTTCTTTAGCTTTCACAACATCATCTAACAACTGTGCTTCTTCACGATAATTAGGATATTGACATTGCAAATACCCAATGTTTTTCGGTTATGATTAAAGATGCCAAAAAAAACTTCTTGTGGACACTTAGAATACATCCAAGGGCATTGCATTAGTCTATGATTATCTATGTAACATAACATGCAAACCTCTTATACTTGTATACACAATACTTTTTTCCCTTTGCTTTCGTAAAACATACTGATGATGTAAGTTAAGAATGCTTAGGGTAGGTCGTGTTTAGAAAACCTAGTTAGTAATATCTGGTTTATAGGGTAATGTATAGGCGTTATATAACCGTTGGTAATTTTTTACAAAATATATATATATATCCCTTGACGTCTAACCCTTGCTCGTAACGGGCAACGACTACTTGATCTAACAGATCTCAATCCACCCTCTATATATACCCACACATCCTTATTTTAAATTCACACCTTCTATGCCAATAATATCTTACAAAAACCTTCTCTGATCTCCTGAACAATGGTTCAACCGACAATTGAGTTTACTCTTGATGAAGATTTATCACTTTTCAAAAACTATGTAATTTATTATTCGGTTAGGAGTGTTGAACGATAACAAAATGATTTAATGTGTATGAGTTTTATTAGAAGAGCATTCGTAAAAACTTTTGCACTACCAACGGTAACACGGATAACCGTGACAGACCTGTGTTGTTCTGTCGATATGTAAGAATAAGCAATGAAATTAACGAATTTAAGGCTTTAACCACTAATTTCAATCGATTTCGGATAAGGAGTAAAACTGATGTTGAAGTTATGGCGAGATCTCTAGAGGAATGGAGAAAATGGAAAGGATCAAATTTCCCTTATGAAACTCATGTTAATATCATGAAGGAGATTGAAATATTCAACCATTTTATGTTACAAGTTCCTCCACCACATACTGCTAGATCAAGACGTTGATGGAGTTGCTATAAATTTTGATCAAATATACTTTAATTTTAATAGTACTTTCCTTTTAAAATATATTAGTTCTAAATAAATGTAACAATTTACATAAATAGACTTAAATTCGATTCCAATTACAAACAATAAATTTAACTTCATTCGTTTACATAAGCATAATTATAACTACCCGACCCCATTTCATCTCCTATCAACGTGCCCCCTGCATCATTCTCCCAAACCCTTGATATGATTCTCCAGCTTGAAATCCTTCGCCTTGATTATAATTTGGAGGATTTCCAAGCCATAGATGTAATCCTCCGGCTTGAGATCCTTCATAATTTAATGATCTTCTATAATCTTGATAACCTTGAGGATTTTGTTGAAAATATTAAGGATTTTGTTGAAATTCTTGTACTAGATGATATCATTTTTCTTGTAGAATATTGGGTTATGATTCATGCACTATATCATGGGTTGAGGTTCTAGTATGGATTGAAAAATTAGGACCGAAGCTCATGCTCTCTCTCATTCCATGTATCTCTTGTTGGTACAAACTCTTAGTTTCCGAATATCTTAATTCATTTAATTCAATTTTTCTATCAGATGTTCATGACTGGCCAATGTTCCTAAATAAGAATTAGGACGGTCGAGACCTTGTGAGACAATTGGAATGACCCCACGCTCCCCAATTAGAGTAAAAGATACTACCTCCCACCCCGATTCCGGTAAATCAGACCCCGTCGATGAAGAAAATTCTCTCATTCAAGGATAAGTGGTGTACGATGGAATTACTGGTGGTGGATGTACTGGTATAGGAATTTTCAGTAATGTTTTACCGATTGCGGCAAAATCCATCCCATAGATGTGTACAACTTCTTGACCGATACCGGCTCTATAACCGATTTGAACCATTTGTTGTATTCATGTTTGTCATAAGGGGTTAATAATGTCTCACACCTTTTCCATATTATTCTCTTCAGTCTCGTGTACTCTGATCCCAGGACAGTAATATAAGATGGAGGCTTTCTTAGCTTTCTTGGAGAGCTCAGTCAAATGTAGAAAAATGCAGATCTCTTGTTAATAGTTTTCGATCTGTTTGTTCTCAATCTAAGAAAAAAACTTCCTGACTTCGAGTAAATAGGTTGGCAAAAATAGGTAAAGGTGAAGAGATTAAGTCTTTCTCCGCTGATCGCTTATCTTATAACAAGAAAACTTCATTGTTTGTAAGAGTTAATCTCTTAGAGCATCTCCAACAGTAGGTGTAAAAACTCCTATATGGAAATCTTATTAAGATCTTTATTTAGTGGAGTTTAGTCGTGTAGTAAATATATGACCCCATAGCTAATAAATTATCTCCAATAGTATATGATTTAAATCTTAAAATATATGTGATAAAATCTTAACCATTTAGTTTACTTTAAATAATTATTAACAAAAAGATTTGACGAAAAATATGACGTGGGGGTGAAATCGAAGGTGTAGTTAAGACTTTCTTTAACACCTTCATATTTAGTATCTCATCCCTCCTAGTTTATAGGACCCAACTATTGAAGATGAATTTATGCTCAATGGGATCTAAAATATTATGTGTCGTGATAATATTTTCATCCCCATTAAAGATGCTCTACTATTTTTCATAAATAATAATCAATTTTGCGATCTCCTTTATATATAGCCGTATTTTTATTTCTTTTAAATTTAAAAAAAATAAATACCATTATTAATTTTAGGGATCTATAAAAGAATTGTACTAGACAAAAAGAAGGGAAGTTCTTTTATGGGCCCCACGGTGCTAAACGAGGGGAACTTACGAAGGATTTCGTTTGGGGTGGAGATGTCAGAGGAGTCTGTGGACTGGAGGTGTTCTTGCGACGTTTTTGTTAGGGTTAGGTAGGTATCGACTCTGTCGAAGTCTTGAAAGGATGCTACTGCTAGGATTTGATAGCTGGGTGACGAAGGAGAATATTTGGGACCGGTGACAGATGTAAAAGAAACCTCACTTAACTAACTAATAGTACGTATAAACTAACAGTAGAAAAATTGATTGATAACTTCAACGTTTAGCTTTGTTGATTGCCTCCACTAAGTTTGACTGCTAAGTCAGTCTTCAAAACAGTGTAACTTTCGAGTGGGGCACGTGTAATTTTGGATCATTCTGTTATTTTTTTCCAATTTTACTCTCTTATTTCAACACTGTTCTGTATTCTTCGTCCTTGGCCACCTTAGCCTGGCTGTAGATTGTAGTCTTAATCTATTGTAGTCTTAATCTCTAAATGAGATTAAGTTAGGGACATGACATCTCTTGATTATCGGACGCCAATTTCCATCAGCTGGGTCTGGGTTTGTGCCTGTGGAGTAAGCTTCTTCTTCTTCTTCCTCTTTGGCGATGAAAATTATTACATAACCAGTAACTGACCATTCATAGAAAATGGCTGGCAAGGTGCTTCAATAGCAGACCAGCTTCTCAACCAGGGTTTGGTGGCTGGTACCAATGCGTTTTTCATTGTCACATAAAAATAATAGTACAAGATTAAACGAACAATACATCATTCAACGCTTTGTACATCAATTATACTATTCATTGCAGAACATAATGATTTTTTCTAACATAAGAGTTGGCGAGATTCTCATCGATATCTCTTATTCCCAAATCAAATACCTCTATTACCTTTTCCATGTACAACATACAAAGCATCCATTCCAAATTCATTTGACGTGACAAAGAGGAGAACGCGAACACAACCAATTTTCAATTCTACTTGTGTGGAAAATGAGGATACCGATATGTTTATGATAGCCAACTACAACACCTGAAACGGGATGGTGGAATCCGCCCAGTTTGACGAATATACTCTGCTTGTGCAGATGCTTTTGCTGCCTGCCGATTCCTTAGTGCTTCTGCAGCTGCTAGTTATTCTTCCGATCGTTGTTTTGTAGTTGCAATTTTCTTTTTCATTTGTTCTTTTGCATTTGTATTTTTTCTGCTTGAGCCTGAAAATTCATTACTTGTGTTAGCCATGGATGGAATCATGGTTTGACCACTCAGAAGATTCCATCCTGGAAAATGTTTTCATTTACACGATAGAGAAAGAACTACCTCTGTTCTTCTCAGCTCCTCTTCCAGTTTTGCTTTACAATGACTTTCCCAAGCCTGAATTTTGATGTCTTCGCGCCTATACCTGAAATGTTTTTTAGACTCTTCTATCAGAATAAAAACAATCACTACAGAATTTTAAAGCGAAACAATGATGATACAATTTCTTTCCAATTCTGAACTTGTATTGTCTAATTAAATGAAAGTCCATAAGGACAAACCTTGCAGCGTGTTTTGATTTTTCAGCTTCCTCCCATGCAGCTGCACTGTTTTCAAATTCGATCCTTTCAATTTGTTCTTTTGATGAAGCACTCTTTTCCTTCTCCTCTTTACTAGCCCAAGCTGTGATCTTACCAAGTTGAACACCGAGTGCAACAATCTCTTTCCTTGTTTTAAGATGCAATTCTCGTTCAGATAAATTCTTATGGGTGCTTTGTTTCCACAGGTTTGATTCATCATCACTCGTCGCCTCCACAGGAGTGGATGTTGGTTCACCTCGTCTAGGGGTTGATGGCATTGAAGAAGTCGGGCTCCGCAGTGAGGTTGTTGCTCCAACAGGAGTTCCAGTTCTTGAAGGCTCTTGGCTTGGAATAGGAGTCATCTCCGTTCCCATATCTCTCATTGACACTGATCTTATGGTTGCAACTGCATGAACGGAACGTTGATTCCATTATCAATGAAATCTAAGAATAAGAAAGGAAGTAATATAACTTGTATCGACATTTCAAAGAACATTTTATAATAATAATAATGACCAAGATAAATAGATCGAAATACTAAGAATAGACACACACACACACACAATCGATCCTTAGTAAGTTGAAGACACAAATGGTGCAAAGAAGATACAATCCATCCTTCAGATTGACACTTTTATCTTAGACTTAACTTCATTTTCTTAACCAAGCAAGAGATGCAATAAATCAAATGGCCGTATTCACCAAGTTAGATCAAGTTTCGATCCTCAAAATTCTCCATTAAGACCTAGAGTTTGAATTATAATTTGATAAGAACGCATGTGCAAAATATACAAAATCTTACATGGAGGATTGACAGCATGCTTCGCAGTACTAGATGACACATTGGGTTCCACCTCATTCAGATCTTTACTCTGGGGATGAAGGTGAAGATCAACTGAGCCATTTGCCTTATGTGATGCATCAGAAGTTGTACCAATCCCAGGATGAGGAAAGGAGAATTTGTCTAATCCAAGAATCATCTTAGTACTTGAATTCGCACGCTCAGGCCCCGTTGTTCTGTATTGCCGATTTGCTTGACTCTGCAAGTTGTTTTTCTTAGAATGCTTTGGCTGTCCATTCTGTCTATTCATTATCCATTTCTCTGCATCATTCCACTTACATGGAACTGGTCGAGAGAAGGTTCGAGAGACGTGATTTTGGTGGGATCTTTGACCATTGTGAAACTCAAAACTTGACGAACTAGCATTGCTATCATAGTCAAGATTATCTTCTTCAGGAGTTCTCACTGGATAAACTGTACTCAAATTGTTTCCACCACTAACCCTTGAAAATTGGTGACTTTTTCCGCGACTCTCAACTGATAACTTCACCGATGAACCCGAGCTAGGAGTTGAGGTTTCTAAGCTTGGAGCTGTAATTTGCAATGAAGAAGCTCCTTCACTATCTTTCGAGTTTGAACTACCTACCCAATAACAAAATTCAGGCATAAATATCAGTCACCTTCAAAACACTGAACTCAGCTATACTGAGTTCGTCATTGGGATCTTGAGTACTTTATTACTCAGATGAAACAAGAAATATTAGGGTTTAGGGTGTTGGATAAGTACCTTCCTGTAACAGAGAAACACAAACACAGAGAACTTGAAGAAGATTAAGGGAGGGTTAGAATTTAACTGCACACACACTCAAACAAAAAGAGGTGAAGTCGCCTGTTCAACAGACTGTCCTTAACTCAATATTTGCCAGGTACACCTTTAGGAAGATGCTGCTATACCCTTTCAGTGACAAACTTGAATTCAGGATAAAATCACCTGATACCAACCCAGCTAGCAAAGCTCGTTGGCCCGTTGTGAACTTAACAGAAGATGAAAGAAAAAGAAAGTAAATTCTAGTGCGCAAATCAAAGCAAGAAGAGGGGAAAAGTCGTCAGGACAGTGGCTGCGATTGGGGTAAAAGAAAATCTTAGCAATATTGTTCTTTTATAGGAGAAGTAAACCTTTGAGTTTTAAAACGGTGAAAATTTAATTTCAAATATTAAATCCCCATTAAAACAAAACGTTAAGATTGTTTTAATTAAAAAATTATTTATGATTTTATTTTCCATTTAATTCAAACGGTAAAATATTTATTTAAAATTAAAGAAACGTTTTTCTCATTGATGGGTACACGTGTGCACTCGCAGGCACACGCCAAGGCTCGCGCCAAGGCTCGCGCCAAAAACACACGCAAGCTCCGTAAGCCCGCGGCCTGCGGTGCTTCGCACCGAAGCACCGTACATGTATGCATTTGCCCACTAGTCCATTTCCCAAGTCCATATCCAATCCACTAGTTCTTTTCCTTATATAGAACATATGTGGTAATATGCATGAACTTCCTCCTTGGTTTGCCCAATGTGGGATAATCAAAGGTTTCTCATTCACTAAGAAGTGAAAATGGATGGCTTTAATTCCACCCAAGTTTGGACTAGTGATCCTAGCACCCATCAAGCTAATTAAAGTAACAAAAATTAATTTAAGTAAGAGACTATTAATTTTAGTAATATCATTTTTATTTCCCAACATAGGATTGGTTTTACATTACTAACAATATAAATGGAGAGTGCTGCTAACCAACCTTCATTCACATAATCGTCAGCTAATAAGCTATTTTTGATGAATTCGGCATCATGAAGCTTCACCGGAGATGTTCTAGCTGAGTTAGTGTTTGATTTTGAACCATCTTTCCTTTTGTTAGGACTTCCAATTAGTTTCAACCTCAATTTACTTGGAGAAAGTATTCCAGTCTGCACTTAAAACAACAATACGAAAACTTGACATGTTAAACCCGGAAACATATATGTGAATGTAAATCAAATCAATCACTAAAACAACAAAAAAACGGCTTGACCAAAACAACATCAATCGATCAAATTCAACAAATGTACTCTCAGATACCACAGTGTGGTTATAAACCTCAAATCATTTAAGACCCACTTCTTACAACAAACACAAATCATGAAAACACACATCCTATTAAATGTTTGACATTAAAAACACACAGCATAGTAAATGGTTTCAGTATTACTAATACAAACTCAAGAAACAATAAGCAACTATGGGTTTGTTTATTTATTTATCCATTCTGTTCAATCATAAGAGAAACAGAGATGGGGATATTTTGTTGGGGGCTAAAAAGCATACCTGTACTTTGTTAATCCTCTCATACTCCATTGGATCTCTGTGTGTGTGTTTCTCTCTCTCTCTCTCTTTTCTTATTACGTAGAACAGAAGAGAAAAACCAGTAGATGAAGGGATGGTTTGGGGGGAGGGAGGTGATGAAAAATCAGTCTTGTGAAGAAGGAAACAAGCTCGTATCACTTCACACGCACTGTCCAAGTACTCTTAACTCACTTGTGGTATGGTCGTGCTTATAGTAACTGACAGGACCACCTAAGTAAAGACAAGACCATGGTCGGGGATCATTAGACCAGAGACGCCCGATATATATCAATCGTTGTTTCCGTTTAATATTCAACTCATTTAGTAAGTCCCTATAGAAATGTTTTAATTTCAGTAGGATCCAAAAATTTATACAACTATTTGCTAACTTAAAGCAAACACTTTAGTAAGTTGGTATGCAATCTTTCCGTGTAAAAACAACCTTTGTAGTCGGCTTTTTTTACTTTTGTAAACTGAATAAACACTTTTGATCTTTAGAAAGAAATAAAAAAATATTTCTATTTTCTAGAAAACCACGGTGGTTGTTTTTAAAGTTAGTGATTTTTAATAAAATGAGACTATTAATAACCGATATAATAAAATGTCATGTTTTATTGAACTTTAATAAAATGATTAAAATGTTAGTAATTTCATCAGGATCCACCAAATTGGTAAAATCTCGTTTACTTAGTCTATATCTTGTATGACGAGATGATATTTTGATGGGCGCAATTACAAAACTACCATTTACGGAAGAAAGTATGTTTTGATCTTCAACCGTCCACGCGTTGGATTAATCGACGGCTCAAAATTAATTTGACCAAATTGTAACACGTGTTTATCTTCAACCGTCCACGCGTTTACACAGTGAAGAATTTTTCCTTGCAATTTTTCTTCTTCTTCCGGCTTTTCAGTGCTAGAGAGAGAGAGTGAGTGTGAATTAATCCGTAAGTTCAATGGAGGCAGTTGTTGATTCAAGTTTCTAATACTAAGAAACCACTCTTTTTTATGTTAATCTTGCTAAGGTGAGTATATCATCCTTCTTCTTCATTTGATTTCGTCTTTTTTGAATTTGGATTTCGTTTGGTGAAATGATAATAAGTCTGTGTGATTGGATGAATTTAGATTTGGCGTTTGTGTAATTTGCAGACAGTGTGTTATATTCTCGTTCATCTTCACATCGTGATCTTTAGATCTTCTCTTGTAATGTGACACAACATCTTTCGGAACCATCCATCCAATTCATATATTTTTCTCAACACAAGATGGATATGATTTTTATTTAGTTATCTTCTTTTTTTCTTTGATTTTTCTTTTTTTTTTAATTCCCTTCTTGTTTTCTTCTCTCTCAATTGTTGTTGATCCGTATTCAACCACTGCAGGTGCAGGCAGTCCTGAGAGGGGAAATTTTGAGTGCTTGTCAAAATTAGGTTTAATTTATACACTTCTGGTGGTTTTAAGAATAGGGTTTAGTTCGATTTTCATTCTTATTCATCATTGCATCACTCTCTGATCTTTCTCGTGACTGCACCATCTTCTTGCCGTCAGTGAATCATGGATCTGGGTGAATTAATCCGTAAGAAGATTTCAATGGAGGCAGTTGTTGATTTCAATCTGTAACAAGTTTGTATGTGTTTGATGAATGTTTAGATTCTAGGGTTGTTCTTGGAATTGAATGTGTTTGCAGGGAAGGAGATTGAAAGGTATTCGAATTTAGCAGGAGAGATATCCCCATCACCATCTCGGAGACGCACACAACCTGTTTGGGTGAAGATCTAAACGACCAGTTTGCAATAACTTTTTCTATTCACTGAACACGGTCATAGTTTTAACACCGTTAATCTCGGTCCTAGTTTTAACTCGATACTGGTCAGAAGATTGAGGGGCTTAAATGTCTTGTTACTAGGCCTCATCTTTCGTCACGTATGCACTAACGGTTGTTAGCCGTTTTGCTTATAAATCAAACGGAAAAAATTTGTGGGCATTTAATTAAGATTCCAAAAGACGTAGCTATTTATATAAACGAGGGTTTCGTACGTGTATATTTTATTAAAAGTCCCTCAAAATTATTCATGACTTCATACCCCTGTTGACAGACACGTATTCAGGAGGATTGAAAAAAATAATTTAGCCGGGCTATTGGTTTTAATCAAACCCAATTTTTAATATAAAAAAAACTAGACTTGTGGACCGGAAGTAGGGATGCACAAACCCGATCCAACCCGCCAACCCGACTTGCACCCGCCCAAAATTACTCGGCCCGCCGATAAACGGGTTGGGTACGGGTGATTTTTTTTATACCCGCTTATCAACGGGTCGGGTGTGGGTGATAACTCCTCTCACCCGACCCGCCCACCCGCCATCTCACTCATAGAGTCATAAGACTCATATCTTCATCATCCACTCTGTGAGTCTGTGAGTCTGTGACTCTATTCTCTTATCATCAGTAACTTACGTTCAGAATCACATCAACAACAATAACAACTGTTCAGAATCACCATATCGGATCTATTGCTTCTAATGAAGGTTTTCCTTGTTTTACTGGAAGGATATTCAACCCTAGATGTCCACGAAGGAAGAAACTTGTTGCACTACGGTCTTTTTCATTTTTGATATCTAGTAGTAATCCATCTAGTCCAGTACTTTCTGATTCTAATAATCCTCTTTCTATTATCAATTTAATTAGTACAGATCTTCTAGTTTTAGTTCTTGTAGATTTGTTGTCTCTCTTCTCGATTTGGGATTTAATCCACCTTGGATACTTGAGTAAATAAAATCAAAAGTTATTATTTCTATATCTGGTGTTTGTTTAATCGATTGCTTCGGCGGCACATACCTTGGATCTGATAGGATTTGATTACAGATTGAAGGGGCAGTTTACAGAACCATGATTTTGGTTCAATTTGTTCATATATAGCTTCATTTTAATTGAGTTCATAGGGCTATTGTGTTATATACTTATATTGCATAAATTTTGGTTTTGAAAGGTATTTTGATTGATTTGAAATGAGCCCAAGTTTTGTGCAGTCTACTCTATTTTTTAGCATCATTCGGTTTGAGAAAGTGGGATTCAGTTTAACTAGATTATAAGCAAATGTAGTGGTCTTATAATGAGATATCCTTACAAATTCAGATAGAGTTGTTGTATTATCTTGAACTTCAATCAATTAGTATCTAGTACTTTGTTATTTCCTCAACTGAAGCAGGAATTGCTGTGGAGTTAGATTCAATAGGATGGGGTGCCTTGGACTGCGATGTTGTAGTAAATTAGTAAACTTGCCTTAACTGAAGCATGCATTCTGTCTTTGCATATTGGTAAGCAATCTAATTGATATTTTCTTTTAGTTGTAAGTATTTGTATAAATGCCAACTGCCATTACAGGACGGCTTGTTGTTGCAGTAAAATGTCTTCATGATTAATGCCAGCAAGTAAAAAATTTGCATAATTTTTTGGACGGGTGACCCGCACCCGCCCGACTCGACCCGCCATCTGGGCGGGTCAGACCCGACCCGACCCGAGGACCAGGCGGGTCGGGTGCGGGTGAAAAAAAAATTAACCCGCCTGGCGGCTTGTCGGGTGCGGTGAGGTCAAACCCGACCCGACCCACCCGATGTGCAGTCCTAACCGGAAGGATTGTCCAGGCTAAAACCCTAATTAACTTTCTCGTAGATCCGTCACTGCCTGCCGATGTATGGAGAAAGATTTACATGCTTGCACTCAAATTGCAAGTAAACTGAAAGAAACAACCCAACCCGGTGTACTGAAATGACAAATCGGTTAGAAATGGAACATCCAAAGTGTTAGATCACCAAAGCAATTCCGTCGAAAAAACCAACCACATTGAATTTTTACATACCTAGCTGCTGTATGTGGCAATACCAGTACCGGTATCGGTGCCAAGTTGGGCATTAGACAACATTAGTAGGGTTCTTAATGGTTTAGCCGTTCAATTGAAGTGTAAACGACAGTGGACGGACCAATCTGACTCTGATGCAGTGAATGGGGCAGTTTTGCTTTCGTGTGGTCTAATCTTAGAAAGTGTGTTTTCCTGAACAAAAAACTTAAGGAGGATCATCATTCCTTAATAACATTATTAAATATTAAAATAACCAGTCAAAGGAACTTTCATATTTATTATAAGAAATTATAAGCTCGAGAAAATTATAGCAACCAAATACTTGCATATGCATACGCATTGTCAGTAGTTAATGAGTCAGATGTTAATAATTGTGAGATTAGATGTGAGTTGTGACTCTACATCTATATACGGACATTTCATCATCAACTTTTACTCCTCTGTTTCACCAAAATATGAAAGAAAGTTACTCGCTGAATCTCTAGACTCTAGTCTCTACTCCCCAGTAGTGTCTACTCTAGAGTCTATCAATGCCCTCACCCAGACAAGGACAATTATTAATGGGTCTATATTAATTTATCAAAAATAATTTCTTTAGAATTTCGCATAATGAAAAACTAAAGATTGTATCGAAACGAAGAAAAAGAAGGATAAGATAAAGAAAATGAGAAATGATATCTTAACCAAATCATACGAAGAGTAAGCTATATTCATGGGCTCTGAAACCGATAAAAATCTTGGAACGGTAATTGGCATTTGGCTCCATGTAGCATGCCATGGCACCATACTCGCTGGCACATGATGTTACAAACCATTTCGTGTTCTGTTTAGCGTTATTTTTGTTAAAACCTGAGAACATAAGAGAGGAATCACTTAATTTTATTAGGATTGCAATGGACTACTAGTAGTCTTTGGTACAACTGAAATGCGATAAACATGAAAGCAAAACCGGAATGAGCTGAATAATAGCTCACCCCTTAGACTAGGAACTTAAACAACTAAAACAAACAAACTAAACGACTAGTAGACTCAGTTTACAACACGTTTTATTCAACAATCCCTCCCTTAAGCTAAAAACACCTGTGTTTAGCTTACATCAACCATTCCAAGCATCGCGCGAAACTTCTCAAATTGTTCCAACTTCAGAGGCTTTGTCATAATATCTGCAACTTGATCAGATGTGTTGCAATAGCTCAAACCAATAGCTCCTTCATTCACCAAATCTCTTAAGAAATGGAACTTCACATCAATGTGTTTGCTTCTGCCATGAAAAACTGGATTCTTGGACAACTGTATAGTAGAGCTATTATCACACATAATCATGGTGTATGATTTGTCTTCAAAACCTAAAGTCTCCAATACCCTTCTAAGCCAAGCATTTTGACATGCACACATTGCAGCTGCCATATATTCTGCTTCTGTGGTAGAGAGTGCAACCACAGATTGTTTCTTTGGGGACCAAGAAACAGCTCCACAACCCAACATAAACACAAAACCAGATGTGCTTCGTCGATCATTCAAGTCACCAGCATAGTCACTATCAGTGAAAGCCAAAAGTTTCAATCCCTTCTCTTGCTTCTTGTAAAGAATTCCCAAACTAAGTGTCCCCTTCAGATATCTCAAAATCCTCTTAGCTGCAAGCCAATGAGACATGCTAGGTTTAGACATAAACCTGCTTATTAAGCTCACACTAAACATCAAGTCGGGTCTAGTTACAGTTAAGAACATTAGACTTCCAACTATCTGTTTGCATAATGTCTCATCAAATTTGTCACCTCCAACATCCTTGAGTAGCTTTGTGCCTGGTACTATGGGATTCTTTACTGCATTAACATCTTCCATGTTGAATCTGGATAGTATATCTCGCGCATATCTTCTCTGACAGATGGAGATGCCATCCTCACTTTGATTAACTTCTACTCCAAGGAAATATGTCATCTTGACCAAGTCTGACATATCAAACTCTTGCATCATAGAAGTCTTGAAATCTTCTAGCATCCCTTCATCGTTTCCAGTAAATATAAGATCATCAACATACAGACTTACTAGCAACAAACTTCTTCCTTTTGTTTTTGCAAACAAAGTGTGCTCACTGGGACATTTCTCAAAGCCTTCACGTGTGAAATAGGCCTCAATCTTGCTGTACCAAGCTCTTGGTGCTTGCTTGAGACCATATAGAGCCTTTTTCAGTCTATACACTTTATCTTCTTCTCCCTTCTTTGTAAATCCCAGAGGTTGCTCCACAAATACTTCTTCATGTAGCTCTCCATGAAGAAACGCACTCTTTACGTCCAGCTGAAACACTTTCCAGCCAAACTGAGCTGCCATTGCAAGTATCATACGAATGGTGTCGAATCTTGCAACAGGAGCGAAAACTTCTGTGTAATCAATCCCATATCGTTGGGCATACCCTTTTGCAACCAGTCTGGCTTTGAGTTTCTCCATATTTCCTTCTTTGTTGAGCTTTGTTTTGAATACCCACTTTACTCCTATAGGTTTAACGCCACTAGGAAGTTCAGTGAGTTCCCAAGTTTGATTTCTTTCTATGGCTTCATTTTCAGCAGTCATTGCTTGCCTCCACCTCTTGCTAGTGAATGCTTCCTCAAATGAAACAGGATCAGTTTCAGCTACCATCAGGCATTTACACCCCTCCCTAGATCATAGTCAGACATCCAGTTTGGTCTCCTTCTTTCTCGCACACTTCTTCCTTCCACAGCAGCTTCATGTGTGTCAGGTTCTGGATCATGTTGAGATGGCTCCTCCTGTGTGCTTGAGCTGCTTCCCGAACTTGGTGAGGTTGGTGCAACAGGTTCAGTAGTTTCTACTCCTTCATCTTGGATGCTTTCTTCACTGTTATGATCGTCATCCTCACATTCCAGTGTGTTTTGTTTGATTTCTTCCCAGCTCCAACATTCTTCTTCTTCAAATACAACATCTTTACTGACAACTAATTTTTTTGATGTTGGATCATATAATCTCTATGCTTTAGATTCATCACTGACTCCTAGAAACACACATCTTCGGTTTTTGTCATCCAGTTTGCTTCTCCTTTGATCTGGTACGTGAGCATGGGCTATGCATCCAAACACACGGAAATAATCAACCACCGGCTTCTCACCACTCCATGCTTCCTCTGGAGTCTTGCCTTCAATTGCTGCCGTAGGACACCGATTTTGAATGTGCACACACCATCTTGCTGCCTCAGCCCAGAAAGCTTTGGGAACTCTCTTCTCATTTAACATAGAACGAATTGCATTTAGCATTGTTCTATTCTTTCTTTCGGCAACACCATTTTGTTGAGGAGTGAAGGCTGCTGTCAGTTGCCTACTAATGCATGACTGACAATATTCTTTGAACTCATTAGAGCAGAATTCACCCCCTCTATCAGTCCTTAAGCAAGATATATACTCACCAGTTTCCTTTTCTACACACGCTTTAAAGCTCTTGAATGTAGCAAACGTTTCAGATTTTTCACGTAAGAAGTAAATCCAAGTCTTACAAGTTAGATCATCAATAAAACTGAGAATATACCTTTTCTCATTGTTTGAAGCAGGTTTAATGGGGCCGCATAAGTCTGAGTGTATGAGTTGAAGCCTCCTTGATGCTCTCCACATACTCTTCTTTGGCATGTGCGCTCTTTGTTGCTTGCCGGTTAAACATACAGTGCACACCTTCTCGGGAAGCTTCAAGAGAGGTAGGCCAATCACCATTTTGTTATAAACAAGTGTTCTCAAACTCTTGTAATTTAGATGTCCAAAGCGATAGTGCCACAAGTGTGCTTCCTTCTCTGAGGTTGTTGTAGCAGCTTGAAGACAAAATGCGGCTCCTGGAGAGATTTTAGGAGAGATGCAAAACATTCTGTTGTTGCTCATGTTTGTTTGCATAATCATACCCCTCTCAGGATGATAAACTGTGCAAACTCCTTGTTGAATTAGGATGGCCAATCCCTTTTCTTGGAGTTGTCCTATGCTTAACAAATTATTGGTTAGCTCAGGAACATAATATACATCGGATATTACCTGAGTTATGCCATTCAGTCGTATCTTTACGCTTCCTTTTGCCACCACTGCCATCTTCATATCATTGCCAAGCTTTACCGATCGGCTAAAGTTCTCTTCCAGATTTGAGAACCACTCTTTGTTCCCTGTCATGTGGTTGCTGCATCCAGAATCAAGAAACCACACTTCCTCTTTGTTGGATTTAGAAGGTTCTGTGTAAGCCATTCGCAAAAGTTCTTCTTCTTCTTCCACTCCTGCATAGTTATCTCTTCTCTCCCATTCAGGACAATCGTATTGAAAGTGTCCCAACTTGTGACAGTTGAAACATTCAACAATGGCTTTATTTGGAAATGGTCTTCTCCTCCCTCTACTTCGTCCTCTACTGTACATACCATGACCTCTTCCTCTGCCGATTCTATCTTCTTGAGCCACCTTCAGCACATGCTCCTCCTCTTGTTGTCCATGCATTCTTTGTTCATGAATCAACAAGCTCCCATGTAGCTCATCAATGCTCAAAGTACTCAGATCATTTGACTCTTCAATTGAACACACAATGTAGTTGTATTTGGGAGTCAGTGATCTGAGTATCTTGCTCACAATAATGCTTTGATCCATTTTTTCATCATTGGATCTCATTTTATTAACCACAGCCAATGTTCTTCCAAAAAAGCTGTCTACCTTTTCTCCTTCTTTCATAGAGAGTAACTCAAACTCTCTTCGCAACGCTTGCAGTTGCGCTCTTTTCACCTTTGTAGATCCTTGATACTTCTGCTTCATTGAACACCAAATGGTTTTTGATGTTGCTTTATCAAGAATTGTTTCAAGGATTTCCCTTCCAATCGCTTGAAACAAGTAATTCTTTGCTTTCATGTCCTTGAGCGTAGCCTCCTCTACTGCCTTCCTTTGTGCATCACTCTCTGATGGCACTCCAAACTCAATTACTGAAGCGGGGATCCCTTTCTCCACCACACTCCACAGCTCCTTACTTCTCAGAAAATTCTCCATGGTCATGGACCACCAATCGTAGTGACCATCAAAAGATGGAATTGATGCTTTCATGAAGTTTTCTGACATCTTGAATCTCTGATTCTTCACTCTTGAGTCACTCGCACTCTTGTGTATTTGCTCTGATACCAAATGTTAAAACCAGAGAACATAAGAGAGGAATCACTTAATTTTATTAGGATTGCAATGGACTACTAATAGTCTTTGGTACAACTGAAATGCGATAAACATGAAAGCAAAACCGGAATGAGCTGAATAATAGCTCACCCCTTAGACTAGGAACTTAAACAGCTAAAACAAACAAACTAAACGACTAGTAGACTCAGTTTACAGCACGTTTTATTCAACAATTTTGAATGGTAAGAATCATTCGGAGCTGATTTTTTAAACGAATAGAGAAGAATATTACATCATTAAATTTGTTTATTCCATGTCTACCGGTTTTGTATGGGATTCGTTTTAAGTAGATTTATTTTTAACAGAAAAATAGCAAATTTAAATTTAAAAATTTTGACTCACCAAAATAGTGACATCAAAGACATAAAAGGTTATATGGATGCATGCACAACGACATCCCAATTACATAGTAAATTAGACAAAATAAAACAAAAAAACATGTTAAAACTTAAATCCCAATTGAACAACAAGCATTTAACATCTGCAATTAATTGATTTGAAACCTTAGCTAAATTATTGTATAACCTAGCATTGTGTTCATTTCAAATGCACCACCGGATAGTAAAAGGAAATAGACTCCATATCCTCCTAATCATGTTTTTTGGATTTCTTTATGTTTTTGTCTCCCCATTCCCATAGATTAGTCTTGACATCAGCAGATAAAACCCAATTGATACCAAAACTACTTAAAAAGTATGTCCATTCCTCAAAAGCGTAACTGCAATGTAGGAACAAGTGTTCATTCGATTCCACCATCCGTCCACATAGTAGACAACTGGGATCCTGAAACAAACCGGCAACATACAACTTATCAAGGGTTGGAGTTCCACTGTAACAGAGAGTCCAAACAAAAAAGGAGATCTTTAATGGGACTTTTGAGTTCCAGAGTTGTTTATCTGAAAAACTTAATATGCCCTCTGTTTCAAGCGCCGAGTAAGCACTAGCCATTGAAAATTTGTCACCATATCTCCATTGTCTTGAGTCTTCATTCCATGTAGTTGAAGGCTCACCAATGAGCTGAAGTAAATTAGCCATGTCTTGTAACTCACTTTCATTCAATTGTCTAGAGAAGTGCAAGTTTCAAGCACCCTCCGGCGAAATCATGTCACTTACCATTGCATTTTTTCTCCTTGGCAGATGAAATAAATCTGGGAAAGAAAGTTTCAAAGATTGCTCACCAACCCACTCGTCGTCCCAAAAATGAATACTCGCCCCATTTTCTATAGACAAAATGGATCCAGATTTTACAAAATTCTTAAATTTTAAAATTCATTTCCACAAGCCACGACAAATAGAAGTATTAGTCATATGTGGAAATAAACCTCATGCGCCCCACCAAATTTCTGATTTACTATTCTTCTCCACAAAACATGCCTCTCGGACCCATAACGCCAAATCCGGTTAACATGTAATGCATTATTCATTAATTTTAACTTTTTGATGCATATTCCTCCCCTGCATTTTGGAAGTGAAACTCTAGACCAAGAAATCTAACTTCTTTTCCTAGTAGAATTGCTAGAACCCCATATAAAATTTTGAATAATTCTTTCAATCTCCTTAGCAACACCAGATGGCATTTGAAACATAGCTAGGTAATACACCGGTAGGCTAGATAAAACACTTTGAATCAATATCAAACTTTGACCCTTGGATAGGTAAAACCTCTTCCAACCATCTAACTTTTGATGAAAACGTTGAATAATCTCAATCCATACTGTCTTGCACTTCGATTTGCTTCCAATAGGAATTCCAAGATAGTTCATTGGCAATTGCGTCAAAGAACATCCAAACAACTCAGCACACAACTCCCCATTATCCATTTGACCTAAGCCAACTATTGTGCTTTTTCTGAAATTTACCTTTAAGCCAGAGACAGTATCAAAGCCCAATAGAATACTTTTCAAATTCTAAACTTGAACTGGATCATCCTTGAGAAACACAATTAAATCATCAGCGAATTGAAGGTGGTATATTACCAAACCATTAGAACTCACCTGAAAACCAGAAATAAGTCCATCTTTTGCCGCTTTTTTGATCATCAAAGACAAAACCTCATAAACTAAAATGAACAAGAACGGTGAAATTGGGTCTCTCTGCCGAACACTTTTCCGATTTTTAAAAACTTCAGTTGCCTCGCCTTTCAACATAACAACAAATATAAGAGTTGTGACACACCAATTTATCCAACTTCTCCATTTGGACCAAAACCAAACTTTTGTAGAGTCAAATCCACGCAATTCCAATTTACGTTGTCGAAGGCTTTTTCAAAATCCACTTTACATATTAAATCAACGTCTTGTTGTCTAATCTTGGAGTCAATGAGTACCGAACCGATTAGAATACCATCTTGAATCTGCCTTCCATGAATGAAAGCCCCCTGAAAATTAGAGATAATATTCAGAAGAACTAATTTCATTTTTTCAGCTAACACTTTTGAGATAATCTTATAGACATTACCAATTAAACTAATAGGTTTACAGTTATGAAGAGACACAACGTCATTGCATTTAGGAATCAAAGTGAGGTTTGTGCAGTTCAATCTCCAATCAAGCATGCAAGAAACTTGAAACTCATCGATCACCTTCATAAGATCAGATTTAATTACCTCCCACCCATGTTTATAAAATTCCATGGTAAATTCATCTGGCCCTGGGTTTTTGTTTGTGCCAAAATGAAAGATCACCGCTTTTACCTCATCCTCAGTGAAAGGCCTCTCTAAATGCGTACTATCCTCGCGGAAATTGTCGGAATAATGAGTTGCTCAAAATCAGGGCCTTATCTTTTGACTCTTTAGCAATCCAGTTCTTGTCAAAACACAAAGAGTCTTCCATTTGCAGACAGTTGATACTATTGAGTTTATATTTGAAACTAGCAATTTGATGAAGACATGTTAAATTTCTTTCTCCGTCTTTTATCCATTTCTCTTTAGCTCTTTATTTCGTCTTTCTAGCAGTATTTAACGAAATAGAAAAATATTTTATTTTAACTTGTTCCCTCTTCACTATACCATCATCGGAGAGAGACCCAAAGTCCAAACCGATGATATAAACCTGGGCTAACTCAGATATGTACAAGAGGGAAAGAAGGTAAAAATCATGGTAGGTTGAAAGTTGCACTTTTTAAGTTTGTCCTAACTCCTAACCGACCAGGAAAATCGTAACTTATGAGTCTTTATCTTTGACTTGGCTGGCAAGATTAAACAGTTTGCTCTTTTGGAGTTCGACTAATTAAGTGGGGGCCGAGGGGCACTAAACCCAGGTCGTAGTTTCTTTGCAAAATTGCACATTTTGTATACCCAAGTCTTTTCAATTAATTTGTGTCTTTCTGCCGTGATTGGTGTTTACTAATTTTGTTCATACTGGGCTTATTACTACTTTGACTGGATAGGAGGGGTCTTTGAAGTTTCTGTTTTTTTTCTTCTTTCCTTTTCTTTATAGAAGTTGAAGTTCTTTGTAAATTGATAGAATAGTTTTTGAAAATGTAGGTTAACTATAGTGAATGGGCATTACAGATTAACGAAATGTTGTCTTATGCTGCCAACTAATGGTAAGATTGCAAAATCTTCCAATTACCAATAGGCTTGAGTTGAATTAGTTCAAATATATTTCATCATCATTTGGTATTTTGGGACATAAAGCAGAAAAGCTATCCCTTACAATTACTTATTTTCGTGAGGTTTTTGGGTTAAAAACGTGAGGGTGTTCAATTGAGCAGGGGTGTGGTGGGTAAAGTGACAACTGAAAAAAGAGGGAGTAATATTCAACTGTTCCAAATTAGTGCTCCGATTAGGTGTGGACTAAAAAATTCAACAGGAGTCATCCTCTCTCTTATCTCCCTCAACAAGTTTCAAAATCTGTCATTAATTTTAGTGTGGGTCAGCACATTCAATCATCTCATATCAGCACTTATTGACCATTGACTACCACGCACAAAATGAGAGAAATGGTAGATTTGATAAAAAGGGAGAAACATAATACTTGTCTTTGTCATACCAAAGCAATGGATCTTAAATCTTGTAAATTGTAACGGGTTAGGTTACCATTTGCTACTACTGGACCACATGAAACTGAAACAATAGCATAATTTGATTTGTTTTGAACCATCTCTAAGTAGACAACAATGTACTTGAGGTAGTATTAGCTAGCCACATGTTCTTTAGTGTGTCGATTAAAAGGCCCACGTTACATGATGATTATGGTTGAAGGATGATCTTAGACGTAATTCTTTTGATATTGTTGGAAAATAAAAAAAGGACGACACGTGTAAAACGATTAAAGAAGGAGTCAGTGATTCTAAGAAGAACGAGAAGCATACAATCAAAGCCGTATGAAAGGATCGAAAAAGGACAAATGTGAAAGACTGAGTAAATCCCTGCATGTTTGACACATAAGATCGGGAAAGTAGTATCACACTGATCGAAACAGATAGCATTAAATGCTTATTGAACAGGAAAGTAAGAGTAATAACGAATCTGGAACGGAAAAGTAAAGGCAATAATTACTTTTATTTACTTTAACCACATGGTCGACACAGGTGATCGGGACAAAGATGATTCTCAAAGAACGAAGAGTACGTGTTAATCATACAAGGTAACGGACCAAAAAGTAAAGAGCATGATCTGTCAACCATACAATCATCCCGATCCAAAGGTAATAAGGAGAACGAAAGAAGGTATCGGGACAAGGGGGACCCATTAGATAATCTATAAATAGAAGAGAGTATTCAACAGAGAGGGGGTCGAAAAATTAAAAGAAGAAAAGGCTAAGGAAGAGTAATCAGAGAAGAAGGAAAAAGATCATTAGGTATGTATTCATTGTGTAAGATACTATTTAAAAGTTTCACTATCATGATTCATCTTCTATACTTAAAAAGATTATGAATTTGAGACTGTAATTTTATCAGATATTTGATTTGTAAATAAATGGTTAATTGAAATCTTTCTCATTAATTGATTTTAAAGAGGATTATGTGTATCAAAATGTTAGTTAAAATCTTTCTATTTACTGTTTTTCATCAAATCATTGGTTGTTGATGTCAATGGGAATTTTGGCATAAACAATTTGGCACTAGAAACAGAGAATGGGTTAAAGGATTTATCCTACCTGTTCATGAAAAATGGATTTTTCTGTTATATATGTATTTCAAAAGTAAAGAAATTTAGTATAAAGAATTTGATAGTTCTACGCAACATTCTAGATTAATTTAACTTTAGCTAACAAGTGATTTCTTTTGCATAATAACCTTTATGTGTTATGCAAAATGGAAATTGTATGTCATTGAAAAGAAAAAGTTTTAAGTTTGAATGGATCTGTTTAAATGTTTGATTTCTTATTATATGCATTTTAAAAGATTCATAATAGATGATACAAATTATTTTACTGAAAGTATAGATAGATTTTTAGAAGGTCAAAAAACTAGTGTCTGTCACTTTCTTTATTAAATAATATGTTAAGAAATTATATGACTAACTTTTAAAAGATCATTAGAAGTCAAGAGAAAAAAGAAATAATCAAGAAACAAAGAATCCAGAAAAAATATGTCTCAAGAAGCAGGCTCTGGAAATCAAGATAGTAACGGCAGACAAAGTTACAGACAAAGGGAAGAAGAGAGTGAGCCAGAACAACAACAGAGTGATGTAGGAAATCATACACCTATTCATGTATTAACACCAAATACAATTATTCAAAATCAGTCGTCACATCATGAAAATTCACGAAATGAAGTAAATCATCTTCAAAATCTGATGGAAGAAATGAATGAAATAAGAAGAGAACAAAGGGCCAGTAATAATTGAATCGAATTATTAACCAGAGAAAATCAAGCTTTGAAAAATGCGATTCAACGTGAGGAAAGACTAGCTGCAACAGGGTCACGAAGTCAAGAAGCAATTTCTGGAAGGCGTGCACCCAGAAATGAAAAGGAAAATCAAGATCAAAGAATGGTGTTAGCAGAGTCATCATCACGGGCTAGGAGGCAACGGGAAATCAAGAAATTCAACGTGCACAATGGCAAAAATGTATTGAAGCTATGGAGCAAATGAAAGAAGAGATAAAAGGATTAAAAAATAAAGAAGGAGGAAGAATTGAATAGGGTGCTAAAAGAAGCCAAACGGACACCGCTGGCTCAACAGTTTACATGTGTTCCATTGCCAAGAGAATACAATATCCCTGTATTTGAATGTTATGATGGTACGAAGGACCCGACCTCACACTTAAAATATTATAATCGGGTGATTTCACGATGGGACGGACACGAAGCAATAATGTGCCGATGCTTCCCATCAAGTTTGAAAGGTTCAGCATTATTATGGTATGACAGATTGCCAGAAAGTTCCATTCAATGTTATTCACAATTAGTGAGGAAATTTCTCGAAGCATACATGTACAACAAGCCCGTTGATTCGGGAGTGGACAGATTATATTCCCTTACATCATGGCCAGAAGAAACGATTCGGTCATATACGGCCCGATGGCATACAATTTGTCAAGCAATTGGAGATGTACATTCAAGTACAGCGATCAATCATTATAAGTGGGGAATCACTGATCGGAGATGTCAACTTTTTATTGAAATTCATCGTAACAATCCCAAAACCGAGGGACAACTCAGGGAAATAATAGAAACATGTGCAAGACTGCAAGATGTGCAAGAACAAGGTCCAAGAAGTAATTCACGAAATAAAAGAAACATGAAAAGGACAAATTCAATCGAAGTATCACCAGAACAAAAAAAGAAATTCCCTCATAAATCTGAACCAAGGGAATCAAAGCGCCCACGACAAGGGGATAACAAAAATTTTGTTCAGCGATTTCAAGAAAGAGTGTTCACAAAACTCAATATATCATATTCTGAATTATTCGAAATCATAAAAAATAAACCAGATTTTCAGTGGCCACCATAAAAAGGAAATCAGCCTGAGTTCACACAACGTTCGAAAGATTATTTTGAGTACCATTGTTATAAATGGTACACAACATATAATTGCAGGAATTTTATTATACTGGTACAAAAATGATTGATGCAGGAGAGTTGAAAGAATTTATTCAAAGGACCGAACCAATGGCAAGACCAGACAAAGGCAAGGCAGTGCATATCCCATATAACGAACACACCATTAATATGATATCATTTTCAGAAGAAAAAGATACAGATATGAACGCTGCAATCAATAAAAAGTTGTGCAAGAGGATTCGAGACCATGAAATTTTTAAAGTATCAGGAAGGATAACGGAAGCTTGGGAAGACTGGATGGCATCCCCTTTAACTTTCTCAGCACAGGAAGTAAATCAAGAAATTGAGATGCACAATGATCCTTTGGTTCTTACATTGCTAATGTCAGGATGGAACGTTAGAAAAATTCTTTTGGATGGGGGCAGTTCTTTAAATGTGTTGTTTCATGACACATTTTGCAAAATGGGACTCAAAAAAGATCAGTTAATCCCGTCCCGATATCTTATTTATGGGTTCAATGGAATGGCTTCAAGACATGAAGGAGATATTGATTTGGAAGTATCTGCTGGACCAATTAACATCTTGACAAGATTCAGCGTAGTAGATGCTCCATCCCCGTACAATGCAATAATCGGGAGACGATGGGTACACCAGCTGAAAGGTGTAATTTCAACTTATCATCAATATTTGTGGTTTCCAACACCGCAAGGAGAAATGGAGATCAAGGGAGATCAAGATGATGCGAAGTTTTGTATAATATCAGAGGTAAGAATGCATGAAGAACGGGAACAACAACATCGGGAAAGGAAGAAAGACCGTAAAATCAAAGCAAAGGAAGAGGAGATAAATCAATACTTGAAAAGAAGCATCGAACAAAAAGCAACAAATGAATTTGGAGAAAGCAGTAAGAATCAAAAAAATTCAACAAGTCAGCAGTTCGAAGGATCCTCATAGCAATTAAAGGGAACTCCAACTTCGATCGGGAATCCTAAACCAATTTTCACTTCTGTAGAAGAAACTAAAATTATAAATATTGGAACTTCAGAATGGCCTAAACAAGTGCGAATTGGAACATTGATGAAAGAAGACATGGAGCAAAGTTTAATCAAGCTACTTCGTGATTTTGTAGATATATTTGCATTGAAGATGGAAGACATGCCCGGGATAGATCCAAATATTGTACAACATGAATTACAAATACGTCCCGATGTTATACCATTTCGACAACGGATACAAAAGGTTGCACCGGAGTATCATGATCCAGTAGAAAAAGAATTAACAAAGCTTTTAAATGCAGGATTCATTCGTGAACTACGATATCTAACGTGGATTTCTAATATGGTGATCGTTCCAAAAAAGAACGGTGGAGTAAGAATCTGTATAGACTTCACCAACTTAAATAAGGCATGTCCGAAAGATAGTTATCCACTTCCCAACATTGATCAGTTGGTAGATGTTGTAGAAGGCCATGAGGCATTATCTTTTATGGATGGTTAGTAGGGATACAACCAGATTGCACTTGCAGAAGCTGATCAAAACACACAGCATTCTTCACTCCACGGGGGTTGTATTGCTATACCCGAATGCCGTTTGGATTACGAAACGCGGGAGCAACATATCAACGACTGGTTGATGCAATATTCAAACCTTGGATCGGAAAAATACCAGAAGTTTATGTGGATGATATGTAAAAAGCAAATTATCCATCAATCATCTACAAGACCTCACTGAAGTTTTTGGTGCATTACGAAAATACAAGATGAAAATTAATCCGGAGAAGTGTATTTTTGGTGTTACTTCGGGACGTGTTTTGGGTTACTTGGTTACAAAAAATGGAATTGAAGTTAATCCATCAAATATTCAAGCAATAACAGACATGTCATCACCCAACATCATTAAAAGTGTACAGAAATTAAATGGATGTTTGGCTGCTTTAAGCAGATTTATTGCCAGATCATCAGAACGGTGCAAACCTTTTTTTGATATACTCAAGAAGAAAAATAAATTTGATTGGAACGATCGATGTGAACAAGCTTTCCAAAACATAAAAAAACATCTGGCTACATTGCTAGCATTACAGAAACCGAAACCTGAAGAAATATTAACTTTGTACATAGCGGCAACGGAAGATGCAATCAGCGCAGTGATGGAACGTACTAATGAGAAAATAAAAAAACCAATATATTATATCAGCAAAACCCTTAATTCGGCATAAGGAAATTACACTAAAATCGAACAACTCATTTTATCATTGGTCTTTGCCACTCAGAAGTTACGTACTTATTTTCTCACACATTATGTTCGTGTCCCGAGCAAGGCACCGTTACAATCAGTATTAAAGAATACCGGAAAAGTAGGAAGGATCGCAAAATGGAACGCCCAGCTAGAACAATTCAACATCATTTATGAGTTGCAAATCGCACAAAAATCTCAAGTTTTAGCTGACTTCCTTGCGGATTTCCCGATTGAAGAAGAATATGAAATTCAAGGTCCGATAGGTGGAAAAAAAGAAATTAACTTATTTAAAACTTTTTCACTAAAATTTTCATCACATTAATAATTTATTTTTTATCTATGTTAAAGGATTACCAGGATGCGAGGAAGAGGACCCACAAGATATTCTGAAATCAATAAATTCTCAAAGGTGGGAAGTCTTTGTTGATGGGTCCCGAAACAAGGAAGGAGCAGGAATTGGCATTGTGATTACTGCACCAATGGGAAGACGAATGACACATTCATTCCGTCTTGAGTTTGAAGAACATACAAACAACATAGTAGAATATGAAGTTGTGGTTCATGCTCTAAAACTCATCATCGAGCTAGAAATCAGCAATGTTCGACTCACAAGTGATTCACAGTTGGTAATTCGACAAGTTGAATTAAAATATCAAACACTTGATGAAGATTTAGTACAATATAAAAACCTTGTTCAAATCTTAGCAAATCAAATCCCAAACACTATTTTTCGGCATCTGTCCCGAGACAAAAATCGACATGCTGATGCACTGCCATTCATTTCCTCCATGGTAAACGATCCTAATATCACAGCAATAAAAGTCGGAAGAATATATGAACCATTTATCCAGATAAAAGCACTTCATAACATAGAAGGAGATGTGATAGAAGAAATTAATGATCCCGCAATACAAAATGCCCCATCTATGCCTCAACAAGTAGATGATCAACCAAGTGAACCATATTGGAGGATTCCGATTCATCAATATCTATAAGATAAAATATTACCTTCAAATTCTAAAGAAGCAAGAAAAATTCAACTCAAATCGGATAATTACCAGCTTCGGGATAGAATTTTGTATCGTAAATCATTCCTCGGGCCATTATTCCGATGCTTATCACAAAAGGAAGGAATACGGATACTCAAAGAAATACATTATGGAGATGCGGGAAACCACAGTGGAAGGCGTTCACTCGCATTAAAAGCTAAAACCCAAGGTAATTATTGGATATCCATGCTAAATGACTCAGAAAACATGGTACGAAGGTGTGAAGAATGTCAACGATTCGCAAAAAAAATCAAAGCACCTGCCACAGAGCTTAATTTTATACTCTGTCCATGGCCATTTGCGAAATGGGGGGTAGATATTGTTGGTCCGTTAGTTAAAGGGACCAAAAAGAGAAAATATTTAATAGTGGCCACCGATTATTTTACCAAGTGGGTAGAAGCTAAAGCATTAGCTCGGATCAGAGACACCGATGTGTTCACATTTTTATTTGAAAATATCATCTGCAGATTTGGGATTCCAGCAGCCTTAGTTTCTGATAATGGACAGCAATTTCAAGGAAAGAACATTGATATGCTATTTGAAGCATATAACATTCAGAAACACAAATCCACATCATTTTATCCCCAAGTAATAGACAAGCTGAATCCACAAATAAAACAATTGCAACAAATTTGAAGAAAACATTGGATGGACATTACAAACAATGGTGTGAACAATTGCATAATACATTATGGGCGTATCGTACCACAAGAAAAGAGTCCACTGGAGAGTCACCATTCCTTCTTACCTACGGGACAGAAGCAGTTATACCGACAGAAGTCATTCTACCTACAACTAGAACAGAAGCATGGGAGAAAAATCTAAATTCAGATTTAATGTTACAAAAGCTAGATGATTTAGAAGAAAAAAGAGAAGTGGCACTCCAGAAAATGGAAAATTATCAAAGAAAGTTGGCACGGAATTACCACAAAAAGGTCAAGTCACGAAACTTTGTCCAAGGACAATATGTTTTACGACAAATCACAGAATACCATGAGGACAAAAGTGTAGGGAAATTCGCACCAACTTGGGATGGTCCGTACATAATACAAGCATCAGCGGGACAAGGATCATACTATCTTCGGAATATGCAAGGAGAAATCCTACAACATCCATGGAACGCACAATATTTAAAACTCTATTATCCATGATTAACAATACAGCTATTGTGGCCAATATAGGTATATAATTTTTTATTCAATACTTTATTTGATGATAACATTTTTTATGAAGTCATACTTAAAATAACAGTCAATTCCAGGAACACCTTATTCTGGAAAACGCTACGGTTGGCGACATAATCAAAATTCAATTACTCCAGGAACACCTTATTCTGGAAAACGCTACGATTGGCGACATAATCAAAATTCAAATCCAGGAACACCATATTCTGGAAAACGCTTCGATTGGCGACACAATTATGATCCAATTACTCCAGGAACATCATATTCAGGAAAGCACTTACGATTAGCGATACAATCGTAATATCAACAAAGAGGTAAATGTCCTTATAGAATTTTAATAATTAAGAAATTCTAATAAAGAAGGAATACCTAATTTATGGTTATCATTTTCAGAGTACGTTCGGGACCAACCCTGTATCTTACCCCTGGCCCGGGTTTGTTTCGTATGTGTGGGATCTCGAATTACATGTTTTGAGGTATATATACTTCGATCCATTATACTCATGAAACAATATGATTAACCTAAAGATTTCGTAAATGTCATCTCTTATGCAGGGACAATATTAAAAGCATATCCAAGCACAATAGAAGAAAATCACAAAATGATGTCCCCAACTACATTATGTCAAAATTCAAAATACAAAAGGATCGGGATACAAGAAAAGAATATCAAAAGATGAAGCTATGAGCATTAGAGCAAAGAACAAGTACAACTAGGCTTCAGAATTGGTGCGTCGGGATGGTTGAGAAGGAACTACCGGGACGGTAGCACGAGTATTCAAAACAGAAGGATCGGCTTGAGCACGATCCAAAGCAGCATTAAATGACATTGCAATTTTTGCCTTGGCATCTTGTCTCACCTAGATTATATAAGCACGCACGTAATCAATTTCTGATTGAAGATCTTTAATTTTTTGCTGATATTTTTCTACTTGATCTTTTTCAGCATTTAATTCCTTTAATAGCTCCTCAGATTTTGATTGCACTTTTATAATTTCATGTTCACGAGCTTCGCGTTTCGAAGTTTCAGCATTCAAATGAGATTACAAATCCCGAAGCTTTATTACACTTAGAGCTACGTTCTTTTCTGAAGTCTTCAACTCTTCAGTAATATTTGTTATCGTGTTATTTACAATATTGAGTTCAGCTCCTGCTATTGTTGCTCGTGCATTAGCTTCGTTGACCTTCTTTTCTAGCCCTGAAAACCAGAATAAGTATCAGACCATATAATACCCTCAACAAAACAAGCACATAATTCAAGCATATACCTCTAGCTACAGACTTAAACTCTGCTTCTTTAAGGGTTAAAGTTTTCAGAGCTTCCTGATATTTTGATTCAGCTATATTACGTCTCCAAGTATTCAACTCAATACTATCGGACAACTGTGCTAATTTCCCTTTAACCAATTCCATTTCCATATTTACTTCTCTTGCATGATTGTTCAACTGAGTCATCCTACGCTGGAACCTAAACAGGGATTCCAAGTCTCCCACTGATCCCATAAATGAATTTTAAAATTTCAAAATTTCAAAAAAAAAAGAAAAAAGGGCAAGGAACGAACTAAGGAACAAGGAACGAACCTTGATTCTGACTTTGAAGCCTTTGATTTTGATCCTCAAAATTTTGAAGTTGTTGCTGTTGCTATTGTTGTTGTTGAAGTTGTTGTTGAAGATAGTTGTTTTGCTGCTTGAGATTTTCAATTTCTTGCTGCAAATCATCATTTCCGCGCTTCACCCTCGCTACTTCGTTCTTGAACATCTGCTCCATCATTGTGGCCCGAGCTTTAAAAAACTTGTACGCAGCGAATAGGCAATCGGTACCATATTTAAGCTGAGCAAGAGCTCTCTGCGGAAAAGAATATGATGGACCCTCTGCAATAGTCAGAACTTCATTTAAAGAAGAAGGAAGATTAAGTGGGAACGATTGATCGTAACACTCGCTTTCGAACTAAGCATCCCGAGCATCCCCCAGTGGAACAACACCAAATGAAGTCCGCAGCCTAGCCATTGAAGAACTATCAGATTTCAATGGATCGTGACATGCGGAAGTATTCAGAAATCCTTTAGAAATAAACCACTGGAAAGCTTCGTCTTCATCACCAGCAAGAGTGATTCCTTCATTCATTTCAGAGAAGGACCTTTGAGTAGAAGGTTCAGCGTCAGGCATGTCAACATCGGCTCTATCAGAATTATTGGCAGAATGAACCAATGTCCCGATGGGTGCATTTGATTCATGAATGACTCCAGAAGCATTTCATCCACAAGGAGGCTCGGGACATTAGGGACATCTGTAACTGAAGTACTAGGAGCTATGTTTTCAACATTCGCTTCTTCAGAAACTTCATTTCTCTTTTCTTCTACAACAACATCAACAACAATTTATTTTTCAGTATTTTCTTCAACGGTAACAGCTTCATTCACTTCCTCAATATTTTCTTCTTCAACATCAATATCATATGCTTCTTCTTGAGGTAATCCAGTAAAAACTGTCATTGTACCACTACTTGAAGCGACTGGCTCTATGTCAAAGGTATAAGGAAGGGGAGAAAAGGAATCATAGAGGCCGGTAGGAGCAGTAGTAGTAGGAACAGCTTCAGAAATAGATTGAGCTATTGAAGGCTGGTCCAAAGAAATAATTGGCTCCCCCACGCTAACAGGAACAACATTGATGATGACGTGCTGTCCCGAAACTTCTGCTTGGACCGAACCTTCAACGTCTTGTCCCGTAGCTACGATAAGAGCGGAACTGTTATTCCCTTCAACAAAGCAAACTCTAATCTCCCCTTCTTCTACTTCAGAAGGGTATAACGGTCTTCTTGGTTTCTTTTTCTTCTTCTCAGGGAAAACTAATTTTCATTTCCCCTTACCTTCAATAACTTCTTCCTCAACTCTTTGCCTACCTTCAACGATCTGAATACCAAGGCTTGGGCGAGGAGGAGGAACATCAATTTGAAGTTCAGAATCGGGTTCAACCTGAAGCACAAACATTTGTCCCGTAAGAAAAAAATTCAATGGTAGTTCGGGACAATACTAAAAGAAAGAAGAGTACGAACCTTATAATCAAACTTGAAGTCATCAAAATTTAACCGCCAAGGACAATAGCTTAGGAAACGTCTACGAAGTCTTTGAATTTCATCTTTGGAGATGTTACCAAAAATCCAAGGACCTTCAATTATAATTGGAGTGCGATACCACTTATACTCATGATCTTGACGAATTCTTTCTTTTGTGGGAAAATCAATTTTGGTATGTGGAATAAACTTGATTTTTGGATCGTCAACCTCATGTAATAAGGGAAATCCCGAAAGACACTTGCGAACATGGCTAACACTCCACTTCACAAAATTCCTGTTACTAATACAATCTCCGTATGTAGTATGAAAATTTTCAACGGTATAACTGTCACGTTCTGTAAAATCTGGAACGTAGCAAGTAAGATTACTTTGCCCTTCACTTCGGAGGCTACACTCATCAAGGATACGCCACTAATTTCCATTGTATTGAGTAATTGATCGATCTAGTCCATGAGGAGAATCACCACGAGATGCAAGAACTTCGAATTGGAAAGGATTTTCTTCTTCATATAATGGGAGGCGAAGTCCGGCCTCTAAAGCACCAGCAGAAATTAATAAACTATGGGGAGAATAGTTAAAGCTTTGAATCGCTCCTAAAGTTAGTACGTCATTATTTTTGTCATAGAATGAGACTTTAAATTCCTCAAGAGCATGTCTTCTCTTAAAATCTTCAATATTCATCGTCCGATAACTATAAGTGGCATGAGCCCGCTTATTTCTGGGGGCAGGATTAGCGGTTATAGAAGCATCAGGAGCTCTATTTGATGGGGCTTCTTCCTATACATATGAATTCCATTGGTTACGAACAGACCGAGACACAACATATCTAGAAGAAGGAACTCTTGAAGATCTTCCGGTTTCTTGGTGATCACCAGCAGCATTGGGATTTCTGGAAGACATAACGTTTTATTTGAAAATAAAATTTCAAAGGATCAATGTGTGAAGGAATCATCATAGATCATAAAGAAACAATCATAAAAATCAAAAATAATTATCAGTTCAATCATATCTGTTAAAAGCTGATCATGGTTAAATATTAAAATAAGATATTGGAGGTTAAAATCCTCAACATACCTGGAGAAAGAAGATAAACAATTACTTGATCAAAGGTAAAATAAATGTGATTGATGCTAAAAGCTCCTGAACAGTTGGGAGAACGAAAGTATTTGGAAATTTCAAGGAAGATAAAGAGCAGCAACTTTAAGAGGTAAAGACAGAAGTGGAAAAGACTGCATCGTATTTAAAGAAAATAATAAAACCGTCACAATTTGAAAAGGTGTAAATCAAGGCAAAGATTTGATTTCTCGAAAAAAGGTAACTGACACAAACGTGATAATAAGAAGTTATTGCCTGCGAAAAGTTCGCATAACGTGTGAAAAGAAGTAATGGTAAAGTGGAAGGTAATAATTGTTCTTCTACTTTTTTCAAATCCTTGGATCGCCCGTTAAAAGTTTTTGAAAAAAAAAAGAAGAAGGGGGCAAGTTGTTGGGAAATAAAAGGAGGACAACACGTGTAAAACGATTAAAGAAGGAGTCAGTGATTCTAAGAAGAACGAGAAGAACACAATCAAAGCCGTATGAAAGGATCGAAAAAGGACAGATGTGAAAGACTGAGTAAATCCCTGCATGTTTGACACATAAGATCGGGAAAGTAGTATCACACTGATCGAAACAGATAGCATTAAATGCTTATTGAACGGGAAAGTAAGAGTAATAATGAATCTGGAACGAAAAAGTAAAGGAAATAATTACTTTTATTTACTTTAACCACATGGTCGACACAGGTGATCGGGACAAAGTTGATTCTCAAAGAACGAAGAGTACGTGTTAATCATACAAGGTAACGGACCAAAAAGTAAAGAGCATGATCTGTCAACCATATAATAAAGAGAACGAAAGAAGGTATCGAGACAAGAGATAATCTATAAATAGAAGAGAGTATTCAACGGAGAGGGGGTCGGAAAATTAAAAGAAGAAAAGGCTAAGGAAGAGTAATCAGAGAAGAAGGAAAAAGATCATTAGGTATGTATTCATTGTGTAAGATACTATTTAAAAGTTTCACTATCATGATTCATCTTCTATACTTAAAAAGATTATGAATTTGAGACTGTAATTTGATCAGATATTTGATTTGTAAATAAATGGTTAATTGAAATCTTTCTCATTAATTGATTTTAAAGAGGATTCTGTGTATCAAAATGTTAGTTAAAATCTTTCTATTTACTGTTTTTCATCAAATCATTGGTTGTTGATGTTAATGGGAATTTTGGCATAAACAATTTGGTGCTAGAAACTGAGAATGGGTTAAAGGATTTATCCTACCTGTTCATGAAAAATGGATTTTTCTTTTATGTATGTATTTCAAAAGTAAAGAAATTTAGTATAAAGAATTTGATAGTTCTATGCAACATTCTGGATTAATTTGACTTTAGTTAACAAGTGATTTCTTTTGCATAATAACCTTTATGTGATATGCAAAATGGAAATTGTATGTCATTGAAAAGAAAAAGTTTTAAGTTTGAATGGATCTGTTTAAATGTTTGATTTCTTATTATATGCATTTTAAAAGATTCATGATAGATGATACAAATTATTTTACTAAAAGTACAGATAGATTTTTAGAAGGTCAGAAAACTAGTGTCTGTCACTTTCTTTATTAAATAATCTGTTAAGAAATTATATGACTAACTTTTAAAAGATCATTAGAATTCAAGAGAAAGAAGAAATAATCAAGAAACAAAGAATCCAGAAGAAATATGTCTCAAGAAGCAGGCTCTGGAAATCAAGATAGTAACGGCAGACAAAGTTACAGACAAAGGGAAGAAGAGAGTGAGCCAGAAATACTTTTAAATTATTTCCTTAGCGAATTTAAAATCAAATTAAATTTGTCTTTAATGTGGGGGCGTCTAACCCGTCATAAAATAATTTTCTTACTAATTTTTTTTCTTTTGCAACACAATGTCGATATTTCTGGGCGTCTTTTTTACAACATTTTTACAAATTATGTCGACATTCTGGACGGATTTCTCTCTGGTTTCTGCTTATAAAAGCAAATCGAATTCTTCATTCCAACATCCCAGAGCAGGCTACTATCCCTGGCTCTTTTCCCCTCTTCTTGCTTTGCTTGCGCATTTGCTTGTTTATTTCTTTCCTTCATCTTGATGTTGAGTTCGTTTGAGTGGGCAAGTATTGTAGTGCTATACAATATTTGTATCAGACAGTTTTATCCTGGACACAACTTCATTGTTGGGTATTTAGCATCACTCATTTTTGAGGCGTACCGGTGAACTATTGTGTTAAGAACAATTTGATGATCAAGTGACTCTGCCCTTAAATCAATGCTTAAATTTCATAAGTTTTATTTAACGTTAACATCATTTGTTTTCAATATTTAGTGTTGCAGAACCAACAATCTTAGCACAATATTTTCTTCTGTAACAATGGGAGAAAATGATGTTGACAGACCAGAAAAATTAAGTGGGAAGGATTACAAAAGATGGCAATCAAAGATGTTGTTTTTCCTAAGTTTTCATATGCTAGATGATCTTGTTCTGAAATCTTTTGATGAGAGTTTGAATAATACTGGAAATTAAAGGGAATTAGACAGTTGGGTTAGGCAGAACTATATGGCTAAAAACCATATTCTGAATTGTTTAGAGGATGCATTGTATGATTTTTACAATGCCCCGCTTTTGATTTATGGGTTGCTTTAGAGGAAAAATACCAAGTTGAAACTGCTGGAATAAGAAAGGTATGTTTCAGAAACCCAAATTTGGCATTGATAAAATTAAGGGTGCTTGTTATGTTTGTGGAATTCCTGGCCATATGGAAACTCACTGTAGAAAACACAAAGACTTTAATAACAAGAAAAACAATGCTAATTTGGTTGAAAACAACAAGAACGAGTTTTCTGGTATGGTGTCTGAAGTTAATTTGGTAACCAATTTGATAGACTGGTGTGTAAACTCTGGTGCTACCAAGCATGTCTGTGGAAACAGAGATATGTTCACCTCCTATCAGAAGGTAGGGGAAGGGGAAAAACTCTACATGGATAACTCATCTGCAGCACAGGTTGCAGGAAAAGGAAAAGTTAGGTTGAAACTCACTTCTGGCAAGACTCTCACACTGAATGAAGTTCTTCATATTCTGTATATCTGCAAAAATCTTGTTTCTTGTGGTTTTTTAGATGATAAGGGTTTTAAAATTGTAATTGAATCTTGCAAAGTTGTTGTCACTAAGGGTAAGGATTATGCAGGTAAGGGTTATAAGACTGAGGGTCTCTATAAACTTAATGTAACCTCTAATGAAATGAATAAAATTAATTTTTCTGCTTATGTTTGTGTGTCATTAAATGTTTAGAATGGTAGACTTGGACATGTAAATTATAATTCAATGCATAAACTGGCTAGTGTAGGCTGCATACCCAAATTTAGTTTGGATAATGAACATAAATGTGAAGTATGTGTAGAATCAAAATATGCTAAAAAAACTTTTAGAAAAAATGTTCAGGGAAATTTTAAACCCTTAGAATTAATTAATTCAGACCTAGTTGACATGAAATCAACTCAAACTAGAGGCGGTAAAAAATGGTTTATAACTTTCATAGATGATTGTACCAGGTATTGTCAGGTATACTTTCTCAGTGGTAAGGATGATGCCTTAGATGCCTTTAAAATGTATAAACTTGAAGTTGAAAACCAATTAGATGTTACCATTAAAGAGTTAGGTCTGACCGTGGTGGTGAGTATGAAATTCCTATATGAGAATTTTGCTCACAACATGGAATTATTCATGAGACCACTCCTCCTTATTCACCACAATCTAATGGTGTAGATGAACGAAAGAACCGAACCCTTAAGGAGATAATGAATGCCATGTTGATTAGTTCAGGATTACCAACAAACTTTTGGGGGGAGGCCGTCCTCTCAGCTTGCTATATCCTGGACAGAATACCCTTTAAAGGATCATATAAAACTTCATATGAACTATGGAAAAGTAGACAACCTTCTTATGCATACTTCAAAGTGTGGGGGTGTTTGGCTAAGGTTTCTATTCCCCCTCCTAAAAGAACTAAGATAGGATCCAAAACTGTTGGATGTGTCTTCATATGGTATCCTGATAATACTACTGCATATAGATTTATGGTTGTAAGTTCTGAAATTTCTGAATTTGGTGTGAATACTATTATGGAATCTAGGATGATGTGTTCTTTGAAAATATTTTTCCATTGAAAAATGATTCTCGCATGATATATGTTGATCCTCTAGATGTCCCTTCGACCATTCAGACATTGTATTTAGCAGGAAGATGAAGTTGAGTTTGAGCCTAGAAGAGGTAAAAGGCTTAGAACTGAAAAATATTTTAGGCCAGACTTCATAACATGCTTAGCTGATACTGATCCACAGACTTATAGAGAAGTCATGACTTCTTCTGAAGCTCCATGGTGGAAATAATCTACCACTAATGAAATGGATTCCATCATACAGAACGGTACGTGGGAGATTGTAGACATACCGTTAGGGTGTAAACCCATAGGTTGTAAATGGATCTTAAAAAGGAAACGTAAGGTAGATGGGACCGTGGAAAAATACAAAGCTAGGTTAGTAGATAAAGTCTATAAACATAAAGAAGGTGTAGATTTCTTTGATACTTATTCACCTGTTACGAGAATTACTTACATTAGGATGTTAATTGCTATTGATGTCATTCATAACTTAGAGATACATCAAATGATATAAAGATGGCTTTTCTAAATGGTGGATTAGATGAAGAAGTTTACATGGACCAACCTGAGGGCTTTGTAGTGAAAGGTTGTGAAAACAAAGCTTGTAAACTGAAAAAATCTCTGTATGGTTTGAAACAAGCACCTAAGCAGTGGCATGAAAAATTTGATCATGTAATGATTTATAGTGGTTTTAAAATCAATGAATCTGACAAGTGTGTTTATATCAAACTTGTGAATGATGTCTATGTTATTGCATGCTTGTATGTTGATGATATTCTTATACTTGGTACAAACATGGATGTAATTAATTCTACTAAGAACATGCTAAATGAGAAATTTGACATGAAAGACTTAGGCCCCGCTGATGTGATATTAGGGTTGAAGATTAGAAGAAATTCTAATGGATATAGTCTTAATCAATCTCATTATGTTGAATCTATGCTTAAAAAATATAATCAGTTTCATTGTAAACCTGCTTGTACTCCGTATGATCCTTATTGTAGACTCAAAAAGAATAAGGGTAATGGAGTTTCACAACTTGAATACTCACGTGTTATAGGAAGTCTGATGTATTTGATGAACTGTACGAGACCAGACATTGCTTATGTTTTGAGTAGGTTGAGTAGGTATACCTGTTATCCGGGGCAGGAGCATTAGGATGCACTTATTAGAGTGTTGAGGTACTTGAAGTACATTTTGACCTTTTGTTTGAATTATGAGAGGTACCCTGCCGTCCTTGAAGGATTTTATGAAGCAAACTGGATATCAGACTCAGAGGAGTCTAACTCTACGAGTGGATATGTTTTCACTCTAGCAGGTGGGTCTGTATCTTGGAAGAGTTCAAAGCAGACATGTATATCTCAATCCACTATGGAATCGGAGTTTATTGCGTTAGATAAAGCAGGAGAGGAAGCCGCTTGGCTAAGATGCTTATTATAAGACATTCCCCTCTAACATAAAACTTAAACTGTTTATTTCAAATCGTTTTTCCATATTTCTTTTAAGTTCTTCTAGTTTCCTCTAACAAAATTAAGTACACATATCTTGTTTTGATTATTGCTAATTATGATGCTTATTTTTGTGTTCAGTGTATTTTCTGCAAGTATGGTTGTGATTGAAGATTTGTATTCGGCATGTTCAAAGGAACCACCAAAACTGAAAGGCATTATTAGATACTATTTTCACGAAAGTTGGACAATGTTTGCATAGTGGTGTAACAAAGTTCATATTGACTCTAAGGAAGTATTCCCTTCATTCTGGTTATAGGTATGATTTATAAATAAATGATAAAAATATACTCATTGTTGTATGCAAAAGAGCATCAAAAACAGGTTATCTTTGGAAAGTTCATGGATATACAAAGTATAAGGTTGATAGTTTGTTTTTCATAAAAGAATTAGAAAATGAATAAACTTGTGGTGGTGGATTTATTGATATTAACAAACCTAATATCTCAAAGAAACTAGATATTAATCTTCTCATGGAGGAAGTTAAAGCTAATCCTTCAGTAAAACCTAGAGTTTTCTCTGACTTGTTCAAGAGAAATTTTGGGGTTAGTCTTTCGTATTATTATTCTCATGGTGCACAATAATCATATTTACAGAATATTTTTTGAGATGAGGATAAATCACATGCAAAATTGTTATGATACATTGACGCATTAGAGCGTTCAAATCTTGGTAGTTATATCAAACTGGAATCAAATACTGAAACAAACAAGTTTGAAAGGATTTTTTTATCGTTTTCGGCTAGTATTACAGGTTTTCAATTTTGCAGACCATTGATTTTCATGGATGGTGCCAAAATTCAAGGGTTGTTTGCTGGATGCCACCGGGAAAGATGGAAATCAAGGTAGATATCATTGTTGCACGATTTCTTTTATTGATTCAATTGCAATAATTAAGATTTTCTATTCCTGCATGAAATTTTCAAATATAATGAGTTTTTTTTTTTATCAAACATCTTTGATTTATAGTTTGTTGCATTATCATCTTACAACTGTGAGGGTTGTTCTCACCAGAACTAATATATTTGCAACATCTTAAACGTATGGAGTATTCATTTTTGCATTAATTTGTATGATATGCAGCTTTTGTATTTGTTCTATTTATGATCTGCAAAAAACAACAAAAATTGTCATTGATATGGACCCCAAATGAATAGAGTTGGAAGCATATCAAAAGTGTGCACGATGAAGTCAAAATGCCGTTATATATTGGGCATTGAAATTTATTTAGATAATTTTAAAGAGTATTAGATTCCTAGTCGATGACGATATGCCTTTTAGTTTACTTGTTTTGATATGTGATTTTTATAGTTTTATACACCAACAGTCAAATAACAAGTGTTGTTATGTACAAAGCTGTAGCAGAAAATAATATATTATACTATAGATAACTATATTCAAAGTTGTTAATTCAATGTGTAGATAACATGAGAAATAACCAAAACAAAAAAGTTGAGACGTTTTAGTCGAGAGTCAGAAGTCAGTGAACGAGAAAGTCCATTTGCAGATCAATCCTTCTCTTCTTCTTAATTAAAACATATTGAATAATCATTTTTGTAATATGTTTTATGATTTGCAGATTTTATATTGCTCTAATTATGTGTATTCATATGAACTTAACCAACTTTGGTTGTTTATGCAGGCTTTTTCCCACTTGCATCCGATGTAGTTAGCGCTGAAAATGATAAAAATTGGTTGTATTTTTTACAAAACCTGAAGATGATATTAAGTCTAGAAATGAGTATAACGTTTTTGACCGATCGACACTCTGGATTAATCTTTGGAATTCCAATTTCCCAGCTCACACCACGGTTACTGTTTCTGGCATTTGAAGAACAACTTGAGAATACACTTGCCAGGATATAGTAAAAGACGTGAATTTTTTCTGTGGTTATTTACTCGTTGTGCATATGCTACATATACTGCCGAATTTATCGAAACATATACACTTTTGATAAGCCATCGTGGTGATCGAGCGAAAGAATTTTTCGGAAGGGTTCCACTTGAAAACTGGGCAACTTTATTCTTTCCTGGGCAAAGATACAAAGAGATGACCTCTTCAGTGGATGGAAGTTTCAATAGTTGTATCAATGGTGAGCGTTTTATGTTGATCATCCGTATGTTGGACCAGATTTCGCTAAAGGTAATGAATATTTTCTCAGATCGCCGAGAAGAATCACAGTCATGGGGTACTTTGTGCCCTAAGATTGATAAGACGTTAGAAAAAAAGTGTGCATTTGCGCGTATTTGGCAGCTAACAAAATCATCAAAATTTGTTTATGAGGTACATTCAGAACCATATCACTCGGTTGATTTAAGGTCTCTGACATGCTCATGTAACCGGTGGCAAGTTTATGAGATCCCTTGCGTCCATGTTGTGTGCGCTATGCATATAGAAGGTGGTCCAATTTCTTGCTTCGTAGAGCTATTTTTTTATTCAGAATTTTATAGCAAAGCTAACTTCAGTCCTATAGAACCCGTTCCAAACTTTTATATGCCCACAAAAATTTCCGGAACAAAATCCCTTCTTCCTCCCATTATAAAAAGGCCTACCGGAAGACCAAGAACAAAAAGGATAGAAAGTGCTGGGGTGGAGTGGAAAAACGTCATGTATGCACGAGGTGTATAAAACCTGGTCATCATAAGACAACATGCAATGAACCTTTAAATTGATGGATATGTTTCTTCTACCGTATATTTTAGATTTACAGTTGGGTACAAGTTCATCTTCTTTATGTTTTTGTTTGGTTATTTAGTTTTAATTATAAATTTTGTTTGTAAACGTTTGTAGTTATTGCTTTCTAGTGATAACAACCTAAATTAACAAAATTATTATTGTCTTTTATATAACAATGTTCTTGTAAATAAAAGTATAATATTTCTTAAGACTATTTAAATATGCAAATTATAATTTTCACTTGTAAATATAAATTTTCATTCACTCTTCCTTGAACAAGATAAAGATGTAGTATTGCCTGGACAATTTATTCATTTCAATTAAAATTTACGTGATGCATCTATGATACTGGTTACATATGAAGTCTTAAAAGATTCTCCAGCATCTATAAGTTATGATGTGAAAAATGTGTATCCATGTCTAATCATTGTTATTGCTCCTTGAGACATCCTGATTATAAAGTTCTATGATACTCTTAGTTGCTTTAATCACTAGTCACTGTTACAGAGCTGACCAACATGCATTATTAAATACTCCACATCATGTAGCATATAAACATATAGATGGTATAAGATGGTTGAATAAGATGATGATTTGCTTATTTTATAATAAGGCATATTAGAGAAAGAAATAGTAATATAAGATACCGTGGCTACAACGGAATGGGTGATATAAACTACATCAATAAAAAAATCAATTTTTTCATTCGTGGACAAAAGTTATAAAATCCTAAAAGTAAGAAATACATGTGTTATTTTACGTTATGTCTTTCTCTCAATCTAAAGCTACCTCTATCAGCAACAGGGAGATGTAACAACTATATATCATGCTTGGTATACAGAGCATCAACGATTGGGGTGTCAATTGTTGCACATTATGGATTCAGGGTCATAACCAGGGTGCACCAGGAAGAGATGAAACAAAATTATCCAAAAACAAAAACGAATTAGTATTCTTTGTATGTATTGTGCATATTTATTTGTGCATCAATAAGTCCCATGCATACGTAATGTCAATATTCATTCATCAAGGAATTTATAGTTTTGCAGAGACAAAGGGCACACACAAGCTAAAGAAACACATACAAGGGTTGCTTGTTAAATCACAAATTTTTGTTGTGTCAACAACCTTCACGACTTCACAAAACAACTTTTAGAAGATATTATGTACCAACAAGCACTGAGAATTCTTTATATATATGCTGCAACATATGTTACTACCGTAAACAAGTAAAGGAAATTTTGTCATTTATTGCAGTTTGCTAATTGGAAGTGAGTTTGGGAAAGATCCTACTTAAATGCCAATATTGAGAACAAGGTTATTCTTTTCATTCCAAGGTGTTGTAGGTTTATAATCATTCTACTTTTGTGGCAGTTTTGTGCAATCCCATGGGTCAAAGGAGAAAAGTGTACGAAATATCTGAGCCCACGATTAAAGCATATTAGACAAATAATTAAGAAGCTGAGATGGTTCAATGATCATAAAACATCCTCTGGTTTCATTGTTTAGAAACAAATTCGTAGCTAGTATACAACAACAACCATCTGAGACTCTTGGTTAATTAAGCAGGTAAAGGTTAACAATCACTCCTACCTGCAATTTACTGACGGTGACAAGCTAAACAAAATTGGAGATGGCGCATATATAGATATGCGCAATCATAGCAGAATATAGTTGCTGCAACATTGAATTGGTATTCTTTTATATGTATTGTGCATATTTATTTGTGCATCAATAAGTCTCATGTATAAGTACTGTTAGTATCCATTTTTCAATAAATTTATAGTTTTGCAGAAAAAAGAGCACATACAAGCTAAAGAAATATATACAAGGGTTGGTTGCTAAATCACATCCAAAAAGAAAAATTCTTAGTGCATCCTAAATTTTCTTGAAAATAACTGAAAATACGAACTTAATAGAAATTCAATATTCAACGAGCAAAATATCTAAAGCCATTTGAAAAGCGTAATCGGGAGTGTATTAATTGAAATAACCAATTAATACCCCTTCCAAGTAAGTTTCAGCAAACCTAAAAAGGCTAAAAACAATAAACATAACCATACATGTTAATTCACACTATAGGAAAATTCTCATCTTTCGTCCAACTATGTGATGGATCAACAAGCAATTTGTACACCATCTTGGCTCTCATTTTTTTGATTTTTCTGGTTATGTCACTTGAATTATCCCCAACCCCAAACAGGAACCGGCCGGTGATGTGCAATTTCATGAATTTGCATTCATATATAGCATAATCAAACTGAAAAATGGGTGGTAAGATTGTAAGATACAAAAGACATCTAACTATTTAGTTATTACTCAATCATTTTTTTAGTTTGATAATTAGAAGGTTGCATACTCAGAATGTTGTTACAAACATTTTTCCGATACTACTTTTTTAGTATGAATTGGGTTTCTAACCCAATCCGGACGACACTTATTTATTGCCAAAATTACTTTCACTTGTTGCAGTATCAAATAAATTTAAGGATACATATTACCATTACGACCGCGTTCAAAGAAAAACATATGAAAATGCACAAAACAAATTGTGAAAGATGATATCACATACCAATTTCATTGCTCCCGGTAGGTGTACATATTTTCCACCTCTCGCCTTTATTGAGTTATAATGCATCCGACTGTCTTCTGAGTTATCATAGACTAACCAAATGGGTTAAAAGGAAATATTAAAAACTCTGTCTGACTGGTTACCTTTCGCATAACATCATTCAACATTGATTTTATCTATCCATACGACCCAACCTTTTTTTCTTTGATGTAGAACTGCAAACAAAAAAAGTATAGTCATCTGATTACATAAATGAAATAGAAGATGCGTTTCGTTATTCACGTTCATACATATGCTAGAAAACCATATGTCATCAAGTATTAAGGAATGCAGAAACGATTCGGAATATGCAAATGAGAAAAAGAACATCTAACTAAGAAAGAAAATCAACAGTCAAAATAAGAATGGAAAAACAAATCCGAATATGCATAAACGGATGTAGATGCTTTATTTGTACAACAATATAAAGAATGGAATATTGAATGTACATGTACTTCATTTAATATAATATGTTGCCGAAGACTGTATAGTTACTTCATTATACTTTAATAAATCTCTTATGATTTTTATTCCTACTGTTTTTGTTTTTACTTAATAGAATAATATTATATTCTCGTTGATTTGCGACTTGAATATAACATAGTGTGCGCCAGGTAATGGATTGTTGGGTAGCAGTCTGTATCAAAGGGAACTTTGGAAAATGAAGACAACTTTTCACAAAATCAACAAGATAATAAAAAGTTAAAACAAAGTTCCATCTTGTAAAAACTACGAATCATGCAAAAATGGATGTTTCAGACAACAACTGGAATGTGAAAATAAATCATCATACTTCAGTTTTCTTAGTGGGAATAATAATAAATCATCCAATGATGTTAGAGGGCTCAAAAACTAATGTTTGTGTCATAAAATGGTAGGTTGGGCAAAAAACAGTTAACATGCGACGAAGAAGAATAAAAACTCTTAGGTTCCAGTTGTGAGAGTGACCAGACTGAATCACATGTTAGTTAGAGAATTGTTTTCTATATGGGTTTATAAAGTTTTCAATCAACATAGAATATAGAGCTTTTAAAGGTTTTTTCTTCATTTCAATTAAGACTGTTCATGTGATAATATAAATGAATGTTTTTAGTCATGAGCAAAATTTAGTAACTAATCCTGTAAAGTATGCGATAAAATAAAAATTCAAAATGCTCATTCAGGATGGAACTTTGTTTTAAGTTTTAAGTAATTGTTTTTGCATCCAAACTAAGAATGCAAAAACAAAACCAAATATGCACAAACAAACGTTTACTATAAAGAAACCTGATACGATTATGTTTCAACGTATGTATTATTATAAAGTGTTTGAATTACTCAGAGACGGTCTAAACCTTCACAAGTTTTTCCTCAATGGTTGTGTCTGGACTAATTTTGGACATCAGAAACCCACTCTTAATTCCTAACAATAATGCTTATGATACAATAAAGGTTATGTTTATTGTTTATTAAAAAAAATCAATTCCTTACCATAACAAAGAACTAGAGAAGGCAGTACGCTTATCTACAAATAAAAATTTGTCCTTGAGTTGGAGTGTCTCTATGAACCAATCGAATAATCTACTGTAAGTTATCGTAAACGTTAGAATACACATCCTTAAAATACTTGTATCTATTGTTATGCAAAATAAAATCTTACTTGAGTATCGATGATTACATTCATCATAAGTTGTTCTAACAACTCGCCAATAATATAAATTGCTTTTTTAGTGTTTATCCAGGCTCTCGTTCTGCAGATCATATTATGAAACATAAACTCATAAATTATATAACCAGTAGTAATGAAAAAGAAAAAAGAAAAATGTTTTAGGAAGTAAATAAGAATATATGGTGTAAATAAATTTTACATAAGGGTAGCAGCTATGCGATATTGCTGGACGACTTGTTTCTCGTAATCTTTAAGATACTTACACAATGGTCCATTTTACCACACGCTAAAAGAAACGAGTTGCTTAATGTTACTGCTTACATACTCAACTGAAGGTCTTCTTTCCTTCAAAACATTATTACTCTCATATTTTTTTGGACCTTAAAATTATGGTGTAAAAATAGAATCATCGTCAAACAAATTTTCTTTATTTGCCACCCTTTCCTTCTTCTTTTTCGCACCATCCAACGTATGCTTTGAATTTTCCTGATATGGCAAATTTGACTTCTCATCCCTTATGGAAAATATTTCATCACATTGTTTCTGCAGTTGTTGGCTCTTTTATGATTCAGAGTCCAACTCATTTTGAAGTTTCAAACTTATGTTATCCTTTTCTTTGCACCAATCTTCTACAAGCCTCGCGTGCTCCGTGATTCTGGAGCATTTTTCTTCCAATTAGTTCACTGACGTTTCAAGATTAAATTATCGAATGTTATATGTTCGCAAATCTAGTACTACATTGAATAAATGGACTTCACAAAAATTATAATAAATTTTAATTTCATATATATTTATAACAAAAAAAATGATTAAGTTTTGGAATTTATCGATAAAACTATCAAAAGACCTGATGCTTTTTCTGGAGTATGTATATTCTTTTGGATTTTGTGCATCATATGAGCAAGTAACGTTTTTGGCCATGAGCTCTTGTTCATTTTTGCAATATCTTTCAAAAGAAGTGTGAAAGATACAACAATGTATGTACTACCTTAGCCAATGAACAAGAAGATGCTCTCCGTATGCAGAATAATCAACTTCACAAAAAAAAATTCTTTTCCTTTTTATCCAACAATACTAGTGACGTGAAACTCAATTTCTTTCCATGAAATTTTATCTTTATTGCCAAAATATGAGGTTCAAAACATGTTTCGCAGGTAATCAACATCTGACCGGTTAGGGAATGGTTACTCCAACTTCCCGCTTAATCTTATCCCTAATATGATCGAGAAGTCTTTAGCAGTTACTTGTAAAGTTCTACCAGAAATATTGAAAACTTCGTCAACATCAGAATACTTGTTCACAATCTCCAATATACTATTATTGGTTTAGTTGAAATCATTTGGTGTTACCCAACCTTCATAAAACATATTGAATAAATTCCAATACGAAGTATTTCTCATAATTTCTAACTCGACATCAGATATTTTGTCTTTAATGTTAGCAACAAGGGTTGAAATATATTTCATGGAACATCTATATGATTTATTCATTGTTGTTTGGTTCCTGATTCAAGCATAAACAATATATTAATATGCGTCTATGCAAAGATATTAGAAAAAAAACATATAAATGCAAAAACGAATCGGTCTTAGCATTAATATACCGTCAAATACCTACTTGTTTAATCAAACGAAGAAATATGATTTATTTCCCATCAATCTATACCTTTCAGTTTGATCTTCGGTTCCTGAATAAAATGCAAACACGAAATAAAACAACATAAACGAATTCTTTTTGCTCGAAGATAGAGAGGATGTATAGTAAATACCAAATGAAGAAACCGGATTTGCATAAACAAGGTAACAAATATCTTTCATAATTCACCGATACTTTAGCTAATTTAGTCATTTTTTCCTTCAAACCTCCCAAAATAATCTCGATCAAATTGTATTAGTGAAATTAATAATCTTAGAAAATAGCTTGCAGGAGATAATATTAACCAATTTAATTTAATTTTTATTTTTTTACAAAATGACAATATTAGTAAATTGTTAAATAATTTTGGTTATTTACATATCTAAATTTGTAGAACAGAATAAATAATGTATATATAATTTAATATTTTTTTAAAGCATGTGGTTAAAAGTTAGGCAATTCTTGTTAGGGGTGTTTGTGGACGGTTTCGGTTCGGTTTTGTGCCAAACCAAAACCGAAACCAGCAAGGTCGGTTTTCCAATTATTTTTCCATAACCGTTCTATTTACCGCCGGTTCGGTTTTACTCGGTTTTCTCTCGGTTTCGGTTTTTTCCAACGTGTTTCGGTTAACCGTTTGGAAAACTAAAATTCAAAAAAAAAAAATCAAAAATTTCAAAAAAAATTTAAAAAAATCAATTTTTTTCTTAAAAAAGTGGATTCTTCCATAACTAGAAGAAAATTCTTCCATAACTAGAAGAGAACTAGGGTTAGAAAGTTAGGGTGGGATTATATATCAAGGGTAATGAAGGGTTCAGATTATATTTATTAAAAACTAAATCAAGGGTCTTAAATAGTCGGATTTCCATGGAATAACGGTTCGGTTTGACTAAACCAAAACCGAAACCGTGACTACCGGTTTCCATACTTTTTTTCCATAATCGTTTCATTAGTAAACGGTTTGGTTTAGTTTCGGTTCGATTTTGACGGGTTTTCACGGAAACCCGTTACCATATACAACTCTAATTCTTGTCGTAATTCTGGCCAACAACATTCATAGGTTTACATTCTATATTTCTTTTTTTATTGCACTCAGGAAGGTGGGTGATAGCTACCCATAAGTAATAACAAAGCCCTAATCTTCTTTTCACGCTATAATCATCTACCGCCTCCTTTTTTCTTTACCGCCTCCTCCCCTCTCGATCTTTTCATTCTTTCTTCTCCGTTCCCCCAGTTAATTTATTTTCCTACTACTTTTTTTTGTATTCCAGGTGAAGGTTTAAGCATACAGATGTGGATTTGCATTTGGAGGTTTATCAGTTCGAACCATACTTTATGTGGCTTCGAAAAAGGATTTCTAATAAAATGTGGTTTTGGGTTGTTCAACAGATTTTTGATGGTGAGGGTTAATTTCTCTTCCCCAGACGTGATTTAGAGTCTGTTTCTTTTCTCTATTTATTTTAATTTGGGTTTTTATTTTTTTTGGCTTTTCATTTACAACCTAACCAACTTTATTGTTTGTTCATTTTTATCTGTTTAATTTTGATTTTTGCTTTCTTTGTTTCGAATTAGGATTTCTAATTATATATAGTTCTTTTTTTAATTATTTTGCAGGCGAGGTTTAATCTCTCTGCAACAAGTGATAGATAGGGTTTGCTTTTCAAACCTCTCTATCTTCTACGGTTTGTATGTCTTTTCTAACGGTAAGTCTATTTGCATCTTATCTATCTTTGATTCGTGGAGTTCTGATTATAAGTAATCTATTTAAAATGTCATTTTATGGTTTTATTTAGGATCTGTTGATCAATGTGTATTTTCTGTGGAAAATTCAAAGGAGTGGAATGATAAATTAATGGAGATCTGTTGATCTGCTGCTCTAAATAGACATATCAAAGGAGAACCATCTACTTATGAACCATCAGATACTGGTAATGCTAATCATATTCCATTCTTATTAATACCTAATCTTCAAAATTTAGCTAGAAATTTAAAGGAAAGAACTTTACTGAACCACACTCACTAATTTTTCATTCAATTTAGAACGTTTTCGGGCATTTTAGGGTTTACGCTTTGTTTTTTGTTTGTTTGTGGTTTACATATAGTTTTAGGATTCTAATGTTTTCAGTTCATTGCGTGTGTTAATGTGAAACCATAGGAGTAACGTCTCATGCAAATAATCCCTCACTAAGCTAGACGTATGAACAATGGCAAAACTCAGTTACTAGAGAAAATGCCATGGGTCAAGGTGAAGGGAAAATAATCCCGCACTAAACCATAGGAGTAATGTCTCTATTACTTTTATTTTGAGAGGAAAATTCAATGTGTGGAATGATAAATTATACTTATAATCCATTTTTTATTTTAGGAGAAACACATAAGTAGTTAGTCAAAATGCTGGATCATGGTATTCCTAAAAAAAATTGTGTTCTTATAAACTACTTTGTTAATTTAGTTGTCTATAATTCATTGCATGTTTTTTATTTATGTAATGTGATGTATAGAGAAATAAAACTTAGTTCGGCGACCACTACATGTTAGAAAATCACGAATCTGCTGTATAATATAGATAATCAACTGTGCACACCATCTTTGAAATGATCCATGGCTCCATGCCCTTACTGGTCATGATATCATTTTAACAGATTTTACTTTATCTATCCAAAGAACTAATTCATTATTTACATACTTCGTAGCGTCATTTTTTGTATCATTTAACAATGAGTACTCTTTCACTGACATTGACTTGCATGTTGGCTGTTGGTGGTAAGGAGCACCTTTGAATCAATTTATCGTATTATTGCCCCCATTCACTGCAGGTTGGCTACTATAAAATGGGAATTGATGGTAATTTCAGAACTGAATATGATCAAGTGGATGTGACAAAGAGATGCAAGAATGTGATTTAGTGGTCGGTGCTTGCAGGTGGTGGTGGATATGTGATAGTTTTGGGGTTTGGTAGTAGTGGTTCTCGACTCTCTTATAATTAATTAACTTATTTACAGTTAATTCATGTATACCTCATTAACATAAAATGTAGATTAGGTTCAATTAGTTTCAGTTTCAGTTCAATTAGCTATTCTTGCGCCAACATGTGCTTCATTTTTTTTCTTTTTTCTTATATAGGCTTCATCTGTAGATGAGGCAGAATGTGCTGCACTAAGGGTAATTGTGGTTCATTCATGTAGCGATGAAGCAAGAATAGAATATAGGACTAAAAGTGAAAATCCATTTTCTTGGATTTTTTTTTTTTGCTTACTGTTGTTGACACTTTTGCATCCTTTCATACTCAACTCTCTGTGATATAGAGGGAGAAACTGCTGCTCCTGGATGGTATTCTTTCATGCTCAACTCTACATGCTATAGAGGGAGAAACTGCTGCTCCTAGATGAACTTGGTTAGCATTTGTACATCTAATGTCTGTTGCATTGAAAAACATGTCTTGTTAAATGTATTAATGCTAACTCAATTCAAGCTAGGAAAACTAATACTATTCCAGTTAATAGTCATGTTTTTTTATGTGGTAGTCGTTCATATCGGTGTCCACTTAGATTTACTCAAATTTTCAAAACTATTTTGCATCAAATAGCAGGTACACCACGGAGAGCGTGGATCTTTTCAGTTTTATCTTCATTATTGAAACAATTTATATGGTGTTGTTCTGTACAAATATGATCAAGGTATTCTGTACTAATGACAATAATTTTTCCTTCTGTTATTGCAGTTTGGTTTTTACCATACACTTGCAGTTTTATTTCTCAGACTTCATCATTGTTGTCAGGCATTGTATTAGTCTGTTTCAGATTATGTTTTGTTGGAGTTACTTTTCGGAGCATTCTGTATTAATCAATAATCACAAGAACTTATCATTTTTCTGTTGCAGTTTGGATTGGAGTACCATACTTACAACTGGCATTATTAGGTATCTACCATTAGATTTGTTTTGAGTAAATGCAATATCTTTATGTGATTTACTTGAAGCTTCGTTATGGATAGCTTTATAAATTTCGTGCATGGCTTCCTTGATAAGGGTGATTCCTATAATTGCATAAGACGTAATCTGAGTAATACAAGCTTTTAATATCACATATTATATGTCATGCTCCCCGACCACGAATGGTTGCATTTTCACTAAGAGGTCACTATTATTTGAATCTATATATATTGAACACAGTGATTTATTATTCCTATGCGTAAATCCACAATGTTGTACTTCGGCGGAAATCACTAAATGGATACTTGACCAAGCTTTTGTTTGTATTACGTTTCTGTGTTTTTCTAGCTATTACAAAATTAAATTTAATTGCCTCACGAGCACAAATGTCCATACCGTTCCACGTTTTGTAGTAATTTACTTTGCTTGGTTGAATTTTTGGCCGTCGCAAAAATGTATAACTTTAAGCAGTCATTTGCAAGTTGCTAAGCTTTTTAAAAAAATTGTATACTGATTTTTCTTTTTTTGTGTCCCTTTGCAGGTTGCTAAAAGGTTTCTTTGTACTAAGTGCTACCCAAATTCATGGTTGACGTAATGGTATTATCATGGAGGTTTTCAGGCTGTTATTGCTCTTCGTGAGTACAAAGTTCTTGGCATTTTGAGGTCAATATAGTGATGTCTATGTGATGTCTCTAAATTCTTGGTTTGGGGCAGTAATTTTTTGGTAGATGTTTTTAAACAACTGGTCATTATTTTATGTAATGTAGTTGGGTAAGCTAATTATTTTCATTTTTGTGACTGTCATAGATTGTTACACTTCAGGATAATGTAAATGGAGAAGTAATGAGGCAATCAATACTCATTACATTGTTCAAAATAATGGTACCACAACCAGGTGCGACTGCAGGGGGATTCATTGTTTTTGTTTTTATTGGTGTTGCTTCCTGTGCTTAGGAAAACATTTTGTGGGGTGATAAGTATTATGGCTGATCTCAGTTGTCAAGGGAGAAGGCAGGCGGTAGAGACTGAGTTGGAGCTGAGGGTGAAAATAGCAGACAAAAGTGTTTATCCAATTTATGGGAACCGTCTTCTCCTTCATAATAGGGACAATGGGGATAGTTCTTATGAGTTGTTAAGTTCCTCTTGGGACATCAGTGAAAGGGATTCTTGGTTTTGATGTTGGAAACATGTAATGGATTAGTTTGTGTGCTGATTTTAGTTCAAGTTCTTATGAGTTGCTAAGTTCCTATTGGGACATCAGTGGAATGGGTTCTTAGTTTTAATATTGGAAACATGTAATGGCTTAGTTTTTGTGCACCGATTTTAGTTCAAAATGTGAAACTTAAAAAGGGAATAATGCAACTTGGCGTCTTATTTTCGCTATGAAGTGAATCAAGAATATCTTACCATTTTCTAGTTTTCAACATACAACATTAAAATCTCTGTTGTATCTATATTGTTTAGGAATACAAACCTTTTTAGAGTTTTAGTAGCCCACTAAATACAAGAGGAAACACCCTCTTTACACGCACAAGATATGTGATAGCTAAGAAATCTAATTTTACATCACACATGGATTTTAAATAACTTTGGAATATATAAAAACTAAACATTAAACTAAAGAAGGCAGCTTTGGTTTATATACAAAAACGAACATCAAATTGAATTCGTAAGTATATGCCTAACCGAGGGAAAATTATGACGAGCCAATTCGTAGTAAAGAAGACAACCAATTTGGGTCTGTGCGTAACACTAGTTTCAAATAGTGGGTAAATTCCTATCGTAAAAGGATTGTTGGATAAATACTAGTTCAAAAAATCTTATTTGGGTAAACACCTGTTCCCCAATATATGAGTTACACATAACGGTGATACTCAAAGATGGACACGAAATCATGAAAAAAAGGATACAATTTCTCGTAATGAAATTAGAAGAGCTTGGTTGGAAGCTGTAATAGAAAAGGTTGGTCTCTTGAGCTCTGCCCTCTCTCCTCTGACCGATTTATGGTTTCTTATGCCGGAATATAACCGTTTCTTTGTTCTTTCTGCTCTAACGACTCTTTTCTGCCGGTTTCTGGTCGGTTTCCCCACTGGTTTTTTATGTTTTTCTAATCTCTGAAGATGTTTCAACTCATTAGAGAAACTAGAAGTAACAATTACAATTTCAGTTTCAATTTTAACAATCACAAGTATCTCAACGTCAGCAACAATTACAATTTCAGTTTCAACAATTACAGGAATCTCAATGTCATCAACAATCACAAGAATATCAATGTCAGCAACAAATTCTTCTTCAACAGTCATAAGTTTTTCAATAATAGAAACAATCACAATCAACATCAAAATAATTTATACTTAAATTACAGTAGTAACATAGCTGGTTCTTTAAACTTCAATGCTTTCTGTAAGTTATTCAATTGCTATGACCATGAGAACCAAAACCCCAAACCCCCCCTCATTTTTATACCATCTAAATCTACTATCACCAATCACCATTTAACCTAAATCCAAACCTAAACCCAAAACCCCATCCTTCTCCTAAGTTCAGAAATCAAACTAGTATCATTATAGTCTGGTCAAACCTATATCCTATGACCCTCTGTGTATTCCCCCTCCCTCAAGTTCCCCTTTGGTCAAAACCCAACCCTTCTCCTATTCTTAACCGAGCTTCTAAAAAACCTCAATCTCCTTGTTCATTTTCTTTTTCAGTTAATTATCAATCAAATGCTAACAATTCAACCACAATCTCAAACATTTACACAACCCAAAGTAATAAAATATCCTTACATACATTCCGTTCCCAAAATCAGTTGCAATCCCCTTCCCTTCAAAAGGAATTTTCAAATCAACTACAAGGTCATAAGTTTGTTCATAAAAAAAAACAGGACTAAATACTGTAATTTGGGTATGATAAAACAAAATATTTCCCAAAAAGATGTTGCGGTTTCTGAAATGTTAAAACTCCTAAAAAAGATTCTAATGTTTGTGGTTCTTGATATGAGAGATAGAGAGTGGTAGTTCTTACTGTCGCCTTGGAGGTCTGGGGTGTTGTTGTCTCCTTGCGGGTCTGGGATGTTGCTGCTGTTGTGGGCGCAGGTACCTGGTCTGTCCACTAATGTGATGCACACGTTGTACAACTACTGGTCTAACAACAACAGGGATTTGTATTGGAGTTCCCTGGGGTACAGTTGCTGGTTGTGGAGCTTGTGAAGATTGAGCAACAACTGGTTCCCCCGGTGCATTTGTGTGATAGGAGCATTAGCTGCTGCATGCGGGCCATTGTTGTTATTGTCTCTTGCTTCCATGGTTACCAGTGCTGCAAGCCTCCCATTTTCTGGATTAAATTCATCAAGTACAGGAAACACTATACCATCAGTAACAAACCTTGCTTGAGTCCTCAAGGGAACTTCATGTGCTCTCAACACCTGAATGATGTTGGTGGGGATGCGTACATACTCAAAATCCATTTGAACACCCCATGTAACAACAACCCTATCAAATACCACCACATCCCCTATGTGACCACATAATCCCCAAGTCGAGGATGATTGGGAAGAATGATCCATCGATTTGCATCTCCATTTGCATATTTTGTAGATGTTGGACTCCCTTCACAGGGAAAATCAAGTCCTCTAAGTCCTTGAGGAGCAACAAAGTTGTTCAACAACCCATCACCACCCGCATCACCACCACTACCAGTCTCAGTTACACTATTAGCAAATGGAGATCTTTCTTGCGTTGCAGAGCCTCTATCCCCTCCTGCACCAACGAGATCACCATAAGAACACAAAGTTTTTTTACAGATAGCTTACTTGAGAAGGAATTTGTGTTTACCTGGTCGGTTTATCCTTACATATTGTCTAATCCTTCTCCTGGATTCTTGACGTGGACCAAAACCTGGAGGATGGCCACCATAACTTTCCTTAAGCTTCACCAATTGATTATACCTAAGAGTCCCCCAATGCCACTCGAAATCGCGAATGTATTATATATCTTCACATCCATTAGGGTATGGAATACCATATGGCAGAGAATCAAGGTTCATATCTACATGATGCCAATCGAGGGTCCATTCTTCCATCACCCCGGGAGTCTCATAAAACTTGCCTTCATCTTCATACAAAATTATAGGCATTCTGAGTTGCAGATAATCAAGTTCTGTTTTTTTTGAAAAAAATAGGAATTTTGAGTTCCAGTGGTTTTGCTTGAGTTTGGAAGGTGAACTGCTTCGACTTTTCCCAATTTGATTTATATTAAAAGATTTGAAGAGACATTTATCTAACTCCTCTAGTGGTTTAAAATATATTAATCAAAGCGGTTCCCAATATTTTTTCTACCCTCTCACTCTTATTAACTGCTTCTTGTGTTATCTAATCACTCCTGCCGTTTTTATACTTGAAAAATCTAGCCTAATGATGTTGCATATCTTTTCTTATGTGCAGATTAGGAAGCAACGAGACCTAATTGGTATATTTGGTTCTCTAGTTTTTACAAGTGGCCAAACTTTTAAAATCCACACCTTATGGGCTGGTGTGGTGGTGCTTAAAATTCTCTGGGGGGGGGGGGGGGGGGGGGAGGTTGTTGAAGAACAATTATTCTCTCGTTTGTGCAAGGGAACACATGGATTTAATTGGTTCAGTTGGGTTTCTGCGCCCATCAATTGGCCCAATCCTCTCTGGCTCCTTTGGGGTATACTTTCCGGTTGTTGATTGGGTGGTCTTTGTAGAAATCAGGCACCATTCACTCTAATTGTATCACATGTGTGAAAGACACAAATGCTCTTATCTGGTATTTCTACGCCCACCTAAAATCTGATATACAACCATTTTATATTTTTTCTTTGTGCAGGTACAAACCCAGGACACTATTAACCAAAATTAGCCACAACGAGCATATTGGGACTGGTCAAACTCACGGTCCTTCCACTTCAACAATTCCAGTTCTCTAGTTGTTAGCCACTTGAGATGGAATAACGATATTGGAGGAAAATTATACCAGAAAACAACCTTTCTCTTCACCCTGCAACAACTGTACTATTGTTTTTATCCCGTGACCATATTTCAAATTAAAGTTATTGGTGTTCTAAGCTCTAATAGCTCTATCTCAAAACAACATTATTTCAAACGCATATTCATCCTTCTTACCATTTTCATGCCCTCTTCCTCAACTTCAAATTCTCAAAATAATTCCATTGATAACCTTGTGAACCAAATGAATTCTGCTCAAATTATTCCTGAAGATCTTTTTCCAAAAGTCTTCATAAACAAAGACAATATCAAGTCCAAAAAAGAGCTAGGATGGAAATGGTGTTTCATTGGCAAGCTTTGCAACAATATTTGCTTTGAAACTAACATAGTCAACAAGTTTATTAATGCTAACTGGGAAATATTTGGAAGAATTGAGGTAGAAATATTGAACAACGAAGGAATTTCTTTACCCTAAGGCTCACAAATGAAGAAGACTATTTAACCCTTTGAAGAGGAGGAACTAGAGGTGTTTTTAAAAAGCTCATGGTGCTGGTGGAAGTTCCTTGTGGTGGTCCGGATCTTATTGATAATGGAATGTTCTTCAGTATCATGATTTGGGTTCTTATTAAGAGAATTCTTGTTCACATCATTAACGACATTAAAAACATTTAAGACCAGCATGTACTTATCAAGATGCTAGAAGTCCCTATGGTCGTGATATAGAAGAGAAGAATATGGAAGTCAAGCTCACTATCAATGCTACTAGGACTCTCAAGTATGGAACTGAAGCTTTTGAATCAACCACAGTATCTCACAGGCTTGAGTTTTCCTATGCTCTTAATGGTATAAAATTCTGCAAAGTCTCTAGAATTCTTGATCACCCAAGCCCTCTTTGCGCTGCTCCAACCAACAACAATCCCCAACCAATCACCCCTACCCTGCAAACTACTCAAAATCCTATCTCCAAACAAAAAGGATTTCTCACAGGGAAAACCCTCATCTACATGCCTTATTCGCTACTATGAAATTTGAATCCAAGATGAATCATACCAAAAAGATGAAGTTGGCCCAAGTTATTGCCAATCTTGGCAGCAGTTCTGATTATGGTGAAGATGGAATAGTCTTTGGTGCTGGCACCCCAAATCCAATTCCAAATCCTGATGTGGTTGCTTGCCAAGCTAGAAACAAAAAATTACACTTTGAAAAGAAAGGTTTGGTCTTCAACAAGAAGAAATTCACCAACTTAAAAGCTGCTACTAGAAGCAAGGGAAAGGAAAATAAGCAATCCTCGACCTGTGAACCCATCCCAAACCCATTCCATATCTCTAAGCCTTTAGCCCTTTTTCAGTTTGACCTCCTCTCAACTCTTTCACAAATCAGAGAAAGAATGGATGCTGAGATAAGTGCTAAAAAAGGAAATCTGGGAGCAGGGAAAGAAAAACCACTAGTTCTCAAAACTTTCTAGAGATTATTCCGAAAAGAGCAGGGATAGATATGATCCCAAAAGGAAGCAGTTGCAGAATGTTGAGAATCTCATCTTTCTCAAAAAATCAAGGAAGATTTTAGTATCTCTCAGAAACAAGGTGAAAACGAGGTCCATATGGTGCAGGAAGCTGGGAAGCTGGGATGGTTAATAGTATCCTGGAGTCTTCCTCAAACAACGTTGTGGTAACTATCACTATCACTACCTATGTCCATATATTTTCATACTATTCTCATTTTTATGTGCATACACATCCCAATCATTTCATGTTGGATAGAGAAGGTTAGTTTTACTTCAATAGACTCATTCTTGATGTGGGGTGTTATTGTTGTAGAGTTGTCACTTTACTTGAACATAATACCGATTTTAGGAGGCACACTTTAAAGTATCCCTTGGTATCTGATTTTTGACAATTCTTCACTTCTTTGGCTTGGAATTGTCAAGACATGAGTATTAAAAATACTAAGAAAAACCTTAACAATCTCTTAAATAAGAATAACCCTGACGTTATTTTCCTTTCTGAAACCAAACAAAAAAAAGAAGGGATCAGGAAAATCTTGAAGGACCTCAATATGGAATTTTTTTAGTTTGTGGAACCAGGAGGGTCTGTTGGCACAGCTGGTGATTTAGCTCTAATATGGAAAAATATTTTCAATGTTGAAATTATTGATTTCTCCTTAAACCATATTAATACTATTGTCATCTCTGTTTCTAGCCCTCCTTGGCTCTTCACCAGCTACTATGGTAGTCCTTATGAGACTCAAAAAAAGATTGAGTCATGGGACAGGATTGAAAAAACTGTTCAATCCAATAATCTGCCATGGTTGGTTATATGAGACTTCAATCTTGTCATTCATGATTCAGAGAAATTTAATCCATTCGCCATTGACACTGCTGAAGCCAATGTCTTTAATGATAAAATAAATGAGCTGGATCTTATTGACATTGGTTTCACTGGATGCCCTTTTACTTGGTCTAACAAGAGAACTGGCCCAGCTTTAACTGAACAAAGACTAGACAGAGGTCTTGCTTCTAAATATTAGTTAAGTATCTATCCAAAAACCACTATTTCTCGTTTAGTGCTATTGGTTCTGATCATAACCCCATCCTTCTTAATTCCAATCAAAATCGGAAGAATGACAGTATCCTTTTAAATTCTTTGTCCCTTGGCTTGACCACCAAGGGTGTAAAGAAATTATTGCTAATTGTTGAAGAAAAAAAACCTTCTGGATCTTATGCCTATATTGTTTCAAGAAAACTCAGAAACATAAAGACCAAGGTCAGGGTATGGAACAAAGAGGTCTATGACAACATCAAATCCAATTTGGAAGACTGTACTGGGCATTTGGAGTGGCTTTGCAAGCACTATTTCAAGGATGAAAGAGGTGACATGCTCAACAAAGATAGGAAAAAGGTCAATGAGTGGAGCAATATTGAAGAGAAATTCTGGAAAACCAAGAGTAGAGACCAGTCCATCAAATTGGGGGATAGGAATACTTAATTCTTTCATAGAGCTATTCAAAGAAGAATTAAAAGAAATAAAATTGATACCATCCAAGACAATGCTGGAAGTTGACTAATTGATCCCAAGGAGATTGCTACTTGTTTCACATCTCATTTCTCCAAAATGGCTTCAACTGAAAACCCCACCATGAACTTCGAAGTTATAAACCTCATACCCAACACCATCACTCTTAATGACAACTTCACTCTCAATAGAATACCTGAACCTTCTGTAGTCAAAGAATTTTTTTTAGCATGGTTGGAGATAAAACCCCAGGTCCTGGTAGCTTCCCCCCAAATTTCTTTCAAGCCAAATGGGATATTATGGGTGAAAATATTATCAAGATGGTCCAACATTTTTTCCAATCTGATCATCTGCTCTCTGAGATGAATTCAACCTTTATATCTCTGATACCTAAAGTTGATAACCCATCCACCCCAAGCCACTTCAGACCCATTAACCTCTGTAATACTACCTTCAAAATCATCTCAAAACTGCTTTCCCAAAGGATAAAGGCTTTCCTAAACAAAATTATCTCCCCTTATCAATCTTCTTTTGTGCCTAACAAACAAATTGCTGACAATATTTCCATAGCCCATGAAATAATCCACTGCATGCGATCTAAGGGTGGTAAAAAATGAGAAAATGGCACCATGCATATAAAAATTGATATGACAAAGGCTTTTGACAAGGTGGATTGACAATTCCTTCTGGCCATCATGAGCAAAAAGGAGTTTAATAAAAAGTGGTGCAACAAAATATACCAGTGTATCTCTACCACTAGTTTTGCAGTCATGGTCAATAAAGTGGCTGAAGATTTCTTTAAACCTTCTAGAGGCCCGAGGCTAGGATACCCTCTATCCCCCCAACATGTTCCTTTTTTGTATGGAAGCCATTTCTAGAACACTGATCCAAGATGAAAATATGGGTATCATATCATGTATAAAAATTTATAAGAATACTCATTCTGTTAGTTATCTCTTGTTTGCAGATGATTGTAAGTTTTTTTGCAAAACCAACAAAATTGAGAGCAAAAATTTGGTGGACATCTTCAAAATCTCCAGTGCTACTTCAAGTTAGCTTATAAATTTCAATAGATATGGGGTTTTCTACAATACAAATGTTGATGAATACATGGAATCTCATATTAGCAACATCATGGAAATGCAAATGATATCCCTTGATGGCAAGTACCTGGGTTCCCCTTTCTTCACTCATATGAGCAAAATAAACTCTTTCAAACCTTGTGTGGAAAAACTCAAACTCAGGTTGGCTAGATGGAAAAACACTACCTTAACTGTTGCTGGAAGAGCCACTATGATTAAAGTTGTTACTCCTACTTGTAGTATTTACCAAATGGACTGTTTCAAGCTGCCAAAGCAAACCTGTCAGGACTTAAACAAGATTCAAAGAAACTTCTTCTGGGGGAAAGACATAGATCTACCAAAAGGTTACTACCCAAAGTCCCTGGTCTCAGTATGCAAACCAAGGGAGCTGACTTGGGTTTATGAATATGGAAATTTTCAACAGTGCCATGATAACAAAGATAGGTTGGAGGCTGAAAGCTGAAAAAATTCTCTATTGGGTCAGCTAATGCATGCCAAATATTTGGAAGGGAAAAAAATTCTTAACTTGGATACTACTCCAAAAGTTAGGGACTCCTGGATCTGGAAAAGTATGCTGGAGGGTATAACTAATATCCAAAATTATAGCAAATGGAAGATTGGTGATGGTAAAAGCATCGATTTATGGACGAAAGATGGATGGATAATATCCATATCCAACTTTAAAAGCCAACTAGTTGTCATAATGATCTTCTCATAGTTGAGCACCTTCTGCTAGGTGATGGTTCCTAGAATAACACTAAGATAGCTTCTTGGTTCTCCCCTGCTGAAGCCGGAGAAATTTAAGCTACTTTTACTTACCCTGGTGAAGAGGACCAAGTGCAGTGGAAGCTAACTGAGTCAGGAAATTTTTCAGTCAAGTCTCTCTATCAGGAAAAAATTAACATGAAGTATAGGGGTGATGTTTAACCCCTAAATTGGAAAGGAATTTGGGAGCTTGATGTTGCTCCAGCTATCCAAATGTTCCTTTGAAAATATGGTCAAAATATTCTTCCCACAAATACAAAGACTGCATGCATATTACATTACATTGACCCTATCTGTCAGATTTGCAAATATGGGGAAGAAGACATGTCTCATCTATTATTTCATTGTCCAGCTGCTGATGCAGTTTGGCAAGGGTTTTATGGGAAAAACCATGGAAAATTTGGGGATGGTAACTCTTTTCTCAGTTGGCTCACTTCTTGATTCTATCCTAATGGAATAACCAATCAGGTAATCTGTACTAATGCTATTATTTGTTGGTTTATATGGAAGGCTAGATGTGACTATGTTTTTAGAAAGCAAGTGCCTAATGGAAATGTTACGACTGATAACATTAAACAACATCTGTGCTCCCATCATAGAGTTCACAACCTGCAAAACCATATACTTAATAATGTCCTATATTCCCCAGATAAATCTGAAGTTTTCTAAAACCTTCAGGACAATTTGGAGTCACAATTAAGATTTGCTCCTTATTTGATATTGGCTCTGGTAAATTTTTCACAGGTCTAATAGCTTATGAGTTTGTAGGCACCTACTATGGGGATCGAGGACATCCAGGACACTCTGGAGAATGGTGAGCCACATGGGAAAACTAGATTTGGATTGGGATAAAGAGATGCAATACACAAATGTGAAAATCCAGGCAGAAGATATGGCAACTCTTGTTCATTTCAACATGCTCTACCATCAAGCAGTTCAAGGAAGATCCAGTCTAAGTTATTACATTAGCAATAGTTTAGATGATGAAGATAGGAATCCAGTTACTTTTGTTTTAACAAATTTGTCTTTAGTTTCCAGTGATGATAACAAAGAAGCTTTTGAACTTGCTTTATACTGTAAGAATCAGGATGGGGGAAGCTTAGGTCCAACAGGCAATCCCCCCTCTGATCATGTAGTAACTTCTTCTTAGGCTCTGCCTAAGTTTTATTATAAAAGAAATAAAATAAAAAATCAATTTTCAGAAATAATACATTCAAAAAGGTACGAGTGGGCACAAATCTAGTTTATCATAAAATATCAAACACAAAATGACGAAGATGCAAGAGACCCAATAAGTTGTGTAGAAACTATCAATTGGTCCTAATATAAAATATATTATGTTAGTTTGGTCTTGTTGACTTAGTCCAATTGCTCTAAGGTCCTCTTTTAAAAATATATTATCAATTTTGTCTAAAAATTATTAATTGGTCATAGGGTGAACGTTATCCACGGGGGATGACATCATCATTTTTTAAAATAGTGTCAAAAATAGCCTTTTCTCTTTCTTTTAAAATTAAAAAAAATATTTAAAAATTAAATATCTCTCAAACCACAAGTCGATTTTTTTAGATATTCGGAAAGCTCTCTACGAGATCTACAAAATGAGTACCACTTTCACTATTTTTTGAAGCTTTTATTTTTATGTTATCGTTTAGCTAAAATAAACTACAAAATGAACTATTATTATAAGTTCATTCTACAAAATGAAGTTCTAAAATTGACTATTATTGTAATGAACTAACTTTGCGAGTTCATTTTACATAATGAACTACCTTTACAAGTTCATTCTAAAAAATGAACTGCTAGATGAACTCCTATCATGGGTTCATTCGACAAAATGAGCTGCTAGAATGAACTACCTTTGTAATGAACTAACTTTGCGAGTTCATTTTACATAATGAACTACCATTGCATGCTATAATGAACTACCATTACGAGTTCATTCTGCAAAATGAATTGCTAAATAAACTACCATTGTAATGAACTAATTTTACAAGTTCATTTTACTGAATGAACTACCATTACATGCTAGAATGAACTACCATTACGAGTTCATTCTTCAAAATGAACCCTATAATAGTGTTCATTTTTTTAGTATGAATTAACATTACCGACACCGTGAAGATTAAAGTTTCGAAAAATAGTGAAATGGGTACTCGTTGTGAAGACCTCTTTGAGAGCTTTTTGAATATATAAAACTTATTAATTTTCGAATATATAAAACTTATTTATATAAACACCTATTTACGAGTTCATTCTACAATATGAACTACCATACGTAATTATTTTTACGAGTTCATTTTACAAAATGAATTACCATCCCTACAATATGAACTACCATTATGAGTTTATTCTACAATATGAACACCTATCACGAGTTCATTGTACAATACGAACTACCATTACAACTTCATTCTTCAAAATGAACTACTATTCCGAGTTCATTCTACAAAATAAACTGTTAGAATTAACTATCATATACGAGTTCATTTTACAAAATGAATTGATAGAATTAGAATGAACTACCAGCTAAAAATAGTATTCATTTTTGGATATGAACTACCATTATACTGATTTTTTTTTTAAAGTTTCGAAGCATAGTACAATAGGTTCCCGTTGTGTAGATCTCGTCGAGACTTTTCGAATATATAAAATTTATTAATTTTCAACTTATATTTTGAGAAATATTTAGTTTTTAAGTTTTTTTTTTTGTTTATGTTAAAAAGAGAGAGAAATTAATAGCGAGAAAATAAAAAAGAAGATAGTAAAATTATTATATATCACGCAAAGAAGTGGGACAAATTAAGAGATAAAAGAGTATTGTGCATATTTTGATATTTTTAAATAAATAAGGACCAAACTAAACTTCCTTTTTTGTCGGTGGACCAAAATGATTTGGGACCACCTAAAATAGGACCAAACTGAAATTTCCACTAGTTATAACACATATGTGCAGGATGCACGTGTTGACTAATCCTCTAACCAAATTAATTCTTGTTGATCTGACACTATGACTACAATTTTAAGTGTTTACCATCTAAGTTCTATCTTTTTTCTTACTCTTTGGATAATTTCCTGATCGTTTTAGAAAAGTGGTAAAAATAGTTCGTTCGCTGAGACTTGTGAAGATTCGTCTTAGACCTAATTTTGATTTAAACTAGAAAATAAGTAAAAGATTTTAATAATATTGGGAAGAACTGGAACTCAGGATTCCACTAAAATAACTTCTGAATGATTTCTATAATGATTTTTTTTAACAATTATAGCTCTTTTATTGACTCTATTTCTAAAACATTAATTATAAATCATAAGCATGACGTATAAAAAGCTTTTAAGTCCCAGCAGACACCATTAAACAAAATCACAACTAATTAAGAAAAATCATAAATCAATTAAAATCAATGCAAAAGTCATTAAAAATCAAAAATAGTTACCATTCATTCATGAAATATGGCTTCCTCCATTGGCCCAGTGGTGGGGTTTAGCTAGACATGGCTTTCTTAAAAGCCATTAAAAATGGATTAAAAAAATAATAATTTATATCTGTGAGAAGTTGTCTTGAAAATTGTATCTAGGGTCCCCTTTATATCGGCTTTGATAACCTCCTCTTGATCCTTATCCAACTAGGAAACCTAATCTCATTAAACTTTTCCACTTCCGTTTGATTCTTTATCCAATTAGGAGACTTAACCTCCTCAAAAACCAACAAAAACCCTAATTTTCACGTCAAAGGCGAGCCCAAAACGCTTCCTTTGTTCTCTTCCCGCGCAGGCCCAATAAGACCCAACAGATACCAAATCCAAGTTGGTTTTACGGTTTTGCTCATAACTTCTTCATACGAACTCAGAATGACATCACTCTTTTTGAGTTAGCTTCGTCTTTCAATTATCTACATATGGAGGGTAGAAATCCTGGATTTGAATGATCAACACTGGTAGGATGTACATGGTAACGGGTTTCCGTTAAAACCGACCCGACCCGAACCGATTAGGACGAAACCGAACCGAACCGTTTAGTAATAGAAGGGTTTTGGTAAAAAAAATTAAAAACCGATAGTAACAGTTTCGGTTTTGGTTTGACCAAAAACCGAACCGAAATACCAATGGTAAACCGGAAATTAGAGACCCTTGATATAGATTTTAGTATACTTGATAGATTATATCTACACCTTCCAATCAACCTGATATATAAACATCACATAAACCTAATTCACATTTCCTCTTCTTCTTCACTTCAACAGACGACAACAACCTCCCACCTTCTTCTTCTTATTCTTCTCCATGGATGCTCAATAGAAGACAAATCGATTCAAATTTCTTCATACTTCTTCCTGCATCAGTAAAAGGTATGTGATATCTGCAGTCTTCCAGTCTTTGCTTCTTCCTGTTCAGAGCTAACTTCTTCCTGCATCAACTTCTCTGATTGACTTTGCATGATTGATTTTGCAGCCATCTGTGTTGTCCCTTCACTTTGATTCAATCATGGAAGATTTATATTCTCAATCAACACCAGTAACAATAAGTACTTGTTTCTCTAACTATTACTTAGAATTTAAAAATTAGGGTTCATCTGAAATTTGAAGAACTCTAATTTGTTGTGGGTTCTCAATCTTAGTTTAATTTTTAGTAATGGTGCATGTTATGTTCTGTTGTGGGTTCTTCTTGGTTTCTTTCAACTCTTAATTTATCTCACAAATGAGCGGTGGCTTGATGTGGTGGCCTCTGGGATTGCGGTTCTGTAAGATGTCATTTGAGAAATTGTATGGTTCTCAAAATGAGAACTAAAAGTTGAATGAGTGATTTATGAATTTGTTGTCTGCTGAGTCTGAACTGAAAGTTATGTAAGCTTTATCATACAATTTAGGGACAACGGTGTTTACAGGTTTATATGTTTTTCCAAGTAAATTTTAGGGTTCAGGGTGTTTTTATTTTCAACTACATTTTTTTTTTCTGAAGCTCATACTTAATTTGTTGTTACCTACCATGAACATCTTCATCAATGGTTCTCAGGGCAAGCTTCCTCATCACATCAAGTATATAATGCAGATACCTATAATGGATTGCATAATCCACAACAAAAGCTAGTTACAAAATTTGATCCCTGTAAATCAGCGACTACTATTTTGAGACATTGTGCAATCTTTATTATTATGGCATGCAAACTTTTTTTTTTGTTATTGTTTTAGTTTTTGATTTTATTTTCATTATGTATCTTTGTTTCCTGTTAATCCTAGTGTACCTGTTGTATTGGTAACTCTTTGTTTTCATTAGGCTTATTCTGTGAGGTTATTTTGTGGCTATTAATCTTCGAATCTCTTTACCTTGCAGTTGTTGTAATCCTAATTTCCTCAATAGCAATTCTGCCAGTAAATTTTGTTTTTTTGTTTACTCTAAGTACTTTTTGTCATTTATCCTTGTTATCTTCCCTGGCTATTTTATCAGACATGTTAGTAATACTCATTTTTTTTGTAGCACCTTCTAATAATTTAAATTTCATGTTCTGTTTGTGTTATATTGGTATTTTTTTGTCTCCTCTTCACTTTTTATTTTTCTTGTTTTACTTGTTATTTGCATCCCCGTTAATCCCTTTTGTTTTAGTCTGTTTAGCTTTCACTAATCCAACTATAATCTTACAATCTTGTTTTCTTGTCTATACCTTTTTATTTACTTATGATATTTTTGTACCTTTATTAGTTGTAGTAGTCAGGATCATTATGACCCCAGTTTGTTAAGTCTATATCTAATATTTTATATCCTTTTTTGTATTTGTGCGAATTGGATTGTGTTTCTTCTTGTCATTTTTTTTTGTTAATTTACTGTTTAACAATGTTTTCTCTCTTCAACTTTATTCTTTTGCATTTATCTATATTTTAGGTACAAGATTTTGTCTATCATCTTTTTTGGTCATATTTCTTCTTATGTTACATCATGCTTATATTGTTGGTGCTAGTAATGTTAAGTTCTGTAGGTTCTGTGTTGTATGTTCTGTAGGTTCTGTTTGCAAAGTTCTGTGTTGTTCTGTAGGTTCTGTTCTGTAGGAAAAGTTCTGTTTTGTGTTGTCCTTACACCTTTGAACTGTAGGGAAAGTTCTGTTCCGTTCTATATTGTCCTTACACCTTTGAACTGAAGGGAAAGTTCTGTATTGTTCCATTTTGAGAGACAAGAATTACAGGTTTCAGTTTGTTTCTGTATTGTCCTTACACCTGTGTTTGTTTCAGTTTGTAGGTTTTCAATACTTTTGAGAGACAACAATTTTACTCACAAGAAAACTAGGCAACCAGCAATCAAAGTCGGTGTTACTGTTATCTTCCTTTGAGAAAATGGCAGAAGAACAAAGATGTCAAACTCCACCTGAACACAAATTGTGTGCAAACAATTGTGGATTCTTTGGAACTGTGTTCTGTTTGTGTTCCAAGTGGTGGTCTCTAGACTATATTCCTGTGTTCTGTTTATAAATGATTATGAAGTATGAATGTGAGAATGTCTGCAGGAATTTTATGAAGTATGAATGTGAGAATGTCTGTTTTTTTTTTTTTTTGAGGTTTGTTGTCAGTATGAAACTGACATAAACAGTCGGTTAACCGAAACCGTCTAGAACCGGTAGAAACTGAACGGATGGTTAATAGTTCGGTTATGGTAAGTTTTTTTAGAAACCGACATTAACAGTTTCGGTTTTGGTTGGCCTGAAACCGAACCGAAACCGGCCATGTACAACCCTAACACTCGGTCTTTAACAATTCTTCCTTGTAGAGCTCAATTTCACTTCTTTCAGAGATATAACCTAATAAAACACATAAACTACAAAAATAATAATAACACACATTAATTCACGTAAAATCTAACAAATAAATATAATAATAACACATATTAATTCACGTAAAATCTAACAAATAAATATAAGAAAATGAACTTAAAAATATATAAATTATACACTTATCATTTCCCACTCAAAATTATTTCTACTTCTCTTCTTAGGAAATTCAAATATTATTATGATAAACCCTGAACCCTAACGCAATCACTACTGTTAAAGTTTATCCTTTGCTATACTCTGCCATGCTTTAGTTGAGCATAGTTTAACACAAAAATGGCATCTTTACCTACAACTTGGCTCTACCAAGGTTAGTTTTTTTTACTTATATTTGTATTAGATTTTACTACTCCTACTTTTTTTTCAATTTCATTTAAGAAAGTGTTAATTTGCTTCTTTTTCAGATAGGGTTTTGGTTCCCGGTGATGGTTTCTTATTTGGGAAATTTGGTTTTCAACATACTCAGGTTTATACAGACTACTTTCTTTTCTTTGTTTCTTATTTATGTGTTGTGGTGATTGGCTTGATTTTTGGCTTGGAATAGTTATAGTCGAACCATGATTTTGTATATTTACTAGGACATACACCTGCCAAGAATACAAGATGATGTACTCTTACATTTAAGCTTATTTATGTTAACTGGAGATAAGATGTTCGACCTTATGCTTTAGAAGTTAATACTATTAATTATAAAGTCTAGAGATAGTTCTCTCCAGGAATTTTTTCTGGATAACAGCATCGTGAATCATTTCCTTTACGCCGATATCTTGAAATTAAAAATCACTGCATACTTCTTGAAGAAAAAACAATGAAGTGGGGGAAGAATATGTAGGAACCTTTTGCTTGCTTGTTGCTTTTCTTGACTATTGGGAGAACTGAAGTTTTCTCATTCAGCCAAATAGTCTGTCTTGTTCTCTAATCTGGGCAGTTGGTATGAAAGATGATATTTGTATTATATCCTATCCTTGATTCATTTTTATTACATTTCTGTGTTGTTGGATGATGTGTCTTTCTCATTCAGTCAAAGAGTCTATCTTGTTTTCTAATCTGGATAGTTGATACGAAAGATGATATCCATAGTATATAGTATCCTTGACATTTTTATTATATGTCTCTGCTGATGGATGCGTCTTTGCCTGTGGTTCTCCCAGGCATCTTTTTTAGGTTCATGTACGGCAGGTAAGGTCCAAGTCAGTAATGGGTTAATCAGTGGTAGGGTTGAAAAGAGGGTGTCTTTACTTTCACCTGTAAATTGTACTAAGAAGGAAACACCTTTTGACCCATTATCTGTTGCGCATCCACCATATTCAAGTTATTATGATTCCACATCTGGGCAGCTTGAACCAGCCTCTGGAGCTCGGGCAAGTATTCCTGGTGAGGACTATTGGCCTGAAGGTACATCCAGCCGAGTTAGGGATGCTCGGGCTCCTGCACCAAAGGGTAAAACTGAAGGGGCACCATCATTTGGGAAAAATCCTGGAAGTAGGCGGAAGAAGTATAAAACACAGGCGACAGCCTCATCAAAAACCACAGAAGCAAGCGAGGAGCTGCGTGATCTTGTTACACTGGAAAGTGATTCAGATGATCCTTCCGAGGATCCCAAAGACATCTTCTCGGAATTTGTTGTTTATCAAAATGAACCCGAGGAAGAAACCGACACAGGATTTGACTTAGACAAGAAACATGGACGCCCTCATCCGTTCATTGACCCAAAAATAAAGAAAGAGATAGAGGAACCTAATTCCAGTGAAGAGCTTTGGTGGAACTGGAGAAAGCCAGATAAGGAGCAATGGTCTAGGTGGCAAAGAAGGCGACCTGATTCTGAGACGGTCAGTTCTGCTATCAGTAATTTTAATCAGGGTGTTCTCAATTCTAAGTCCTTGTTGGACTGTACATTTATGGTTAGATGCATGTGCAAGTGAGACCCTCCCCCCTGGTCTCTCAACCAAAGAGTTTCCATGCTAAATTTTACCATTTTTGATTTATGAGCTTATGAACCTTTATTATTCCTTGTGCTCGGTCAGGACCAAAATGATGTGAATATTATAGGAAATTCTTAGAGGATTGGATGCTAGGGTCAACTAATTTGGATAAGTTTGGCGTAACAATTTCCTTGTTGGGCCAAACATGTCCCTAATTCATGTGTGTGGGCCCCATCAACATGATGTCTATTGTATATGTCTTTCCTTTGTATTCTTCTCTTCAACAAAAAACATTCCACTTGTTGAAACTGTTAAAGAATGTCTACAGGTATTTGTAAAAGCCATGGCTGAAACAGGGCAAATAAAACTTTATGGAGACCAGCCAACACTCACTGAGACTTCTCTATATAGGGCAAGGCGGCATCTATTCAAGGAGGAGAGGTAAAATGGACCTCTGTTGTGATTGTTATCACTTACTTGTCTTTTGCATTACTGTGGCAAGTGGCAAGAAAATTTAGTTCGAGCTCCTTTGGAGTGCGGTTTTTTTCTCATAAAAATATCCAAATTTTGAATATATCTGCTTTTTTAGTAAACTATGGTAACTATAATCACTCATACTTTCCAACTTCATGTCTGTAGCTGGTCATTTACTGTGCACAGTGCTGATGGATCGTTAAAAGTGCATCTGTAATTGCATTAACATTTGCAATCTTGATCATTAATTCTTAACACGGCAGATCTTTGAACTTGGTAGAATTGGGATTGCTTTATTCATCAAGGTGCATTTACTTGTTTTAGTTGGCCTAAGCAAAGTAAGACAAGATTTGGTATATGTTCCGAGTTAGTGAAGGAAGATTTTACAATTTAGGATGAACTTAACATTCAACAACAGTACCTGATTTGCAAGAACAAGCTAAGTCAAGGTTTCAGTTCTGCTCTGCTAGACACTATGGCTGCAGATTACGAATATTCCGTTTTATTAGATGATTTGCAGTTGTAAATCGCGTTTTCCCTCTTCCCTAGTATCTCTGTCTACGTACTTTCAGTTGTACACACACCTAAATTTGTGGAAACACTCATGACACGTGATACCATTGTAGCATAACAAATTATTGTATTTTTCTCTTATTTTGTATCCTTAACCACTTTTCATTGTGTTAAGTCTGAGCTTGATCCTCATTCAGGATACAGAGTGAACAAGAGAGACTGGAAGAAGTAGGTCCTTTGGCATATTACTCGGAATGGGTTGAAGGATGGAAGAGGGACACTTCCAGAGAGGCTGTTCAGAAGCATTTTGAGGAGACTGGTGAAGATGAGAACAGTCAACTGATAAATATGTTTCAGCATCAAACAGCTAGAGTATACCGTATCATGATGGGTAGAGATGTCCGTATTCGCCGCGATCCTTTAGCAATGCGAATGCGCGAAGATCAAATAAAAGCAAGTATGACTTCTTCTCATTAAACTTCAAGCATATTTTTCTCTTTTGATAGATGTCTAGTTCAGATTTATGATAACTATTCTTTAACTCAATTAGTCAATGGCTAATGCTTTCATTCATCCAATTACCTGGTTTTCTTATATCTCCAAGTCTCTAAATTGTTACTTATTGCTGTTCAATTCTTCAGTATGGGGTGGAGATCCAGTTTATCCAACTGTTAATTACATTCAAGATCCAAATGAAGTGATCGATTACAGGGGTCCGGATTTTCATGAGCCAACACCTAACATGCTGTCTTACCTTAAGGAGGTTGGTGCAACTACTAATAATTTTTGAATCCTGCAATTATTTTACTTAATGCGAGGAAAACTGGTTTTGTTGAGAATAGGGAAACCCCTGTTACGTTAATAACTGGCAACCCTCAAGATTTCAATATCATGTTGCATCCTTAATTATCTATCTCATGGACATAGGCATAATGAATTTCTTCCAATTTTCTCCTGTTCTCTTAACTTGTTGAATAATCACATCCACTCAAATTTTCATATCTGATTAAACTGTTCTAAGCAAATGTGGTATAAATTTGTTAGGCCCTTGGATGCTTACTTTACGCCTCAGTATGTAATACCTGTCTTGAGATAAATTGCTTCGGATTATTTCCTAGTGGTGTTAATACTAAACTGTTTGATCACAGCATGGGAAGATGATATCGAGGGAGGAGCTTGACATACTTCTGGCCAAAGAAAAAACTGAAGAACTTGAGGTAATGAAGTGAATATAAGCATTGTACGCCAATATTGCACTTTTTCTTTTTCTCTGAAGAACTGTTCTGGATTTTGAGCATTTGAAAAAAGAATTAATGCCCAAGTGTCTCTTTCTAAATATGTATACCCAATTGATGCCGTCAAACATCTGGTACCAGTGCATCTGTGCATGATAACTGGTATACGGACCAGGGATTTCACTATCTAATCGTTATGCACCTTTGCATTTTTGTTTTGTAACCTTCTCTACCTGGAAAATTTTGTGCATCTTTGACATTGTTATACAGTGGAAAGTTGCTGACCTGCAAGATATTTGACACATTATAGTAGTTCAAAAGTAAAATGAAACTTAATCCATTTTAAGAATTAGCATCTGTTTCTCAGGGCATTTATTTTGTGTTTACAGACGATGAGAGATTCCACCTGAATTCATTTTGGTGTAGATTATGGATATGGATGAAGCTATGGCTCGAGCTGTTGACATCGGTGAAAACGACGTGAGTTGAAAATTGAAATGGACGCATCTATTTTTTCATTTGACAAATCCATTTGTGATCATTTATCTACTTTGTTGTATTTGGAAGATCATATAGTTCTCAGTTCTTGGGCGAGTAATTGTTTGAATGTTAATTTTTTTTCCCATAGGATGATGATGAGGATAGTGAGGCCGAAGCAGAGGAAGAAGTCGATGAGAAAATTACACGAAATTGGAGCGTTCTAAAAACTACTCCCGAGATCCGCAAAACTAAGGTGATTCTGCTTTCTACGCCAACCATATTTGTTTCAGGGACCAGTGAAGCTATAACTGTGTTTGATTATGCAGTTATTCTTGAATACTAAAATACTTTATAATAAAAGGAAGAAACTAATAGAGCAACTAGCCAACTGTCAACCTTAGTCCTGTGACCATTGCTAGCTTCTCTCTGGTACATGTTTCCCAAGGAAATGGTGAATTATGAACACAGACTTCGATAGATATTGTGCGATGGAAAGTTAGCGTTGTGATAGCAACTTTGCTTAGTATTCCTGATATACTACAAGGAGCATAATCCAAAGTTAAGGTGTGTCAGTTCCTGCTAAACTTACACAACCACACGTATACAACTGCAATATAATTAATTAAAGTGAGGAAATTCTTTACCTACCTGCTTGGAATGTTGCCGTGATTATTTGCAATGGGGCTAAATTAGTTTGGAAGGATCGAAAGAAGGTGTGAATGTTTGTGTTTGTCATGTTTTTTAGTATTTTAATGACCGGCATAGAACAACTCTGTAGTATAATTCGAGATCCTTTTTGGCATGTAAATCAGACACACTCTGACAAACCAAACTTGGCTGTATAGTGAGCACATGTTCAAGACAGCTTATGACCTGACAGTAATGTTATTCTGGATTGAATTTTTGTATAAATGAAATTTCGAAATATATTTGTTAATCTACTGGTTCTTTCAAAAGCTACTAGCCCTAGTGGCTACTTGGGACTATATCTTTAAAAGATACTACTTGGTTCTTCACAGCACTTCTACCAGTGAAGTGTTTTAACAGAAAAATTCTTTTATTTTTGTGTTTTTCAGGAGAAACCAAAGAAGAAGGAACAGATGAATCTGGAGGAGGCTGTAGATGATTCTGAAAATTTAACGGATTTCCTTCTAGACTTCGAAGAAGAGTAGTATTTCCGGTTTTGCATCCCAACTTCTTCAGTCCAGATTGTCTCAAATTAGTCAGTGAAACAGAAAATTGATCCATTTTTGAATGTGATGAGCATATGTTTTGTGGACCTAAGATTTTGTACTCATATCTTTGACGGCTTTAATTGTTGTATCATGTGTGTACGTATGTATCGGTTATCTGTTGGAATAAAGAATTTCTGAAGCCCATACTTTGATGAATTATGTCTTCACATGGCTTTATCATCAATGCGATTCATATCCAACGCCAAAAGTTGTACTTTTGCCGTAGTTAACCATCAGATCAGTCAATAACTCAAACGCCAACTGAAACATTTATGAGATTCACCTTTTGACTTCAGCACCTGTTTTGGATACGTTGAAGCCTGAAATTAAGGTTGAGACCCCCATAGGTTTTTAAGACTCATGGGAGAGACTTTCTTCAAGAAAAAGTGAGTAACAATGGGGGTATATAGGATCCCGCTACAGAGAACATACATTCATCATTCACCACCACAGAGAATCTGTCAGTGAAACTCGTAAGCCACTTTTATCCATATGAAACCAAATCAGATGCACATATCAACACATACAGTGATACATCATGCAGATGATAAAAATGAAATGAAAATCAATGAAGTTGCAATGCCAGCTAACTTTGTCAAAAAATAGCTAACCCTTGAAAATTTGGTGGACCTGCAATGATACTCCACCAATTTAAAACCGAGGAATGGATATCTTGTATAGATAATGTGGACAACCACTAGTAGTTGTTCTCTTCATAATCAGACAAGAAGAAACTATCTAAATTTAATTACACAGGTAGATTTCATTTCAACATTAAAACAAAATTAGTAAGAAATTAGATTATTAATTAATTAATTAATTAAAAAAAAGACAAAAAGTGCTACTCCTAGTAGTTTTAAAACATTTGAAAGTTTTTTCCATTTCTTGAAAATCTAGAAAAAAATAAATAAATCAAAGAAACCCAAGAATTCCTTTTCATCATCATCAACAACATAGATTATTCTCCTCTCTTCTGCCTTCAACGATCGTTCTTGCTTGCACATCTTCCTTTCCTAAGATTTTCGCTCTATGAGGTGCTAAAATGGACGTTACTGAATATTCGGTTGAGCAAAGAGCGATTTTCTTAAGGAATTAGTAGATTTTGAAAACGAAGATGAAGAGAACAAGGAGCGATTTTCTCGGTGGTGGTGGTAAGAGATTGAAATTATCTCATTTGTTATTATTCGTAGCAGCATTATACCTAATTTTCATTTCAACAAAGTTCCCACACTTGATAGAGATTGCAGCGATTTTAAGTGGAGATAGTAATATAATGGCTTTAGATGGATCTATTAAGGTAACTAATGATGATGATTCAGATCTGAATGAACCATTTTTCAGTTCTATTTACAACGATAATACTTTCCATAGAAAATTAGAAGATAACCCTAGTGACTTGAAACCACCAACAATGCCTAATAAAGAATCTGTTGAAGAGGAAACAACAACTAAACCAATCAAGCCTCTACAACATCGATACGGTAGGATTACCGGTGAGATTATGAGGATGTGGAATAGAACTAATGATTTATCAACTGTAGAAAGAATGGCAGATCAAGCATGGACATTAGGAATGAAGGCATGGGAAGAAGTCGAGAAATTTGACCTCGAAGGCTCTAATCAGACTACTGTTGTCGAGGGGAAACCTGAGTTATGTCCTTCGTCTGTGTCGATTACTGGTGAAGAACTTGTTAGAGAAGACCATTTAATGTTTCTTCGGTGTGGGCTTGCAGCTGGTTCTTCTATTACAGTTATAGGAACACCACATAATGCTCATAAAGAGTTTGTACCTCAGTTTGCAAGGTTGAGAAATGGGAATGCCATGGTCATGGTGTCACAGTTTATGGTTGAACTGCAAGGGTTAAAAGCTGTGGACGGAGAGGATCCTCCAAGGATTCTGCATTTGAATCCTAGATTGAAAGGAGATTGGAGCAATCGGCCAGTCATTGAGCACAACACATGCTATAGAATGCATTGGGGAACAGCTCAAAGGTGTGAAGGTTTATTGCCCAAGAATGAAGATGACACAATGTTGGGTAAGCTCTTCAAATTATGATAATTTTACACTTAAATTTGTTCTAAACAAGTTCTTAGCATGAATAAGGTATAATACCAATAATCAACAGTATTAGCATAAAATTGTAGCAGGAATATGAGTTATTAGGCCTTATATTATTATCTTAGAGTTCATTGTGAATGGGATCAAGTCATTCATATATTAATTTGCACCTGGTTGTTTGAATAACTAAATTAGACTCTAACTGAACATAGGCAGTGATGTGATTTAAGGGTCACAGTTCTTGTATACTGTGGTTCCCTCCTTTAACTCCCATATCTATGCGATGGAGGGACAACTGACCGCGGGTACCCAGGACAAAGAGCAGGGCCACTTTTCAGCCAAAAAGAAATGAACTTAGTAAATCAATGATATTTATATGGATATGATTCTGTTTATACCGAGGTAAAGTGTTTTAGTTATATCTTGTACAATTTGACGTAGAAGAGATGCCTCCAGAATGAAAACTTGGTCTACTTGTAGTAGCTATCCTTCTCTCAACGGTTGACCTAAAAGAGCAACCAAAAGTGTAGGCTGGTTGCTTGCATTTGCCAAATGGTAGGCTTTTTTGCTGGTTGCGAGGTAATCTGGGTACACTTTTTATAGCCTGACCTCTTTTGCTTAGTTTACTGTCACAATTAGTGTCAATAACTTTTCCCGTGATCTCCTTCCTGAATGGTCCTCTGTACGAGCACATATGTATTGCCATGCATATGTTTACCATGTGAGGTGTGCAGTTTTTGCATTTCCAAGTGGGGAACTCTCATTTGACTAATATTTGTCTCTTAACACACTTTGTCCATAACTAGGTTGCAATATTGTTATTTTTGGGTTCTTCATGGTTCCTAATACTTCTATTGAGCAGTGGATGGATTCCGAAGATGTGAGAGATGGATGCGGAGCGATATTGTCGACACCAAAGAGTCTAAGACAACTTCGTGGTTCAACAGATTCATAGGGCGTGAGCAGAAGCCAGAAGTGACGTGGCCATATCCTTTCTTGGAGGATAGACTATTTATACTCACGGTGCGAGCGGGTGTGGAAGGATACCACATCAATGTTGGTGGTCGACATGTGACTTCATTCCCTTATCGAACGGTATGCACTAAAGCAGGCAAAACTACTTTGTGAGGCTTTATAGTCTTGTAAGTGGGAGCAGGACCATTAAATTTAGTCTCTTGATGTCCTAATATAAGAAGAAAGTCAGAAACCATTGCCTCAACCTCATTTCCCATGATACTTCTGTATCTCTCCATCTGTCAGGGAATTGCAATTTGTTTTATGACTTTATCGTTAATTTCATAATCAGGGATTCTCTCTTGAAGATGCAACAGGATTAGCAGTTAAAGGTGATGTTGATGTGCATTCAGTGTATGCTACATCTCTTCCCACCTCTCATCCAAGTTTCTCACTCCAGCGAGTATTGGAAATGTCCGAGAAGTGGAAGGCTCCACCTTTACCTGACCGACCCATCCAAGTATTTATTGGGATTCTCTCTGCTACAAATCACTTTGCAGAGCGTATGGCCATTCGCAAAACTTGGATGCAGTCCGCGGCTGTTAAATCTTCAAATGTGGTGGCTTGTTTCTTTGTTGCATTGGTAAGGTTTTGCACATATCGTCTATTTGAACATGAATTGATTCATTCAATAGTTGTATCAGTTATTAACGTACAGAGACAACTGTTTCTCCGTGGATTTATGGGTTCTTTCTTGCAAATGCTATTTGTGGGTATCAATTGCACCTTAACTCAGAGATTATGGTGTTCCCTGTTTTGATTCTTTTGGCGCTCCTGTAGTATCTTTGGCGCCAACTATTTTCATTTCATAGTGAAGAAGTGCTTTCTGATGGGATTCACCTTCAGTATGGTAGATTTTGTTTTCAATTGATGAGTGCATTTGGATCTTATTTTGTTTCCCTGGTGAAATGTCATGGTGGCAAAATACAATCCTGGTTTCTTTCCTATACTGTTTCGCTTCTTGGTTTTCCATTTGCCCTGGTGCCAAACATATTTCCACACAGAAGAATACAATAGGAATATTTTGTCAGTGCCATCACAACAAGTTTGCCTGCTTTCTCTCATCTGATTTCAAATTTATAATTTTTAAATGGGAAATCAATTAGTTCATCATTCCATTTGGTGATGTTGCCCCTTCCAGAATAATGAATAATGAATGCATCATTCTTTGTGTGAGCAGCGATGCACCATCCTTCTGTTTGGATGACCTATTTAGCTGGCTTCTGTTCCCATAGTTCACTTTCCGTGTTTTAATGCCTCGTATGTTAAAGATGTGAAAGATCCAATCCTCAATATTTTAGTATGCTATGCTCTATTTACGAGTTAATATTCAGTAATGTTCTTATTGAGATCAATGAGTAGAATGAAGATGTATGTTTCCCAGTGTGTATTTACCTGTAGGAGGTTCCTTATTATCTATAACTGGGCAACCTCAGAATTAATGTCCTATTTAGGTTCTTCGGAATAATCTAGCCCTCTTCTATTGATTTTTGGAATCTTTGCGATGTCTTTCTAGAATGTGGTAGAACTGTTATTGCTGTTTCTGATTTCTTGTTAGTGCATGGAATGCGTAGCTTAACTTGTACACGTTTAAATCTACTCATAGAATCCAAGGAAGGAGGTAAATGCGGTGTTGAAGAAGGAAGCAGCTTTCTTTGGTGATATTGTTATTTTGCCTTTCATGGATCGTTATGAGCTTGTTGTTCTCAAGACTATTGCCATTTGTGAGTATGGGGTAAGCAAGTTCTTTATCCTTCTATATTTTTGGTGACAGTCTTCCTTGACCCGTTGGGGGTCATTGACACATGCTTAGTTTTTTGGATATTTCACTCTGGTTTTCTTCTACCTGAACAGTTGTTTATATTCTTAGGTTCACAATGCCAGTGCTGCATATATCATGAAGTGTGATGATGATACCTTTGTAAGGGTGGATACAGTTCTGAAAGAAATCAAGGGCATTTCCTCAGAGAAGTCCCTTTATATGGGAAATCTCAACCTCCTGCACCGGCCTCTCAGAAGTGGGAAGTGGGCAGTTACATATGAGGTATATATGCTTGGAGTTGCTGAAAATTTATTTATTGGGCCCGACTACTTTATGTGCCAATTGCTTTATAGGCTCGATTCAGTGTTGCTACCCAGCCGATTCTCAGTGATTGGGTTAGCTGAACCTGAATTCAAATTACAATCTGTGAATGCTTCAACTTATGAACAGTTAGTGTAGACTCTAAGTGAGCACGGTAATTTCTTATAGTACCCATGTCACTAATATGTTTTTTTTTTTGATCGGCAAAGAAGAGATATTATTGATCAAAAAAACAGAGGGTACAAAAGATTTGAACCACTCAAAAAAAACAAAGACAGAAATTTATAACAAAACTACTAGTTCGAAAAGAAATTATGGTGGTTGGAAATACTGATTATGCCAGTTTTCCATAACAGAAGTGAAACTAAGAGATTCAAAATTCTTAACAACTAGTGACCAAGTAAACAAATGATATTTAGCTTTAGCAATAACAGAAGCAGCCGTATTCTCCTTGCTGTTGAAGACTCGCGAATTTCTTTCTTGCCATATGCTCCACATAATGACAGCAGAAACAAAATTCCAGATGGTGTTGCTAGCTTTATTCTGTTGAGTTAACTGCCAAGAATGAAGAGTAGAGATGATATCTCTAGGAACTATAAAAAACCAATGTAATTTCCCTTGAAAATGCGACCAAATCTCTTTGGCAAAAGAGCAATGTAACAGCAAATGGGGAGCGGATTCTTGAGCTTGACAGAAAAGGCAATTCTGCGCCACATCCATGCCTCTTCTTCGCAGTAAATCACGGGTTGGCAACCTGTTATGACATAAAATCCACAAAAAGAAAGAAATTTTGGGTGGAAGCTTTTGATGCCAAATGGTATTGAAAATTGAATCAGACTCTACCACAGTAGTATCTGCCGTGAGTCTGACATATCTGTCATATGTCGCTAATATGTTATCTTGTTATTTCTACTGTAACAGGAATGGCCAGAAGAAGTCTATCCTCCTTATGCCAATGGACCTGGATATGTTATTTCTATCGACATTGCCAAATTTATTGTCAGTCAGCATGTGAATCGAAGTCTCAGGGTGTGTAAACTTAATTCAACTCCTTCATTGGTTTTTTAGCGTTTCCATCCAGTAACATGTGTATTTTCCTTTATAAATCAAAAATGGTGACTGGAGCACCTTCCATATTGATTTCTAAAAATCGAAGGTGTAAATTGGTAAAGGATCAAGACCTTTATGTTCTTCTCTATCTACTAGAATAATGGTGTGTATCACATATCTGTAGGAAAATCTTTTTCCCATGTAGAGTTGGTGCTCAATTTTTTACGAAAATTTGTGCATTTTTTTGTTTTGTTTTGTTTGTTATGCATTTAAAGAATGTGATTTACCTCATATTTCAGCTGTTCAAGATGGAAAATGTCAGCATGGGAATGTGGGTTGAACAGTTCAACAACACCATCCCTGTTCAATACTCTCATAATTGGAAGTTTTGTCAGTACGGTTGTATGGAAAGCTATTTCACTGCACATTACCAGTCTCCGAGACAGATGATCTGCTTGTGGTCTAAATTGTCAAGGGGTCGGGCTCATTGTTGCAACTTTAGATGACAGCAGTGATCATTGAAAAGGTCTTTTACCGTCCCTCTACTTTTATTTTATTCCGGACATGTTTACTGTCCTCATATTTCTGTAGAGTTTTTGTACCACTGAAAATTAATTTTTGATCCGATTAATCTGGGATTAGAAGATGCTCATTTGGATCATTGAAGTTAGATAGACCAGATTTTATCGGATAGTATTCGGTGGGGGCTCTAGGTTGTGTATCCTTACTGTGATGAAAACCCAAGTTGTAAAAGTACAGTTCTGACAGATTAGTTCCGACTTAGTTAAGGTCATAAACTTGAACAGACATAACAAGTTAGGTGGATCTACCATCTCGTAAACCTGTGATTTCGCCAGATTTGAACTCAAGGAAGATCTCATGGCGTTGGCTCTATTCCTACCAGTTGTAACTTCCATGAAGAGAGGTTGTTTTTTGTTATGGATATAATGAACGAATCGATTACACAATCGACCAGAAGATGAATGATAGCTCGAACGCATAAATAGGAGTAGGACATTTAGGATGGCATTGAATATGCAGGGTGTATGCAACGATTTCTAATGTTTAAGCACCGGTAATGGCAAGTGTAGATGTATTGAAATGATTTATTTTATCATCTAATATGAAGTCATTGTTTATATTATTCTAACAGTGTCACCGGTTCTTTATTCTTAGTGTCGTTTTTCCTGCTTAACATTGATGTTGAGCAATTTGATTCATTCTGGATCGACCCTCACTTGATTTAGTGAGGGAGCAATCTGAAGTTGTGAAGGGTTCCACTGAGCATTAAATTATGTTGATTTCCAATAAAGATGCACATTTGACACACGTAGAACATAAGTACAATACCAGTGCAAGATTAAAAATTGAAGCACATAATCCTGGCGCGCTGTACCATGATCCGGGCAAACGACATTCTGGACTGAAAGCTATTTTTCTAATGCTGCTTATTTATCCGTCAAAGAGATGTTAGGGGGCTATTAGTAGGTTTCCTCTCCCCCTTTCTTTTCCTTACCCTACAGCTTAAGGAATCCTGCAACAACAAACAAAAACATTTAAACTTGTTTAGCAACTTAACGTGGCATTCTGACACACGATATTTGATATCGACGACACTAGTTGTGTAAATTCTCTTAATGTCATGTTCGGCAAGGTCTGTGAGGACACTGAGGAGGTATGATGTATCCCAGCATTTGCACGAGAACCACTGCTGAATCTAGGAAAGTACAACATTGTGTTCTACTCCCATGTGAGAGACAACATCTCTGGCAAGCACATTCAAGAAGAAAAAACATTTTCATTTGAGCCATGCCACGATGCTTGTAAACTAAATCCAGTACACTCTTTCAAGGCTGAGTGGCATATCCTAAGACTTTTTCTTTTCGCTAGTGTTCCCATAAACTTTTCAGCGTTGAATTTTTACATCCCATCAAGAGAAGCATGTCGATTTCAACGCTGTTTATTTGTCAATTTGACGTGGAATATTAACTTCATTACTTGAGGGAGAAGGTAATAGCGTACGAGTTGCAGTCGAACGAGGTGGAGATAGGGAAAGGAAAAGGTTGGTTGCAAGCAATTGGAAGGGAAGCAACAGCACTTTCTTTGATGACACGGATGCGGGTAGCTACTTCTTTGATGCAGTTGCAGGCAAGACGTCTGTTGTCTGTAGTCACACACATTCCCTTTACCCTCGTAACTCCATCACAACAAATCTGTGGTGGCCTTGAATCTATACCAGACAAGTAACTAATACAAGCAGCTAAGTTCGGAGCCACATCCAAACAAGTGAAAGCTTGAGCTGGTTCTGTCATTATTATTAGATGAGCCATTACCACTACCAAAAGAACACTTACAGCCATACCTTTCGTCTTCATCATTTTCGATGGAGTTGTCTTTCCGAGGGTTAGACAGATGTCTGTAAGAAGGGAGTTCCCGGAAGATATTTATAGATGGTCTCAGACATTATTTGGTATGATTTCATGCTTGCGAATTGTTGTTAAAGATCCGAAAAGTGAATTTCTGTTTCGATTTTAAACTAAAAATAGGATAGTGTCGTAACTGAAGACATGCAAGTGATGTTCATTGCTTAGTCATCCTACCGAAAGAAGATGAGATCGGGAAAGAGATTTTTTTTCTTTTACGGGCCTTCACAAATACTTTTTCGGGTAAGTGGTTTGTTTTTAGAAGGTTTCTAGGAATTACTAGTTAATCCTAGGTATAAGACCCGTTTAACCCCTAATCCATCCATCAAACCGGTTTAATCCCTAGTCCAAAAACTTGTTTTAGGACCTAAAAATTTAACTCATGGTCCATCACACGTGTGGAAGTTATAAAACGTATTTCTAAAAGCCTAAAACACCCTTATAAGTTAGATCTAACTCTACTTTTACTTCTCCAACAACCGGAGAGCTGTGGCGATAACAATTGGTAGATGAAAACCAGAGAATTCTAACTCTCCCTACAAACTAAAACCAGAGGAGGCGATAATGGTAAACTTCGTTTTCATCATTTCTACTTTTGCATTTCATTCAGGTGAAATGGCTGAAAGATGAGGTTGATTACATGGATGATTATGGGAATGTTAGTTGGGATCGATTTGATGGTAGGTTGCTCTTATATGATGCGGAAGAGAAGTGTTATCCGTATTGCTAAGGTTTGTTGTTTCTTCTCTGATTTTGTTTTCTTGACTTGATTTTGCTCTACAAATGACTTGATACAACTATTTTTATGGTGGTATTGTTGTTGAATCTGTTTGAATGTTTTTGCCCTAATTTCATTCTATTATTTTTTGGCTATAGTCAGTACTATTAGATCTAGACTTCTTTGATTATCCACACAAGACATGACCCTGGAATGATATCTTTTGTTCTAACACGAGTATTCTGCTTAAGTTCAAGTACATAATGATATGCATAGAAGAATATAACATTATACCCACAAATGATCAAAATGTAGTGTCATTGTTGACATTGCAAAATGTCAGAAGATTTCTAGAGTGTAGAGTTTTTGTCTTTTGCTAAATAGAAAATAAAGAACCTTTTTTATTTTGTTTTACAATACCACGTCTATCTTCCTAGCATTATGTTTCTTCGCTAATCTCTCTCTCTCTTGCACCTCAACAGATAGAGATCCATTTTCTCCTCCCAGGAGACGCAAATGGTGTTATTAATTTGTGGGAACTGACACTTAAAGATACAAAGGTATTACTCGTTGTTTCTTGCATATGTATTCTGCGAGACCATGAAGAAACTGCATTTAGGCAGTTCAAATTTGCTTGTACTGTTTTCACCCAGTACGCATCAAATTTGATTGAACTGCATTTAGGAAGTTCAAACTGCATATAGGCAGTTCAAATTTGCTTGTACTAGGTATTCACTCAATACATATCGATATCTACTAGGATTTTTACAAAATTTCAGGTTGATTTGTTATTTGATATGTGACTTTATATGATGTGGAATGACTATTTTGATTTCTTTGTTTATTTCATGTTCATTTTTTGTTTACAACTGCATTAGTACATATCTGCTTGTACTGTTTTATCTATGTTTTTTTGTTGTGCATACATAGGTGATTTGTCATTGAAGTCATACTGTAAAACAATGAATATCACCTTGGTTTCTTGATGCTCCATTTTTATCATTTACGATAGGAGGTCGAGGGGGCAGCGCCTCCTCGTTATCATTCATTTCAGTTTATTTTGAGTTTTTTTTCTATGTTGCATGATGCATTAGTCTTGTTACGTGCATAAGTTTGTAATGTAGTTAGTAGGGATTGCTAATTTCCAATTTTTGTTCAGTACATGTCAATATCTATTAGGTTGTTACTCAGTACATAATAATATTTACTAGGTTTTCACCCAGTACGTATCAATATCTACTCTTTCTTTTTTAGTGGTTTAGTCATGTTATAGACTCTGAATGTTTATGTCCTCTTCTTGGATAGATTTCTTAATGGATTTGACAATTAACTGTGCTGCTAATTGTCTACAGCACCGATGAAGGATCACATCTATCTCCACTTGAACCGCTTACCCCAGAAGTTCTGAAGGAAATACTTCCAGGTATCTCAAAGACAAAGAAAATGCAGGAGTTGAATGGAATGAAACAAGCTATGGTAGAGTCTAAGGAAAAGCTCAAATTCAAAGAAGAAAAAGAAAATGCAGTTATGGCCACTAAAGGTGCAACAAATAAGTCATTGAGGTTAGCAGACTGGCGGACATCAAGGCTGGGAGAGACTAGAGTAATCAACTTGAAGAGTTTGATATTCAGCACATATCGATATGTACTACAGTTTCCCTCAATACATATCGATATATACTATATGATCATATTGATAATTACTATCGGTTTAGAAATAATTTATACTTTCTACTAATCGAGCCACAACTCATAACTGTAAAAGTACATTCTCTTATACCAAAATAATAACAAATGGGTCACTCTATTTAGAACTGAATGGAGGTTTGTATGCTCCATTTCATATCAATTTTGATAAGTTTCGAGTAAATTTTTTAAACTTTTAGTTACAGTGCCATTAAATGAAAGATGCAAAGGTTCTTCCAGAAATTCATGTGCAAATGCAAATTTTCTTATATGTAGGTTCTTGAGAGGATTACCAAAGGTGTCGAAAGTTTTGGGTTCTGCAGCAAAGGGTGGATTGAGTCTCCTCTTAAGGGTGCTGAGGGAAACACTGAATTCTTGGTTTGCTTTCACAGAACAACAGCTATTGAGAAGACGGCAGAGGCAGAACCGTCAAATGGAAACCTTGAATCTGACTCAAACCTCTAATTAACATATGTTTTGCATTCTAATGAGCACGGATTCTGAGTTGCTAAGAGTGAGAGAAAAGAGCATCAGAATGCACAATTGCAACTTGTTTTGATTCTCAGAGAGTCAGGGCTGAGAACATCTTTTACTGGAGCAAAATTTTTACTGTAACATTGTATTTGATTTTTTAGTTTCACAACAGAGAAATAAATAAATAGAGGTAGCCTAATTTATGAACATTCCAAGAACGTTCATACCAAGTCGATCTCTATGGAAGGGGCGTTTCTTCGCCACTCCTGTTGAGACTATTGAAGAAAATACATCTATTTCATTGGAATTCTTCGAGTTTTCTGTACAAATTTACAATGAAAAACATGCTGTTGGAGGTTAAATAGGTGCAAAGATAGATATGCTCGTTAAAAATTACTAGCTAGGAGTTACTGAATTTCAATTAGAGGAAATTACATTGTCTAACATACATACACGATGGAAGTCACTTGTCATTTCAAGTGGAACATTTAGACCAACAACCTGACCGACAACTGATAACCAAGAGACCAAATACTGTTGCATTACAGAACAAGAAGATGATCCATCTTTAGCCCATGAATAACCACCAAGAAACAGTAGCTTCATCCATTCACTTGTCCCACATGGATGCAATGTATACCATGGACGGTTTAATAACGGATTCCTGCAATGAATTCGAGAAAACAAGGTACAACAGAAACTCTGCCTAGCTCTTGCCCTAACTTTCTCTTCTTCAGATTTTGTGGAGAAACAATATGGGCATGAAACTCCATATTCCCACTCTGGAGCTTCCATGTATGCATCACTCACAGGTTGTTTACATCCATATCATAGCTTAAAGGTTCCTTAAGACTCTCCTGTCAAATACAAAACACTCTCCCTCCCAGAGGCTTTCTGTTTCGAAACTTCCTCAAGATACTTTAGTATCCCACCTTTCAAATGATAAACCTGCCATCCAAATGAGAATACACCAGGTCCACTCAATATCTCTTTTATCATATTCAGTCCGTTTCTTTTTTACGGCCTCAGCAGTCGTCTATTGCATAAGAAAAGAAAAATTAGTGCCTATATTCAAAATAAAATGAATAAAAAGAGATGATAAGAACCGATCTTATAGTTTCATAGGTATTGTCGCTTTTTCACATTAATACTACCTACACAATGAACAAGTTTATTATCAATTCAATAAAATACGTATTGTTAATTCATAATGACAAAACAACATATTTTATTCATTGATGAATAGATAACTAGTTATGCAGTATACGAGAGATATTCAATGCTTTCACCCAATACATATCAGTATCTACTGCTTTCACCCAGTACATGTTGATACCTAATGTGGAGTCATAATAATGGTACACATTGGTTCATACTAAGAGTTTATACAGTACATATAGATATGTACTTATCAATTCGATGATGCACTACATATCAATATGTATTGTAGGATTATATGCAATACTAATCAGTTATACTGTAAAATATGTACTGGGTAATAGAAAGTATGTACCGTAGGATATGTACTGTTGATAGGAGATATGTATTGCATAATGTGTACTGCTCAATAGAAAATATATACCGTAGGATCATCATGTGATATGTATTGTAACCTATTGAACTATACATATTGATAAACTAGCTTTCTACCCAGTACATATTAATATGTACTATCCAACTGTAACCTGTCCAACTACACATATTTGATACGTACTGATGGATATGTAATGTTAGAAGTCAGTTTTTCCATCAGTACATATCAATATGTAATGTCAGAACATATTATTTTTACACATTTTTTTCCTTTTGCATGATAATACATATTGATATATACCCAATAGAAATGTAATCTAAGTATCCAACAATACATATCAATATATGCTGAGGCGTATTCAATCATAAAAGAGGTTTTTATATAGTATATGTGATGGATCATACACACAACAAGATTCTAAGAATCCAACAGTGCATATTGACTTGTACTGATACTTCAAGCATAAATTAGGGTTTTAAACATGAAAAATTAGTATCAACAAAATAATAAAATTAGAAGTATAAACATAAATAATTTTAAGGCTTCCTTACCAATTTTTGCTTCCGTTCCGGTTTCAACAGTCGATATTCAATTTCATAAAAGGGGACACAACCACATATACAAATGAGGGGGAAGAAAGTTTTTTTTTATTTCTTTAGAGAAGAGGGAAACTTACTTCATACATTATTTCTGCTATCTAATCTCATTTTGTTCACCCTTTTTGAATCGCAAGTGTATTTTGCATTACACCCTTTTTGATTTCTTCAATTTGATTTTCGATTCGTCTTTTATGACCTAGATTTTAGTTTCAGGTGGTTTTGGATTTCAGTTTCTCTAACATGTCCTAGATTTCTGTTTTAGGTGGTTTTGGCAAACCGTGCCCTAGATTTCAGTTTTGAGTGGTGAAACTGAAATAATCGAAATGTGGTTTCTGTGGATTTTTGATCACAGAAGAAGAAACGGGAAGACAAGGAGAACGAAGAATACAGGGGAAGAACGAACAAATACCGTGTTTTTATTCACACGTGACTAGTATATGGGCAGAATCGTAATTGGGTTTTTAAAATGGTTTTTGGACTAATGGATAAAATATGTTTCCCGGGTGGACTAACCATTAACACGGTCCGGGTTTTTGGGACTAGTTAGCAAATTTCCCAGAAGGTTTTCTAAAAAAACTGAATGTTTTTTTCACCCTCATTCTATACCTTCTTAATTTGGGATAAATTTTTGATGGAGGCATTTTTTGATGAAAGCATGAAAATAAATAATACGTTGACATATGTCTTTCCTTTTAAGGGTAGTGTTTTTTCACGTGATAGTGCACGACGTCACTATGAGCTAGCAAGTTTACTGCCGTTAGATTGTTATATTTCGTATCTCTAAGACAAGGATATAACTGGCTAACATTTTAATAGTGGACAGGTTCTCTGAACTTAAATTATCTCTACATATTCAACCATTTATATTTATTCTTCATCTAAGTTTAACTAGTAAAGGGCGGGTGCATTGTTGTGTTATTTGAATCTAACATTTTAGACCTAAGTTTACCAAAAGAAAAAGAAACACTTTCAAGTTCACAAAGAAGGATCCCAGCTGCAATCCAAATATTTTACATATAACTTTCACCCAAAATCAAATATCACACAGTAGTATTACTGTCAAATAACAATAGTTTTATATATATATAACAGAACAAAACACTACTACTAACGAATCCGCTAATTGAGTAGCATTTATTTGTAGACAATATTCTTTGCAAATGTGCCATCTTTACCCTGTAAATTTCCTTCATGTATAGTTATTTTTACGGATATCATTGAAACTCCTCTTGTTAAAGCCACATAAAGCTGTCCATGGCTGAAAACTTGATCTGCTAAGTAAATTCCTGCGATCAGTATGGTTTTTCCCTGTGTTTTATTTATGGTCATAACAAAACACAAAGGTACATGGAACTGTTTTCTGATGAGTTTGAATGGAAAATTTACGTTCTTTGAAGGCTCTAAAGGGATTCTTGGAAGGAAAACCCGTATACCTGCTGCAATTCCAGTAAAAATTTCTGCATCGATTAAGTACTTATAAAAACCTCGGCACAATAATCTTGTTCCATTACAAAGTCCAGCTGCTGGATCAATGTTCCTATGAAGAAGTATTTGTGCTCCATAAATTAGCTTATGTGGTGGTAATTCTACTGGAAAATATCATTCAAAAATTCTCGCTAGTATAAATTCCTCACATCATCCTCAACGCTATCAAAATAGTAATAAAATTTCTCATCACCTGACAATGATATATAATTCAGTTAGTTCGACGGATAGATGATAAAACAAAATTTAAGGCTGTTTGTAAAGTAGTCAAAAGTTTACATACTGAAGTTTAAAATCACCTAGAAATGCATTGATTGCCTTTTGGTTTATTGCATCAACAGACTCATTGGTTGGTGCCATTATAGCTCTTTCCACCATGTAACTCTTATCAAAAGCATTCTCACAGATATTTGGATAGGTAGTGTTATACAATTGTGGTATAAAATTCTCACCTGCCATGGTATAACCATATCATCTGGAATTTGTACCATATCATTTCCATATGTAGTCGTTACCCCATCTCTCATATATTTTAAAATAATCGTGAAATTATGATCAATTTTTGATCTCATATTTTCAGTAAGATGGATAAGATTTACACTTTCCCAAATGGAGACCTCACAATACACGCATTTATAGTTTGTGACTTCGTACCCCGATGCACTATTGGTAGCACTTGTCTAAAATCCCCTCTAAGAATAATGATTTTACCTCCAAAAGGAACGACCTTTTATGTTAAGTCTCTCAAGGTTCTATCAAATGCTTCAAAAGCATGTTGATGTACCATTGTCGCTTCATACAAAATTATAACACTGCTTTAGTAAGAGTTCGTCTAACTCATCTTGTTTAATAATTTTGCATGTTGATGTAGGCATAATTTTGATACGTATTTTGAACTTTGAGTGATCAGTTCTCCCCCGTGGTAAAATATTAGTTGCAATTCCGGATGATGCTGTTGCTAATGCAATATGCCAATTTTTCCTAAGATGTGCTTTATTTCTATGTATAGGAATGTCTTACCTATTCCCTCTGGACCATCGCTAAATAAAACTAACTCCTTATTCAAATTGACAACTGCAATTATCAAATCAAAAGCATGTTTTTGACCCGTAATCAATAAGCTTATACATCTTAAATCCTCATCTGTAACTATTACGGATCTCTTATCTTCAACCATTTGTTGTCTGCATCTACTTATAAAATAATCAAATATCAGTTTGGGTAAACCAAAATCTTCATTCCTTTTACCGTTTTGTTAGAGTAAGTTCTGTAGATCACGCAATAAACGATTCATGCTTGAATTTACATTTGAAGTACCTATTAAAGAGTAATCTTCCATCATATATGGGTTGAACTCAATCCACAACTTCTGCACATTAGTAGGCTTACAATACACTAAAAGTTGATTAAACAATCTCCGAAGTGCTGATGGCATACGTGTATTTACTGCTTCTAATAAACATTTTCTTGCGTAACCATCATTTTCTAAGTATCTTCTCTTTTCTGCTGATTCCTTAAAAGTGGAGCAAGGTATCAATCCACTGTAAGTAGATCTTTAAATGAGACTGGTCCTCTGACATGATATAATAGTATACGCAAACAATATCATTCTTCTTCACTTGGCAGTACGGTGTAAATTCTTCCGACCGCTCGTTGTGTAGATAATCCCTTTTTCCATTTTTTATCTACGGATACCCACCAATATTTTTCTGGGAATTCTTGATATAATAAATATCTTGCATCAAAATATTCTGAATTCTTTTGAAACAATTTAGTTAACATTATCTTTGAAGCATGTGCATTATCAAGAACATCGTCAAACAGTTGATAGGCATAATAAGTTAATTGTTGCATATTAGGAAGATGGATATGAAGAGCTATCACATTTGGATGAATATTATAAACTGGAAACTTATAAATCCTCCATAATGCTTCTTGTGGGCAAACCCACTGTGCATCCAGAAATTGCGACATCTTGTCATTCTTGTCGGATGGTCTACGAATCTGAAAAAAGATCATGTCAGGTTCTTTATATACATACTTGTATAGATACTTCATGGACTTGATACTGGAGCATATTTTAACATTACTATGACAGTTATACTTTTTCAATATCCAAGGATTATATGGTACAACCCATCGATTATCTAAGAAAAGTCTATTTTTTCTCAACATTGATCCTATTATCGCGTCTTCTGTATACTGGATATGAATCGTTTCCTTGGACTGTATGTTCTTAAAACTGTCTTGGATATGCTTTCTTGCAGGTATCTTTCTTCATGCAAGTAGATTTTGGTTTCAGTCTTCCACATGGTCCATGTATCATATGCTTTTTCACTATTTCATATAATTCTAGTTCAACACTTGGGTCTGGAATCTCTGCACGCATAATCTTATCATATTCATCCAGATTATTTAGCTTGTCTTGATTGTTAAAAATGAAAAGAATATGAACATGGGGAAGACCACGTTTTTGGAACTCAACCACATGAATATGAGCTACAACAGTAGCTAAGACTGCACAATGATATAAATCTCTTTTTAGTTCCTCAGTATTTGCTTTGAAGATTCTTGCTGTTAGGTTAGACCTGTCTTGGTGATCTTCTCCCGGTAAAAATTTATTTGTAATTTCACACCATGCTGGATTACATGTCATTGTGATGAATAAATCCGATTTTCCATACCTTTGAACTAAAGCCATTGCATCTTGATATCGATTATACATGTCCCTTGGACTACCAACATATGATGATAGAAGGATAGTTTTTCTTCCTGTTGAACCTAAAATACAAAGAAATTTCTGTTATTAGTTTTGGGTTCGGTGTAAATACAATTTTAAAATTTTAACATAAGGCCACCAGTACTTGATAACAAAAAATTTCATTTCTATCCTTCTTTTTCCAATGCTAATCAGAGAATGAGTATGGGTTTTATATGTCGAAGTCAGAAAATGGATATTCTAGGAATGTCAAAAAATTTATTACTAATTATGTCTACAGCTAAACATGGACGCTAGAATGGGAACATAATGTGATTTTTTAAGAAACTGCAGTAACTGTAAACTGCCCACGTCTTCTTCATTGCCTTTGGCATTTTTATTCCTGTTTTTGAATACTATAAGCATTTGTTGAATTTTAGTTTATGTCCTGCTAATGGCATAGGTGACAATCTAATAGCTCTACCTAGGGAGGAAAACTTAAGATTTGTCTCGTAGAAATCACAATCTATGTATCTCAATCTTGACATAAGTGTCAATAATTTACTATTGTAATAATCTTCCCGCCTGAAGTAGATTAGAAGTATCATTAGCTCTAATCTACAATCATAAGAAATAAAACTTAATATTCATAACAACACTTAAAATTTATCCCTGCTAAAAAGAATCGCATAACTAATATACTATCTGAAGCATGTACACATAAAGTGCTCGACAGGAAACTCGATTCCCATCCAAACTATGGGTGTTGACGTCCCATCCGTAGTTCCCATAGGAAAACAAAAGTGGATACTGGAGAGGATCATAATAGCCTATTGTGTCCAGAATGAGCTGCAAATTACCTTCTCTTGTTTCAACTATAGTCTCTTGTGGATTAACGTCTGTTAGATCTTCCCCTCCTACTATCATTGCTGCAACTTGATCTGCAGTAGGAAGATTGAACTGATGACCTCCTAATGGTCTCTCTTTAAGAAGTAATTTACAATTTGGTAGGTCCCTTCTAATTACCAACCGCTTAAATTGATGTAAAAAAGGATTATGTTGATCTAAAATTAACTTTAGCCTTTCAACCATGTTAGTCTGCATCTCAGTATTTTCAAACATCCTGAATTCAATTTCCCTATCACTATCATATATGTACAATTGTAAATACCTTGTCCTAGGTCCAGTTGGTAGAAGACTTCCTTTCCTATCGTAGATCCCCCCTTGAGATCTGAAAATGTAAATTCCATTACAACTATTGGCGAGACTTTCATCTTAATGAATTCTCATTAACGTGAAAGCAAACATATGATTGTATATCTGAATATTTTGACGGAAATGCTTTCCCTCATCACTCTGATCGTTAGATAGAATCCTCAATTCGATAGGTGTTCCAAGTTGAGGCAATGAAACTTTTCCATTTTTGCAGCACATTTCTTTGGTATCTGATGAGAACAACTTAGCACCACATTTGTCACATATTTTGGGTTGTGGTTGATTGTTTAATGCTTATCTCCTTGTGTCGACATAATTTTTAGCACAATTGCAGTATGTTTTTACCGGTCTACGGTTAATTAATCGAGTAGTGGTTAAGGTAGAATATTGTTCTAGACCTACAAACATACGAATAAAAAAAGTTTCTTTAGAAAGAATCCCAAAGAAGAACCTTAGTTCAATTCAAATAGGTACATGCAGGTGTAGACTTTACTTTTAGTATGAATAGACGGAGTTCTATTGGTTGCGCATTAAAGTTGTCTAGCATGCCTTCTTATGTCACTCGATCTAACGCGAGACACAATTGTTCGTGAATTAAATCTCTCACGAAGACCTATTGAAAGTCACATATAATAAGAAAAATTTGTGTGATTACCTCTTCTAAAAATATAAAAAATAAACTTAGAATTTCAATATTACCTTCTAGATTGGATGATATGGGGATGCAACTTTTGCTTGTCTCCTAATATAAGTCAAGCGGGCATTCCTCGGCATTCTTTCGTAGTGTGATTTCCTGGATAAGTTAAAAAATAATATGAATTTATTATATAAGATTGCCTAATTGAAACCCTAAGTACATGTAAAATCTTGGTGATCTTGTCCCAGTAACAATTCATTTTTAATTTCATACCATGCTGGATTACATGTCATTGTGATGACTAAATCCGGTTTTTCATACCTTTGAACTAAAGCCATTGCATTGTAAAGTAATCAAAAGTTTACATAAGGAATAATAAAGTAATATTGAAGTTTAAAATCACCTGGAAATGCATTGATTGCCTTTTGGTTTATAGCATCAACAAACTCATTGGTTGGTGCCATTATAACTCTTTCCACCATGTAACTCTCATGAAAGGAATTGTCAAAGATATTTGACACATAGTGTTATACATTTGTGGTATAAAATTCTCACCTGCCCATGGTATAACCATATCATCTGGAATTCGTACCATATCATTTCCATATGTAGTCGCTACCCATCTCCGATATATTTTAAAATATCGTGTAATTAGGCTCAATTTTTGATCTCATATTTTCAGCAAGATGGATAACATTTACACTTTCCCAAATAGAGACCTCATAATACACACATCTATAGTTTGTGACTTTGTACCCCGATGCACTACTGGTATCACTTGTCTAAAATCCATCCAAGAATAATGATTTTACCTCCAAAAGGAACATCCTTTTCTGTTAATTCTCTCAAGGTTCTATCAAATGCTTCAAAAGCATGTTGATATACCATTGTCGCTTCATCCAAAATTATAACACTGCTATTTAGTAAGAGTTCGGCTAACTCATCTTGTTTACTAATTTTGCATGTTGATGTAGGCATAATTTTGATAGGTATTTTAAATTTTGAGTGATCAGTTCTCCCCCATGGTAAAATATTAGCTGTAATTCCGGATGATGCTGTTGCTAATGCAATATGCCAATTTTTCCTAAGATGTGCTATATTGCTATGTATAGGAATGTGTTACCTGTTCCCTCTGGACCATCGTTGAAGAAAACCGACTCCTTATTCAAATTGACAGCTGCAATTATCAAATCAAAAGCATGTTTCTGACACGAAATCAATAAGCTTATACATCTAAAATCTTCATCTGTAACTATTACGGATCTCTTATCTTCAACCATTTGTTGTCTGTATCTACTTATAAAATAATCAAATGTCGGTTTGGATAAACCAAAATCTTCATTCCTTTTACCGTTTTGTTAGAGTAAGTTATGTAGATCACGCAATAAACGATTCATGCTTGAATTTACATTTGAAGTACTTGTTAAGGAGTAATCTTCCATCATATATGGGTTGAACTCAATCCAAAACTTCTGCACATTAGTAGGCTTACAATACACTAAAAGTTGATTAAAAAATCTCCGAAGTGCTGATGGCATATGTGTATTTGCTGCTTCTAATAAACATTTTCTTGCGAAACCATCATTTTCTAAGTATCTTCTCTTTTCTGCTGATTCTTTAAAAGTGGAGCAAGGTATCCCATCCACTGTAAGTAGATTCTCAAATGAGACTGGTCCTATGACATGATATAATAGTATACGCAAACAATATCATTCTTCTTCACTTGGCACTACGGTGTAAATTCTTCCTACCGCTCGTTGTGTAGATAATCTCTTTTTCCATTTTTTCTCTCCGGATACCCACCATATTTTTCTGGGAATTCTCGATATAATAAATATCTTGCATCAAAATATTCTGAATTCTTTTGAAACAATTCAGTTAACATTATCTTTGAAGCATGCGCATTATCAAGAACATCGTCAAACAGTTGATCGACATAATAAGTTAATTGTTGCATATTAGGAAGATGGATATGAAGAGCTATCACATTTGGATGAATATTATAAACTGGAAACTTATAAATCCTCCATAATGCTTCTAGTGGGCAAACCCACTGTGCATCCAGAAATTGCAACATCTTGTCATTCTTGTCGGATGGTCTACGAATCTGAAAATAGATCATGTCAGGTTCTTTATGTACATACTTGTATAGATACTTCATGGACTTGATACTGGAGCATATTTTAACATTACTATGACAGTTATAATTTTTCAATATCCAAGGATTATATGGTACAACCCATCGATTATCTAAGAAAAGTCTATTTTTTCTCAACATTGATCCCATTATCACGTCTTTTGTATACTGGATATGAATCGTTTCCTTGGACTGTATGTTCTTAAAACTGTCTTGGATATGCTTTCTTGCAGTTATCTTTTTTCATGCAAGGAGATTTTGGTTTCAGTCTTCCACATGGTCCATGTATCATACGCTTTTTCACTATTTCATATAATTCTAGTTCAAACACTTGGGTCTGGAATCTCTGCACGCATAATCTTATCATATTCATCCAGATTATTTAGCTTGTCTTGATCGTTAAAAATGAAAAGAATATGAACATGGGGAAGACCACGGTTTTGGAACTCAACCACATGAATATGAGCTACAACAGCAGCTAAGACTGCACAATTATATAAATCTCTTTTTAGTTCCTCAAATTTTGCTTTGAAGATTTTTGCTGTTAGTGCATGCCTGTCTTGGTGATCTTCTCCCGATAACAATTCATTTATAATTTCACACCATGCTGGATTACATGTCATTGTGATGAATAAATCCGATTTTCCATACCTTTGAACTAAAGCCATTGCATCTTGATATCGATTATACATGTCCCTTGGACTACCAACGTATGATGTTGGAAGGATAATTTTTCTCCCTGTTGAACCTAAAATACAAATAAATTTCTTTTTTTTTTAGTTTTGCGTTCGATGTAAATACAATTTTAAAATATTAAATAAGCCACCAGTACTTGATAACAAAATTTTTCACTTCTATCCTTCTTTTGCCAATGCTAATAAGAGAATGAATATGGGTTTTATATGTCGAAGTCAGAGAATGGATATGCTAGGAATGTGAAGAAGTTTGTTACTAATTATGTCTACAACTAAACATGGACGAATGGGAACATAATGCAATTTTTTAAGAAACTGCAGCAACTGTAAACTGCCTACGTTTTCTTCATTGCCTTTGGCATTTTTATTTCTGTTTTCGAATACTATAAGCATTTGTTGGATTTTATTTTATGTCCTGCTAATGGCATAGGTGACAATCTAATAGCTCCACCTAGGGAGGAAAACTTAACATTTGTCTCGTAGAAATCACAACCTATGCATCTCAATCTTGACATAAGTGTCACTAGTATACTGTTGTAATAATCTGCCCGCCCGAAGTAGATTAGAAGTATCATTAGCTCTAATCTACAGTCATAAGAAATAAATCTTAATATTCATAAAAACACTTAAAATTTATCCCTGCTTAAAAGAATCGCATAACTAATATACTATCTGAAGCATGTACAAATAAAGTGCTCGACAGGAAACTCGATTCCCATCCAAACTATGGGTGTTGACGTCCCATCCGTAGTTCCCATAGGAAAACAAAAGTGGATACTGGAGAGGATCATAATAGCCTATTGTGTCCAGAATGAGCTGCAAATTACCTTCTCTTGTTTCAACTATAGTCTCTTGTGGATTAACGTCTGTTAGATCTTCCCCTTCTACTATTATTGCTGCAACTTGATATGCAGTAGGAAGATTGAACTGATGACCTCCTAATGGTCTCTCTTTAAGAAGTAATTTACAATTTGGTAGGTCCCTTCTTATTACCAACCGCCTAAATTGATGTAAAAAAGGATTATGTTGATCTAAAATTAACTTTAGCCTTTCAACCATGTTAGTCTGCATCTCAGTATTTTCAAACATCCTGAATTCAATTTCCCTATCACTATAATATATGTACAATTGTAAATACCTTGTTCTAGGTCCAGTTGGTAGAAGACTACCTATCCTATCGTAGATCCCCCTTGAGATCTGAAAGTGTAAATTCCATCACAACTATTGGCGAGACTTTCATCTTAATGAATTCCCATTAACGTGAAAGCAAACATATGATTGTATATCTGAATATTTTGACGGAAATGCTTTCCCTCATCACTCTGATCATTATATAGAATCCTCAATTCGAGTAGTGGTTAAGGTAGAATATTGTTCTAGACCTACAAACATACGAATAAAAAAAGTTTCTTTATAAAGAATCCCAAAGAAGAACATTAGTTCAATTCAAATAGGTACATGCAGGTGTAGACTTTACTTTTAGTATGAATAGACGGAGTTCTATTGGTTGCGCATTAAAGTTGTCTAGCATGCCTTCTAATGTCACTCGATCTAACGCGAGACACTATTGTTCGTGAATTAAATCTCTCACGAAGACCTATTGAAAGTCACATATAATAAGAAAACTTTGTGTGATTACCTCTTCTAAAAATATAAAAAATAAACTTAGAATTTCAATATTACCTTCTAGATTGGATGATATTGGATGATATTGGATGATATGTGGATGCAACTATTGCTTGTCTCATAATATCAATAAAGCGGGCATTTCTGGGTATTCTTTCGTAGTATGGTTTCCTAATAAGAACAAAATAATAAGAATTTATTATATAAGATTGCCTAATTGAAACCCTAAGTACATTTAGAATCCTAATCTTAAAGACATATGATAAATTGTTAATCCAAAGACAATGAAATAAGTTCCTAGTCCTAAAAAATAAGATTACCACATATTAAAGAAAATCCAAACTGCTACCAGGTTGTGAATCGATGATAAAGTGGAAGAGGGCGAGGAGAGTTCAGTGAGATTGAAAGGGAAAAAACTTGGAATTGAAAATTCATTTTTAATTGATTTCGGAATTTGTGACTAAAAATTAACTTAATGGACGTTTTTGTCCTTTGTTTCTTAAGAATAACATTTGACAAACATAACCTCAAATAATTGTGCTTTGTTTTATGTGTGGGGATGTTTAAGTCATAAAAATCCAAATGACCTCTTTGCATAATAATAGTAAAGATTTCATCTCTGCTTCAACCATGTAAGAGTGGAAAAACTAACTGGCTTATAGATTTCGAGTTGTTTCTTTTCTAGGCAAAGATGATTAGTAAAAATTAGAAAATCCACACCATAATCCGAGTGATTGTTTGAAGATGCATTAAAACACAAAATTTCCGATTTTTTTTAAATGACTGTACCTATTACGAAATGTAAAATATGGATGAGGACTACTTTAGAATACAAAGTATTTGACAGCTATAGTTGTATACAAAATAAACAGGGCAGAATTGTGTATGTTGGATGTATAATCCGGTACTAGTCAATGTGCTAGCTTATAACTCTTGCATGAGAGGCCGGGCAGGATAACATTGCCATCCTATTAATTGTTTCAACAAATTATGTTTCCAAAAATATCAAAAATAAAATATAACTAATTAAGATAACTAATTTTTTGTCCAAAAATACACTTCTTTTATATTTTGAGATTTTTTTTTTTGTTGGAATCAATTAATAGGAAAGACACAACATGTAGTTTTTCCCCCATGCCCCCATCAAAAAACGTCTCATCAAAAATTTATCCCCCAATTTAAGGGTTGATCAACACTAATTTGGGGCTACTAATGAAACAAAATAGGGTTAATATCCAAAACCCCTTATCTAACGATTTTTTATAATGGCTAATATACCCTTGATTAATGAGTGATTATATGTTAATTAGTTAGAAAATAATGATGATAGATAATATAATTAGTGTGATAGAAAATTATTAGAGTTTTATTTTCTAGAGAAGAAATATTGTGTTACATAAGAAGAAGAAGAAGAAGTTGGGAAACCATTGAAGCAAAACTAGGTTTTCGGTGATTTCAATAACGAAAATTGATAAGTATGAAGAAGAAGGAGTATCATCATCGTATCGGTTCAATAAGGATTGGAGATGACGATTTAGGGTTTTTGTTGGATGATGCAAATTTTTGTGAAAAAACCCTAGACGACGATTTAATGAAAGAAAATGAAGAATCAGATCAAAATGAATATAATAATGTATCAAACAAACAAGAATTGTGTTAAGAAACTCAAAAACCCCTTTATATGTGATTGTTAGAAAAAAAAACTTCATTTTGCATGCATTTAATGCTATTGACGTCCCAAAATCGGAAGATAATGGAGTATGATATCTACCGATTATAACCTCTGTTCCAAAATTATTGAACAGTCAGTAGTTTAAATAAGTCGATTACTACCGATTATACAATAAGCCACAAATTGATTTTTTTCCCAATTTCGATTTTCTTCTTCTTTCATAATCGGTAAGTTAGTGAAATTCAATATCTACCGATTGTACACTTCAGTTCCAAAATCATTGCATAATCGGTAGTTTAGATAAGATAGATTACTACCGATTAGATAATAAGCCCAAAATTAATTTTTTTCTTCCCAATTTTAAATTTTTGTTCTTTCATAATTGGTAGTTTAGTGAAGTTCAATATCTACCGATTATGAAAGTATCCCTAGATATAATTTTTTTCCAAAGAGAGATTTTTTTTGAATTTTTCAACATTCACAATCGGTAGTTTTGACAAATCATATATCTACTGATTGTGAAAGTAGCCCCAAATATAAAATTTTCCAAACTTATGAAATTTCGAATTTTCTACATTCACAATCATTAGTTTTGACAAATCATATATCTACTGATTGTGAAAGTAGTCCCAAATATAAATTTTGCAAAACTTTGAAAACTTTCGAATTTTTCTACTTTTACAATTGGTAGTTTAAGCGAATTAGATATCTACCGATTGTGAAAGTAGCCCCAAATATAAATTTTGCTAAACTTTGAAACTTTCGAATTTTTCTACTTTCACAACGTAGTTTTGGCAAATTATATATCTACCGATTAGATTGATTTTCAAGACCAGAAACCTGACTAGTTTTTGGTTACAACCCAGTAATAATTGGGTGATAGTTTTCTACCAATTACCTTACAATTGGTAGTAGTCTAAAAAACTTAACCCCCGATTGTTGTTATTTTTGTGTACAAAAAAATTGTATAAATTTGTATATATAATCGGTAGTTTTTGGTTACAATTGGTAGTAATTGGGTTTGTTGTTATTTTTGTGTAAATAAAACTTGTATAAATTTCTATATATAATAGTCTGTGGTTTTACATTAGCAACCGATTGTAGTATAATCAATGCAGCTAATTAAAATTTTGTACTTACGATAGTAGACTAACTTGTTGATATTATATGTTGATTATTGCATCGGTTGACCATGTTTTATTTAAGGGGCCTGATACTTCCCTCAACTATGCTAACGGTTTGGTATGCTACCTGTCCACTTTTGTCTTGTTCTAAGAATTTATGTTACTTGCTTAGGCTTATAATTTTGTTTTGTTATATGCATATTTAAAAATTTGAAGCTAAGGCGGAGGCAAAGGAATGACTTATCAACAAGGCAAAAGAGAAAATGTGCGTAGTAGTTTAGAACAATCAAGTAAAGAAATACCGATTTAAAATGGTTTGTGAGAGAAGTGACCAGCGAAAGAGTCAATATACTAGGCAAAGGATCGTAAGTACGTAAAGAAGACGGAGATGAACTAAAAAGGTAATTCAAAGAAGTATGATGTCCATTCAAGATTATCTTCAATCTGCCCGACGTAAAGTGTAGAAAATATTTAGAGTTACTAATGGTCTTCATAACCACAAAGATCCGAAAAGACTTGTTGGGCACCTAATGATTGCCAAGTTAAAACCACATGAAATGGAGAAGTTCAAGTCTATGAAGTTAAGTAAAGCGAGTGCGATCCTAACTAAGATAAAGGAGGACGACCCCAACAATGTGTCTTCATTGTCTACAATTAACTCGTCCTTAGCTACAATCAAAAGGATGGAATGGGAAGGTAGATTGGTTATGCAACAATCAGAATGGTTAGCCGAGCAACACAACTACACGTGGAGAACTGAAGAAAGGGATGATAAAGTGATTCATATTTTCTTGGCACATCCGATGATGATCCAATTGGCTCAATGCTTCCATCAAATTTTGTTGATAGATGCTACTTATAAGACAAACAAGTACAACATGCTGTTGTTGAACATTACTTGTCACACTTTGCACAAAAACACATATACGGTGGCGTGAGGTTTAATGGATCACTAGAACGATGTGATGTTGCAAACATTGAAGTCGATTTATCATGACGAGCAAACCCCAAGGGTTATTGTAACCGATAACGATAAAGCCTTAATAAAGGCCATAGGGGTAGTTTTTCCGGAAGCCCAAAATTTCCTTTGTACATGGCATATCCAATGCAACATCTAATCCAATTACAGACATCGTGTCCAAGATAAAAAACCAAAAAAATATTTTTTTATTGCGCTTAAATTATTCTAATGAATTTCGCTTGATTATTATTTTACTACGCTTGGTTCAGATCATAGTTAGTGATTCTCCGAATTATTCGCGAATTATACACGAATCCGGATTATATACATATCATACGCGTACGTATGGAAGCCCGACTTAGTTTAGCGAATTTTCAGCCTTAAACGAATTATACACGTATTCACGAATTAACGAACTATACATCCGTATAATACTTTACCACATCATCACCACATCATATTTTTCTATCATATTTTAATCTTCAGCATCTAATATTTTTTTAGAAAACGCGGATACAAAAAGATTTTGAACATGTGGTTATAGATATGCCAATGTAGTTCATTAAAATCATTAAATCATAATAAAAATAACATATTTTATAAGTAAATGTATGCTGAATTTGTTTTGCCGAATTCGATTTCTAAAATAAATTATATACGTACATATGCCGTTTCAGATTAATTTCAAATTATAAATAGCTAACCGAAGTCGGATTCTACAAATCCGAATAACACTCATATGTTTGCCATTTCGAATTTTCAGCGTACGCCGAATTGCTATTAGAGTTCTGATAACTCAAAAAGTTAACGAGTCAATTTTACACAAATCAGACTTCAATAAATTAGATAACCCTTTTAGCTGCTTAAGATCACTCGTGGACCACCCTAATTACGGCTAGGGGACAATTAAATTGAATGGGTTTAGTTGACCCTTGGACTGGATTAGCCTTCCAAGGTTCAATTCCAAAGATGAAGCAACATGTAATTTCGATGCCGACTACTTTCAAGAGAAAGATGGATTTATGGCGTGGCTCACCAACCATTGTCTTATAACTTAAAACAGGTTGAAGTAACATATTCAATTTAAACCTGCTAGAACCAGCACAGCCAATTAACGGTTGCCACATGAAACAATAAACAACATCATCAACTCTCATTCAAAATGTTAAGATACTTGATGAGAAAAAAAATTACAACATTCAAAGATCATGACACAAATATGCCCTTAAATATGCTTCTTTATTTCCTCCAAGAACGCAATATTACAGTTTTTGAGACAAGCCAAATACCTTTGCAACCATAGATGGAGAAAGTTCATCCTCAATTAGCAGAGAAATCAAACTCAGGATCATTTGTAAGTAAGACAAATTTTTGCTAGTTTCATATAACTAAGCTGCAACTTTCATATACGTATGGATCTTTTTTTGTTAGTCGTGACTATGGTGTTTGGGATCTCATTCGCCACATTATACTTTCGGGGCGTTGGGAGGAAGCCCCAGGGGAGAACCAGAACACTTCCACCAGGTCCACCTAGATGGCCTATAGTCGGAAATCTTTTACAACTAGGCCCTTTACCCCATAAGGACCTTACAAGATTTTGTGAAAAGCATGGTCCTCTAGTCTATGTGAGGTTAGGATCAGTCGACGCAATCACAACAAACGACCCAGATATTATTCGTGAAATTCTGGTTCAGCAAGATGAAGTGTTTGCATCTCGACCACGAACGCTTGCCGGAGTTCATTTAGCTTATGGTTGTGGTGATGTAGCATTGGCTCCATTAGGTTTACACTGGAAGAGAATGAGAAGAATTTGCATGGAGCAATTACTAAGTACTAAACGAATCGAATCATTTGCAAACCATCGAGTGGATGAAGCTAAGCACCTAATTCAAGACGTGCTGGCCCGATCAAAAGCTGGAGAGGTGAATCTGAGGCAAGTTTTAGGTGCATTTTCGATGAACAATGTGACAAGGATGTTGTTAGGGAAACAATATTTTGGAGTCAAATCAGCTGGACCAGAAGCAGCCATGGAATTTATGGATATAACGCATGAGCTGTTTAGGTTACTAGGATTAATTTATTTGGGGGATTATTTGCCATTATGGAGATGGTTTGATCCATTTGGGTGTGAGAAAGAGATGAGAGATGTGGAGAAGAGAATGGATGAGTTTCACAAGAGAATTCTTGAAGAACACAGAAAAGAAGAAAGACTATCAGCACTGAAAGAGTCAGAGATGGATTTTGTTGATGTATTGTTGGGCTTACCTGGTGAAGACGGGAAAGAACACTTGGAAGATGTTGAGATAAAAGCTTTAATTCAGGTATGTAAACCTTACTCATTAACTGGATAGTGCATATTGCAGAACTTTGTATTTCTGAGACGAATCTGCTTTGGTGATAATTGTAGGACATGATAGCCGCAGCTACAGACACATCGTCGGTGACCAATGAATGGGCGATGGCCGAAGTGATAAAGCATCCTCGTGTACTTCTCAAGATCCAAGAAGAACTCGACTCATTTGTTGGCCGTGACAGGATGGTCACAGAATCAGATCTGTCCCACCTGAATTACCTACGATGTGTCGTTCGTGAAACTTTCCGGATGCACCCCGCAGGTCCATTTCTAATCCCACACGAATCGGTAAAGGCAACTAAGATCAACGGTTATTATATCCCGGAAAAGACACGTGTATTTATCAACACTCATGCACTTGGTCGTAATTCACGTATTTGGGACAACGTCGATGAATTCCGACCAGAGAGACATTTGTTGGAAGATGGAAGCAGGGTGGAAATAAGCCATGGGGGAGATTTCAGGATTTTACCGTTCAGTGCCGGTAAGAGAAGGTGCCCCGGGGCACCACTAGGTGTGTTTTTTGTTCTCATGGGATTAGCTAGGTTATTCCATTGCTTCGACTGGGGGCCTCCTGACGGATTAAAACCAGAGGACATCGATACAACAGAGGTTTATGGGATGACAATGCCAAAAGCAAAACCTTTGATAGCTGTCGCTAAGCCACGTTTAGCAAGCCATTTTTACGCTTGATTGATGATCACCCTAAGTCATTAGTTGAACATGACTGGTCGTTAGGAATATATATAAGTATACTGCTTTTTAAAGTTTAAGAGGATCCAAAACATGTTTAGTCAATAATATTGTTCATTAAGTACCATTATTTCAAAGTTCAAATTTACAGATAGTGTAGCTAAGTGGGCGACTATCTCAACAAAATCACAGGTTTGCCCGGCTTTGTCTGTTATTGCTAGCTATTACTAACTGAAAATCTTAATTACGATTCATTGTCACATACATGTGTGCAGCCTATCAGCCTGATTTGACCAACAGAGTGGTGATCCTCTGAAGGATTAGAAGAAATGGACTTGATCGCCGCCCAGGACCAAGATATATACCTTAGTCCTGAACCACAAAACCGAGAACTACAAGCCACAGGAACGGAAAGAAGAATAAACAACCTTTGCATTCAGTCCTCTGTGATGCAAGTACGTGTAGACTAAAAGGAGAATCCAGGGAAGCAAAACTCACATATATGTGTCATCCTTATTTAAGAATTCGAAAACTTGTCATCCTTTATAATCAACACGTAAACGAAGAAAAGCAACACATTACTCGATCTCTCTGTTACGCCAGTTTATGAATTTAAGATAAGAACTCTTTAAGTAACTCATGTTTTTTGCTAAGTGTTAGGTTGCCCTTAAAATAAGCCCTAAAGAACAAAACGTGTTACCTAATTCAGTCGTCTTTAAATGCCAAGTTTAGAGATAATATGCCAATCTCAATTTTGGCACTTATATACTGTAACGGTTACAAAAGATGATGTCTGTGAGCTGAATTCTCCTGATCATAACACCTAGCAACATTCATGCATTCACTATATGTATATATATAACCCAAACTAGCTAGCTAATTATAACCCAAGCACAATAAGTACCCAGTACAATCTACATAGAAAGATCATTGTTTATAATATTTTGCAGAACGTTCAAACAAATTTAGTATGATGAAGACGACAAGGATGGTATGTGTAATGGTGGTTTTAGCCGTGGTTCAGTCCATGTTTCAGCCAAGCTCCGCGGCTATTACTTGTCCCCAAGTGGTTAAGAGTCTGGCTCCTTGTGCAAACTACATAACAGGTTCACAGCCTCAGCCTGCAACTGATTGTTGTAAAGGTATCACTGCTCTAAGGGCAATGGCAACAACGACTCCTGATAAGCGTTTTGCTTGCAATTGTGTAAAAACTGCAACGGCTTCGAATCCAAATATAAGGGATGATGCAGTGAGTTCCCTTCCCGGAAAATGTGGTGTACAACTTCCCTACGCTATCTCGAGGAACTTCGATTGCAACTCGTGAGTCCCCCATGACACTTTTCTTTAGTTCGTTTTTCATAATTTTATTGTTACCTGGTCGTGTAAGTTGCAATTGGACCACCATATGGCCGTAAAGATATTAAGTTGCCAGCCAGAGCCCTTCCTAGAAGACTGGCCCCCATATTCAGATCCTATTGACCTGTTATGAGCTCATGACTATATATATAATATATATCTACCGCATATCTAATTAACCTCTAATATTTTTTCTAGATTTGTACAACGGGCTTAAATTGTTGAGTTTTGAGGGATTGCCATGTAGGTTTTCAGATGAGCACAACATATATTCCTTGAAAAAATATTACTATTCCCTAATTTAGTTACAAGTAAGCCTGTATTTATGACCCAGAATGTTAAAACAGGTAGGTCCTGTAACACAGTTTTGTAAGTAAGCATGCTTCTCATGTCTTTTCTTTCTTTTACTTCCTTTACAAGTTTTTAATTGGTTCTTTATAATCGAGCAATTTTTTTTTTTGGTTCTTTATAATTAAAGAGTTGATCATATCTTCTTTTGCTGTGGATATATGCAGGATTCCTTAAGTTGCAGGTTACAGCAGCACAAGAAAATAAAGAGCAGAGTTAGTTAGTTAATTAGTTAGCATAAAATAAAACCTATGTTTGTGTGAAGTACGAATTATCGATCAGATACGTATATACGTGAAATAAAGGTTCTCAACTGAGAACCTCGTTGTATCTTGTAGCACCTATGTACTGTATGCATGGTAAATGTTCTGTACTAAAAATGTGAACTTACTCTCTCATTATAATACGAAGGCTGATATAGGGGCTCCAAATTTGAGTGAGGGGCTCCTAGTTGAGCCGATGTGACCCATTTTTACGATAAGGGATGTCCTAGGGGTTTTTATTAAATGGCGATTTTACCCTTATACCAATTAAAACCTAAACTCTTTTAAAAAAATTCATAACTTTTAAAAACTAAAACTAAAAAAACCTCTCAAAACCCAACCGTAATCGTCCTCAATTCATCGCCGATTCGCAAAATTCATCGACGATTAAACTCAACTCAACAATTCGAGATGAAGAAGCATACTAAAGGCGTTCAAGGTAGTAGTGATGGCAATCAACCCTGCTCCTTTCAACCTAATCAAGAGATTCAACAAGAAATCGACAGTGACAAGCAAAATCAAGCACCGAAAAGTCCAACAATGGTGTATCTAAGGTATTGTAGAAAACCCATGTATTCTTAGAACTTGTAATTGATTTATTCGCATGTTTGATCATGATTTTGGGAAAAAAATGTTGCACACAGTTGATATTACGGTTGGGTCCGTGTCAAAACCCAACCGTAATATTTCATGTTCTTGAGTATTACGGTTGGGTTATTTTCAATACCCAACCGTAAATCAAAGGGAAAAAGATGAATAGTTCCGGATACGGTTGGGTTTCAAAAGATAACCCAACCGTAAATAATTTGCGCCATTTTTTAAAAACAACTTACGGTTGGGTTTGAGAAAATCCCAACCGTAACAATAGCCTCCATAAAAATTTGGTTTGAATATTACGGTTGAGTTTTTTCTTAAAACCTAACCGTAACATATGGACCACCTTTTGTACTTAAATTGTTACGGTTGGGATTTGAGAAAAACCTAACCGTAATTCATATGTAGCCTGATGTGCACATCAGCTACATGTGAGTTACGGTTGAGTTTGTGTTAAAACCTAACCGTAAAATATGGGAGAAAAATTACGGTTGGGTTTTGAGAAAAAACCCAACCGTAAATTTTCCTGTGTAGTGAATATTTTTTTTTGTTGAAGTTGAATTGCTTTGAAATTATCTAACTTGTATTGGTTGTATGTTGTAGGAAGAATAAGAGGGGTAATAATTTAACACCTATTTCTCACACTCCAACCCCTCGCCACGGAAAGCATTTAGGGGTTCAGAAGAGAGGCGTGAGCAAGACCCACAATCCCTCTTTTGAGGTAGGTGGTGGTAGTGTTCCTCAAATTGCAGAAGAGGAATATAATGTGTTTCAAGGCTTGGGTGATCTACCAACACCCAGAGGTTCTCTTGTGATTAGAGAACCACCACAAGAGCAACAACACGAAGAAGAAGAGGGGCACAAAGAACAATATGTCCCTCAAGGCAAAGGTAAAGAAATTCGAAAAGAAAAGGCAAAGAAAAGGGTTGCCAAAGAAATTCCGAAAGAAAAGGCCGAACCTCAACTGTGGCCTAAGAAGAGGAATGGAGGACTATGGGGTGAGGCCCCAGACAAATCTGCAATATTATTTGGTTATCCCCATTCATGGGATGCCAAAGTTGCAGCGACCAAGGTATTATTTTAATCACTTCTCTTATTCTGTTAAATTTTGGTTTTTTAACTTTTGTAAGTAAAACAAATTTGTTTTTATTCTTTGTAGGATCATACACAGGCGGTCAAGAAATTGGTTCGTCAAAGGGCTCAACATTGGCCCTTAACTGATGAATGTACGGCTGTACAAATTCTGGTAAATGCTACCGGGTTAGCTCCCGGAATTACACATTCAATGTGGGAGTATGACAGTGTCGTCTGCGCAGCCTTCAAGGAACGTTATTGGCCTGAAACCGATACGTTTCATCTCCCATTCGGCGAGATGACTATAACGCCGGATGATGTCCAATCAATTCTTGGGCTGGAGGTGGAAGGTAAATCAGTGTTGAGGGTTTTGACAACAACATGTCCTGGAGTGATATTTATGCACTTGTCAAAGAAACACTTGGATGGGAGAAGACCGAAGCTGAATCGGAATTTAAATTGGTGAGTGGAGATAAACCGGGGATGCCAAAGAAGAAAGGTCAATCCATGAGCAAGAAAATATTGCTGCGGTCACTACGGGAGAAGTTTGGAGGGACCGTAAAGTTGGAAATGGCTGGGGTCGTCATAGATGACACCAGAGCCATTCGAACAGCCAGAGCTTATCTGCTATATATGCTCGGCACCATCTTCTTTGGTAACAACTCGGGCAACAGGGTCAACGTCCAATATCTACAATGGTTTCAGGGTGATCTCGGGATGACCCATCAGTACTCGTGGGGAACTGCCACCCTGGCCTACCTACTTGCTAACCTTCGAAAAGCTTCGAGGGTCAGGGGAACTGAGATTGCCGGTAATACCGGTCTGCTTCAGGTAATTTATTGTTTGAATTTCAATGTTCAATGTTCAATTTATTTTTTTCTCATTTTCTTATATTAATATTAATTATCTTTATAGGCACGGGTATATGATCACTTTCCCAGACTGACTCCTCAAACAAGCGTTGATGTTAATGGACCTACGGGGAAGAAATTCGTCTTCACCGGGACGCAGTCAAAATATAAAAAAGTGATCATAGCAAAGATGAGAACACAAATTGATGCTTTCACGGTTGATGATGTTGTTTTCGACCCTTATGTGAAGATTAGCATAGAGGGTGATGGACATGTTGAGGATTTACGTGAATTGTCGAACGTGGCAGGCTACAACGGCCCTTTGTATCATCCGTTTGGGTACGTGATGTCCAACCCCCACCGAACTCTCCGGAAATATGGATACGTCCAAACAACGGTGACACGCGAAATGTTTAAATTGTGTGTGAATGGGTCGATGATCAAAGGGCCAAACATCGTGCTAAACTATGAGCCTACGCCTTCAGTTGCGGTTTGGAATAACCGCACTGATCCGAAATACCAAGTCCAAAGGAATGAGTTAACTCCCTCTCCGGGCATAAAAGAGGCTGCAGAAGATTACTTGGAGTGGTATCGCCATTTTGGTCATCCAACTATCATCAACAATGATCCTGAGACTTTGGCAATCAACACAGGAGATGGTTTCTGGAAGAAGGCATATTTCAATTTGGTACGTACATTATTTTTGTTATTAATGTTTTTAATATTTATTACTAAACACTCATCCTACTTTTATTTTCATATGTGAATAGAAAAAGAAAGCCGTTGCATTGGCGGACTCTATTAATCCATGCCTAAGCACAATTGATGTGAGGACGCCTGACCAACTCCAAGATTTGATTAGGGAGCTTCATCATGAAGTTGAGGATGTGCAGCGGACTTTAAAGAGGAGTAGACCCGGTACAAGAGGCGCGACTAGAGATCCGAGTACTACTAGAAAAGAGCCCCAAGCATCGGATGAAGAGACACATGATGAAGCCGGGGATGCGCAACGTGGTGCTCGTACTCGAGGAGGTCGTGCTGGAGCTCGTACTCATGGCGGTGCTGGTCATCGTAATGTTATGAGCAAAAAAAGAGCTCGTCAAAGTCATCGACCTACCCTCCTCCTTCTCCCTAACTCTATGTCTATGGTTTTGTTTTGTATGTGTGAATTAGTTGTACCTTTAATGTGAAGTTAGATTTGAAGTTTGAATTTAACTTGCACGTGAAAATTTATTTGATTAATTTTTTTAAGTTGGAAACCATGCATTGGGAAATCCAGGTAAAAATACCCAGTCACATTAGTGTTACGGTTGGGTTTCTAGGCAAAACCCAACCGTAAAACTGGCAAAATGAAAAATGTGACAGGTTTACGGTTGGGTTTTGCCTGGAAACACAACCGTAAATCTGTCACATTTTAATACTACAGTTTTACGGTTGGGTTTTCATCCAAAACCCAACCGTAAATATGAAAGAATAATTTTACGGTTGGGTTTTGGCTGAAAACCCAACCGTAAATATATGACCACAACACATAATTTCCCTAGGATATTACGGTTGGGTTTTCAGCCAAAACCCAACCGTAAATTCTACTGGATAACTTTAAATTTGATTCTCTAATTTGTTTGTTTTTCGTTTTTTCTTTGTTTCAATGACCCAATTTACCTTCAATCTAGTTAAAATGATTGAATCAGTTAAATTTTTTGATTTTGAAACCCTAATTTGACCTTAAAACTCAAAGCTACAAAGGTTGGTTACGGTTGGGTTTTGGCTTAAAACCCAACCGTAAATAAAAAACCTCAACACATAATTTTCTAAAGATATTACGGTTTGGTTTTCATCCAAAACCCAACCGTAAATTCTACTGGATAACTTTAAATTTGATTCTCTAATTTGTTTGTTTTTCGTTTTTTCTTTGTTTGAATGACCCAATTTACCTTCAATCTAGTTAAAATGATTGAATAAGTTAAAATTTTTGATTTTGAAACCCTAATTTGACCTTAAAACTCAAAGCTACAAAGGTTGGTTACGGTTGGGTTTTGGCCTAAAACCCAACCGTAAGTAAAGAACCTCAACACATAATTTTCCAAAGATATTACGGTTGGGTTTTCAGCCAAAACCCAACCGTAAATTCTACTGGATAACTTTAAATTTGATTCTCTAATTTGTTTGTTTTTCGTTTTTTCTTTGTTTGAATGACCCAGTTTACCTTCAATCTAGTTAAAATGATTGAATAAGTTCAAATTTTTGATTTGGAACCCTAATTTGACCTTAAAACTCAAAGCTACAAAGGTTGGTTACGGTTGGGTTTTAAGCCAAAACCCAACCGTAAATAAAGAACCTCAACACATAATTTTTTAAAGATATTACGGTTGGGTTTTCAGCCAAAACCCAACCGTAAAATCTATTTTGAGGAAAGTTTTGTGTCGTTTTTGATTTTTTTTGGGGTTTTCAAATAGAGCCGTTCAAACCTTGTACGACCCATTTTTCAAAATATAGCCGTTACACTTCTGGTTTATAAGTGAAATAGTTGAGTACATATCCAACCCATCCATTTTTTTTAAAAGTTAAACCTTTATGTTACAACAATCATCTCTAACAAAACTAGTACTCTAACATAGTGGAATATGGGTCAACCTGGGATTAAAAATCCAAATTTTTCTTTGGATGAAGATTTATGTATTTGCCGCAACTATGTATTATGTTTTCCAAAAAGAGGAGAAGAAAAAAGGCAAAGTAGTATAACGAGTCCGAGTTATTGCCAAACAATCCATGAAAACTTTTGTTCTGAAACCGGCAACCCTTATAACCGTGATCACGTCAAGTTGGTTTGTCGATATAACACTATACACCGATACGTAGAAGAATTTATGGCATTAGTTCGTATTATTGGTCAACTACGACTTAGGGGTGAAACCGAAGATGAGGTGTTACAGAGATCTCTTGAACAATGGAGGAGATGGAAAATATGGCCCTTTTTATACCTACCTCATTATCACATCCTAAAGGACTTTTTGCTCACTCTCAAACCTATTTATTAGTTCTTTTGTATCCCAGGTTACTTTAATGATTTCATGGGTTGTAATGTGGTCGAAAATTTGATGTTTACATAAATTTTGTGTTTTGAACCCAATTTTGAGTGAACTGAAATTCCAAAAAAGGTTAACAAAAATATTTAAAAATCGGTTTTGAATGCAAACCCAACCGTAAACCTTCCAGATTAAAATTCACCCAGGTTTACGGTTGGGTTTGGTCTCAAAACCCAACTGTAAACGTTGCAGTTGCACAGTTGGTTTTGGAGTCATAACCCAACCGTAAAACTGGGGGAAAAACCCTGGAAGGTTTACGGTTGGGTTTGCACTCAGTACCCAACTGTAATTTTTTTTTTATCGTGTAGTGACTGGTTTACGGTTGGGTTTTCACTGAAAACCCAACCGTAAACCTGGGTGAATTTTGTTGTCACACATGTGATACTCCAAATTTTTCATTTCCAAAAAAATATATATTAATATTATGATTCCTCCAACATACATATGATATTGTTACTACGAATATTAAATGCCTTCCAGGTTTACTATATTATCATTCTGACTCCGAGTCAGAAACAAATGATATGAATTGAAAGGTCGGGGAGGGTTTTAATGCCTTCCAGAGTTCGAAATTGTGCTTGAACCGGTGACACCAAGACCTGGCGATATCACTATCGTATCCATCCTGTAAAGGGGGTAATGGGCTTCCTTCTTTCAACTTGAGACCGACATAATGGCAGTTCTGCACCAGCCCAATCACACATCTTCTATTAACCAATTGTTCGACAAATGTTGATCTTGTTGGTGCAAATGTAAAACAATATCCATTTGAGATATAATGTATGACGCAATTGAAAGCGTTGGCGAGGATTTGCCCACATATTGGCATGCTCATCCAATACTCGCTAGTGCAATTTTTGTTGCCTATTAAACGCCTTTCGAGAGCGATGAACTCCTCGTTTAACAACGACTCTTCATCTCTATATGCACACATCATTGGCTTGTATAAATCCGGGTAAGAGCGTAGTTCAACCGCTGACTTATGTCTTACATAAGTTACTTCGTCCATACCCAACCCTGCTGCTCCGCTAAATGGTTCAACTTGTTCGATGAATACATGGTATCCACAATTACCATCACCGGCAACATCGTCGGTTGCCTTTATGTATGGACGAAAAAAATCCGGAAACGATGACATATAATTTTCATAAATAATGTGCTCGGTTCGGACGATTTTGCCATTCTCAATTCTTGAAAAGTTTGATGGAAATTGCATCAATCCTCTTGCAATCCGGATCGTATATGGCTCTTCAACCACTAATGTATTGGCTTTAAGTTTTTCTTTTCTTCTTGCTAATTCTTTCATACTAACTCTTTTTTTCCTTCTTGCTAATTTCTTCATACTTACTCTTCTTGAGTTCGGGTGTGGAGGAACTTTTCCCTTGGCACCAAGTTCAATTGTTGAACTTTCTTGAGTGGGAACCGCGGGACCTTTTCCTTTAATATCTACTACACTTGGCCCCCCTTGTTCCGTTTGACTTATTTTTCGTTCAGCATCATCCTCCTTCTCATCCTCTGCTTCATATTCCTTTTGCAAATGCTCAAATGCACAAGGGTTTCTTTTTTTTGATTCTTCATGCAATTCCCTTGCTTTTTTGCGTCCGACGGCCCTCGATTCTTTGGTAGAAGGCCTACCTTTTCTCTTCCCTCTAATTGGTTCCTTGACAGCGTACCTTGTGTGGGGAAACACGAAGTAACTCAACTTCTTCAACCAAATTTGCCTTTGCGCCTTATTTAATGTATCGTATTTGTTGGCTAAAGCCTTTCCAACGTGGGTGTCGGCAAACGATGCACCAAAATCTTGCTCGACGATGGGTTCATCGAAAGACAATTGTTGCCAAAACGGATCAATATCTTCAATTGGGATCACACCGTCTTCTTCGTACTTGGGCATCAAATGCCGGTAGGGAAGTCCCAAACTTGACATGTTAGGACAAACACACTCTTCTTCTCCGTGTAAGTTGCCCAATCTATAGTGCTTTACTTCGTACATTATCTTCTCAATAGCACAATGCGACACCTTATAAAAAATACTTTGGAGCAATGGTTCGTCTTTATAGCTGACGTGTTTTCTAGAAAGGCTTTTTTCAAAAGATTCCTTAACTCTGTCAAGGTCACGGAGAAAATAATCGTGCATCGCTTCGAAGACCGTAACAAACCCACCATCAGAATTATGAAGCTTCTTCTTCATTCTGTTGTGAGATGACTCCACGGTACTTGTAGCTTGGTTGTCAAAGTGTCTATATTGGTTTGTGAACGCCCGCTACAAACTTCTCTTTGTGGGGATTCAACCAATGCTCCATCAAATAGTTCACAACTTTTGGATAATTACTCCAATGCAAGCATAACATACGAACATTTTCTTCATAATCTTCCTTGGTGATAGACCATGTCAAAGCGTCCCATTCAGTTTGGAAAGTAGCCCATTTTAGTTCCGCCAACTTGTCATCCTCCTCGAATTTTTCTTTGGCCGTTTCTTGTTCTGAAACCGGTAATTTTTTAATTCTCTCCATATCGCTTTTCTTTGTTGGCCGAATAATCATTTTGCAGTTGGTTTGAATATTGTTCCACAAGTGGAACGTGCAAAGAAGATGATGAGCATCTGGGAATACCCTTGCAATGGCATTCATCAAGCCTTGTTCTTTGTTGGTGATAATTACCTTAGGGGTATATCCTTCAACGTAGAATAATTTAATTTGTTCCAAAGCCCACACATAGCTTTCTTCGAGCTCGTTTCTCAAGAAGCAAAAGGCAACACTAAACGGGGACTTGGTAGAAGTTTGCCCTACAACATTCAAAACCGGGAGCTCATACTTGTTAGTTTTGTACGTGCAATCCATCATAAGCACTTGATGGGAGCACCGTGCTAACTTTATAAACTCGGAATGAGCCAATATAATATGCTTAATTTCTTTATTCTCATCTTCTTCGTGAAACATGGTGTAGTTTTTCGTCTCCCCAAAGTACAAAAGTTATTGGATCGGGTCCCTTTCTTCCCATTTCTCACGCTTCAACTTGGCTTTGGTGTTGTAGATTGTCTCCAACGTAGACACATTATTTGAGTTTATTTTCTTCAAGTGCCCGAGTATATCACTGGGTTTCAAACGCTTTTCCGTCATATCGTTTACGATGAGCTTTTCTTCCTTGGTAAGCCGGGCCATAAAAGGATGCGTTAACAAAGTCTCTGGTGGTAGGTGGTTGTGACGACCGCATACAACCGTAGACAAGAACCACTTATTCTCGTTGTTCTTACGAAATTGAAGCTTGAAAGGACATCCCATCTTCTTAGTGTAAGTTTTTCGCTTGATCTTCGTCTTTGCTACATACTCAATACCCTTTTTTGCATGTCTTGTGTATTGTCCACTACACTCACAAACCATTTGAAAGCGGTTGTGTTTTTGTTGGTTGTTACAAACAATCACACACATGATGAGTTTCCCATGTTCTATAGCCCACTTCTTTGCATCATCTTTTTTATCCCATGTCTGCATGGTCCAAGAACAGAAAGTTAGGAGAAAAAAAATGGCATTATGTTGGATGTCGAAAGGGATTAGCAACTTATCTATAACCTACCAGGTCGTTCAAATAGTGATCCGTAGTATCTATAGTTTCAATATCATTTGGAGGAGGCTGATCATTCATTGGTTGAGTTACAACCGCGAGCTGAACAAAAGAGATCAAGGCCAAGCGTCAGACAAAACACTAAAACCAATAAGTTTACGGTTGGGTTAGAATCGTCAGACCCAACCGTATAATCGGCGGACCCAACCGTAATACAACAAAAGAAGCCAAACCAATGTTACGGTTAGGTTAAAGAGTAAAACCCAACCGTAACAGTGCATTAAATACCCATGCACGTAATAAGTTACGGTTGGGTTTTTGGTAACCAACCAACCGTAAAACTGTAAAACTCTACTTTTCAGAAATACAAATATATAGTTACGGTTGGGTTTTGGCTTAAAACCCAACCGTAACCATGATGGTGTAACAAAAAAAAAAACCTGATTATGCACCTCATTTCCTTAAATATCAGCAAAAAATGAAAAAGAGTTTAAGTTAGAATGATACCTGACTATTCTCAGCAGTTGAATCTTCACTTTGACGACTACTTTCTCCATTTGGTTTAGTTTCAGCATCACAACTTACACTTGAAACCTCTCTACCATCCAAATAATCATACATAGTTGGGTCTCCCTCAATGGGTATGTAGAATTTAGTTTGGCAATCATACAAGGATTCACCCTCCACAAATTTGCCACTAGAATCACTCATTTTGGGTTTTTTCAAAATTTTGGGTTAAAACTCTCTTATCTCTCTTCCACTTTTACCACCAACATAAAAAAAATACAAGACTGATTTAAGCATAAAAAATGAAGAATATAGGAAATGAAGATGATCATTTACGGTTGGGTTTCAAGAAATCACCCAACCGTAACTACATTTCCACTAAAAAACTTATGTTTACTGTTGGGTCCGATAATTAAACCCAACCGTAATATAATTTACAATAAAATAACATATTTGTTACGGTTAGGTTGCATTATAAAAACCCAACCGTAAATGATCATCCCACTTAAACTAACATTAAAATTTACGGTTGCTTTCTAAGCCAAAACCCAACCGTGATATAACTTTACAAAAACCACAAATTTGTTACGGTTGGGTTTCATTACAAAACCCAACCGTAAATTATCCCTGAATAGTGACAAAAAAATACAATTCCAACGGTTTTTTTTTTGAAAATCTAGCCGTTGCGAATTTTTTCCCTATAAAAGGAAACCTTTCCTTTTCACTTTCTCATTATTCTCTATCCCTTTCATTCTCATTATAATTCTACACTTCCCAACTCATTCTCACCATACCCTTTCAACCATTAAAAATGGTTCGATACACGAATGATGAAGATGTTGCAATTGTTCGAGGGTGGGTTACGATGATAGACCATGCTTACGAGAAAGCCTTCTATAACAGCAATAGAAACGTTGTTATACCTGAAAATTGGATGGACTGTCAGGAGG
>JAJJMC010030977.1:2386030-2404354 GCA_023531435.1 Papaver californicum
TCTTAACTAATTTATGTAATTAAGATTACTAATGAGGGGTGGTTTGGGTATTGTGAAAATATTATGGATAAGGAGTTTTTATGTTTTATTTCATAATGTCCCTATTTCGTCTTATTAGAGGAACCCCTCAATCAAATTTGAAGCCCCTATATCTCTCTTCTATAATATATATGTACATGTGAACCTAATATATTCTCGACGTAAGCAACACTGTCACAAAAGAACTCGTGCATTTTAAACATATATCCGATTTAAAAATCAAAAAATTATTATTGATGAAAGTGATAATATGGAGAGAATATTAACTCCTTTGATTTCAACCCATATTGCTCACTAGTCTTTATTTGCAATCTTATATACCCTTTCCATGCATATAGTTTATAATGTCTCATTGGTAGCTTTTTCGGATGGAAATTCTTTTTTTTTCCCTTCTTTTTTGTGTGTGGTGAACGTTGTCCTATTTAGTTAGGCAAGGAGGATTCACTAATAGGTGGTTTGTAATTTCGTTCATGATGAGAGGCAATTATATTTTATCAAATTAGATGAAGACTATATAGTCTTTAGGTGAGATGTAAGTTGTAGGGTTAATTTAACCAGTGATGATCTGTCAAGACGTTGTGCTGTGTTGATAACGATCAGTCAGAAGGTTTCTTTGTCTGTAAGGCGCAGCTCTTTTTGTCCTACAAAAGAAGAGGAACCTATATTTTTATATGCTCTTCTTTACTTTTCTTTCGTGCAGGTTTAATATGCTTCGCCTTCCTCTTTCTATTGATTTTTATATTCCTAACTGTCTTTATAATGTTGAAGTTCCATGTCTTCCTCAACTTGCTAAAAAAAAGGTAAAGTAGGCGAGCAGAAACGACGTGGGCGCTTAATAGCTGCTAAGAACTATAACCTTTCTTATTTGTAAAACTAAGAAATATATTCTTTTGTCTCTTTCTAATCAAGCAACTCAATGAACAATTATTTCGCGGTGATCGGGAAGATAATTCTGATCCTATTCATCATCTTTCAAGTTTCACCTTCTAGTGTGGCAAAAGTAATCTCCTAGTATAATCCAGTCCAGCGACGAAACTTTACATATATATCTTTAAGACTAATTCATATGGACGTCAAATTTAATTTTTAACTTGACAAAACAATGACTTTTTCTCTTGATTAAAACGTGATCTTGAGTCAAATTTGTTGTGCCTAATGGTTAGACGCACATAAGTTTTATTTTTCACGAATAATTACTGGGCGCATCAAATCTAAGCAATCAGATTTGATTTTGTAAGTTAAAATTTAGCGGCTCGTCTATTTGCATCCAACTATTGCGCGCATTAAATCTAAACCATCATATTTTCTTTATAAGTTAAAATCTAATGACTAATTTATTTGCACCCAACCATTGGGCGCATCAAACTTGAATTACTATAGTGGTTAGAACTTGAAGTTGAAAGTTGAATTTTAATCACCATAGTGTTACTCTAATCATTTGGCATGAATTGCAATGTTGTTCTTTATGAGAATGAAGGAAAAAAATCCGTTTAACCAAGTTGAAGCTGATAATTTCCTTGATATGTTAAATCCTTAATAGGGTTGCGTGATTTAGGTTTCACAAGATATCTCTATACTTGGAACAATAGAAGAATATGACCTGATTTCACTGAACAAAGGTTAGACAAATGAATTGTTAATAATATTTGGCTTAATATGTAATACCCTGATTCGATAGGTAGAGTTCGTCGATGTAATATGGGTAATGGTTTGTCCTTTCCTAACACCGAGGCCTTTTCAGCACATCTGACTCCAAAGTTGGCAAAAAACTTTGCAGGTAAGCGTGCCCCGGATGTGAACAATTCAGAATGGGTGACCTCTCGGGAAGTTGCTGCTAAATGCACGTAGCGGTGCCTGTTGAAAATCCTACACTGTCGGATGACCGCAACGGTTAAATAGGGACATTATCTGTGGAGGTACGGGTCATTACATAACAAGACTCCTATATCTACCATGAATCACCCTCCCTCTTTGCTTTTAGACCATGTAACCATTAACCTTAACAATCATGTTATTTGGAATGATGGTGTAAATCCATTCAAATACTTTGGTCTATGGATAAATTACCCTCAATACAATCCTTTAATAGAAAAAACTTGGAATGTGCATACTACTTGCTCCCCTGCTTTCTGCCTTACTAAAAGATTAGATTTTAGCAAGTGGAATAGAAAAATTTATCGGAATATTAACACTAATATCCAAAAACCAAGAAAAGAGTAAATAATGCCAATAAGAACTTGCCTTCTAATATTAAATCTAGGGAGCTAGCCAAGATTACATCTGAGTTACAAATTGGTACAAAGTTAAGGACGAATTTTGGAAAATTAAAAACAAGGTCCAACATATAGTATTAGGAGATAGAAATACTCAGTATTTTCAAGACACAACTAGAATAAGATATAAAAGAAATAAGATTGGTACCTAAGAGATAATAATGGAAACTGGTTAAACTCAAAAAAGTGTATTTCTGAGTTTCTTACTAGCCATTTTCATCATATTGCGACTACTGTTGAACCAACTGTAGATGATGGAATTTCAACAGAGGAGAAAATTATAAATTTATCTGTCTCGTATCAGAAATATCGAATTTACAAATTTATTCTTGTCCCGTATCAGAAATATAAAACATAGATATCTTGGGGACCCACCTTGCTCAGTGCTCAAAAACAGAATGCCATGGTCTTCAGGGACTAGCCTTGCTCGGATCATAGTGGTCCCAGAGCTATGTCTTGGTAGGTCACGACCCTATCCCTTGCTTGCATCACGTCAGTCTGCGTCATCCTGGTTCACTTCATCCTTGTTCATCCCTTTTCACGCCATCCTGGTTAACGTCAGCTTTGTTCATATCGGCCTGGTTTACGTCAGCCTTGTTCAGCCTTGATTACGTCTTGTTCACGTCAACATTGTTCGATCATGCCTTGACCAAGCTAGCCTTGGTCACATCCTCGAGGACCATACTCTCTTCGGCTAAGATATCCTTGGTCGCATCCTCGATGACCATGCTCTGCGTATCCAAGATAACCTTGATCACGTCCTAGAGGACCATGCTATGCTCAGCCAAGTTAGCCTTGGTCACGTATTCGAAGACCATGTTCTGCTCGACCAAGATAGCCTTGTTGGTCACGTCCTTAGGGACACGACATTCATGCTTGCTCCTTTCGAGCACATGCTAACCTTGCTTAGTCCTCGAGAGCATGGCACCAATCACATGCTCAGTCCTTAAGGACTTTTGCATAATCTTGACTCTGGACTCTTCCAAGCTTGTGCCATTCCCAAGCCTGCGCACATCCAGGATTGCCGCTTACAAGTTTGTGTCATTTCCAAGTCCTTCCCCTCCCAAGCTTGTGGAATTTCTAAACCTGCGCACATACAGGCTTGTCGTATCCAAGCTTGTGTCATTTTCCAACCTACGCACCTCCAATTTGCGCACTTTAAAACTTAGACTTACTGAACTTACTAGACTTAACAATAATAGCTATATTATTCGAAAAGAGTCATTCGTATGACCCAACTATCAAACATACGAGACATCAAACGTGTCACAAGGATACTCATTTGGGTATTAGTATGGTGGTCTATAGCCCCTGAGATATAACTATACACCCCCGATGAGAAGAAATTAAATGTAACATTATTGGAGGAGAGAATAATGAACATTACAGTTACGAGAATTCATCCATCCATAATGGGAGTTACGGTTTCAAGAGTTATACTAGCAATAATGGGCATATTCTCAACCACGTTCTCCACCTCATCATTTCTAATTTCTACGAGATAAAGAGTTCAAACACTATAAATATGAGACTTCTTCTATCCCAACAACAACTCAAGTCAGAGAGAACAAGTTTGTGAAAGTTCATCAGGTTGTCCTAAACCACTTCATCTTCTCTACTTGAACTCTACCACATATATTGGATTTCTTCGACTAGAACTCACCAAGATCTTACCTCATCCTTCTCTGATTTTTTCCCCAATATAACCCTTTTTCCTCCTCTGTAAACGAAGCAAGGCTTGAACGACCATTTACTTGATTTAGGCCCGCCTTGTACGATTTTGATCTCTCGATTCTTTAGGATTTACCCTTTCACCCTTTTATATGTCTTTCCACTAAATTATTTTGGCGACCACAGTGGGAGATCAATCTCTCGATCGTAGAAAATCTTCTTCTTCAACAATGGTCGATCTTAGATCAATATCAATAATAATAATTCTAATCTCAATCCTAGTAACGTTAATGATGGCGCCAATGAAGCCATATCTCCTAACACCACAACGGGTAACATGGATCCCACTCCTACTAGTCAAGTCGTTGGAGAGACCAAAAATGTTGAAACTCCCAGCATAGTAGATTTGATGCAGAGGCATGAGGCTTTCATTAGAACTCAAATAGACATGTCCACTATTCTGAAGGAAATGTTTGTTTTTCTCAAGATTCTCACGGAATAATTATCACCGGAGCAACGACTAATAATGCAAGATCGTCAAAGTCCCACGTCCAGGAAGATGTTAAAGTCCAAGAACCTTCTTATCACGGACAAGAAAAGAACCAACAACCCAATTTCATCACTCATGACGATCTGGAAAGGCTCCTACAAAATCATGCGAAAGAGGGACCAACTGTGCTTCATCAACACCAACCCCCATATCCTCTTAAAATCCATATAATTCCTATCTCTAGGGGATACTCCTCTCCTTCGTTCCCACTCTATGATGGGACTGGGAATGCTCGTGAGCATCTATCGAGATTCCTAGAATCATTGGGAGAAGTCTCAAACCTCTATAAGGGTTGATGAAATCTCTAGGAACCCCATTCACTAGCACGACTGCCAGATTAGTTGTGGATATACATTAGTGAATCATATTGCACCATTTGTTATTGAATCATATTCTTTGCAAGATGACAATAAGAAAATTCCAATCCACTATATCAAATGCTTTTGCATATGATCAATTTTTATTCATATAGGACCACTTTCTACTTTCATACCTCCTTTAGTTCTCATGGTGTGAATGATTTCATGTGCAATAGCCACATTATCAGATATTTTTCTTCCATGAATAAAGGAAGACTGATATGGTGATATTAGTTTACCAAGAAAGGATTCATATCCTTTGACATAAAAGTTTGGAAATAATTTTGTAGGTAGTATTGCACATAAAGATAAGTCTGTACTTAGCAAGAGAGGTTGGGCTATCAATTTTTGGTATTACATATATAAAAGTGGAGTTCATTTCCTTGAACATAAAACCAAAGTTGAAGAAATTTTGGACCATCTTGATAATATCTTCTCCTACAATAACCCAATTAGCTTGAATTCTTATGTGTGCATGTGTGTGTATTGGGGGGGTGGGGGGGTGGGGGTGATATTCTTGATTTCTAGGGCATCATGTGTGACAATGAGGTTGTTGTTGTTTTGTTATTTGATGGCAGTAGGAATGAGATTTATGATATCGTAATTTAGTTGATTGATTTAAGGAATGACTATTATTAAAGTGGTTGGTGAACCATTAATTGGGAAACTTCAGTCTTATCATTTAGCCAAACACCCTCAGGATTTTGAATAGTTTCAATTTTGTTCCTTCTAGCTCTCTGTCTTTGGTTCATCTATCGAAGAATTTTGTGTTTCTATTACCCAGTTTCTGATCCCTGAATTTGATCTTCCAAAATTTTCTTTAATGTCATACCAAAACTTGATTTTTATTCTTATTTCCTTATTTCTTTTTCCTCTATCCAAATTAAAGTAATGTTTGTATAACCTGTCCAGTTGTTGATTTCTTTTCTCAAGATTAGTCTTGATATTACCATAAACCTCTTTGTCCCAGAATTTAACTCTTATCTTCACATCTTCAATTTTCTGGCATTGATAAAAGTAAAAGAACCTGATAGTTTTTTGTTCTAGTATTCAGCTATAATAGCCTTGCAATCCCGATATTCCAACCAAGGGCAGAGAGTTTTAAAAGAGTTTTCCCACTTTTTCAGTTGGAATTTGAATTGAGAATAATGGGACGATGGTCAAATAAAATGGCCAGACAGAAGGTGAATTGCCAAGAATCAGAGTCAAGACCTATGTCAAGATTTTTCTGATTAGTTAAATCATTACCACTTCTTCTATTTGACTAAGTGAAAGAACAACAAAAAAAACCACGATATGTATGGTCCAACTCATTAATCTTGTTTTGGATCATATTAGCTTCAGTGTTATCAATATAATGAACACTAAATGTTACAAAATCATGCTGAATAATGTTAAAGTCTCAAATAACCATCCAATGCATGTTAATAGAATCACCAGTTGTTTCAAGCATTATCCAGGACTTAATTTTTTTAGAAATCTCATAAGGACTACCGGAGTAGCTAATAAGAATCCATGTAGGTTATTTTCTGAATACACAAGGCATTGATATGTTTATGGGAAAAATCAACGATCTCAACAGAGATATTATCGTTTCAAGCCATTGCAAGGACACCAATTGTGCCAACATGCCCATAGGGTTCAACAAACCAAATTTTTTGAACATTAATGTCTCTCATGATTTTACTGATGCCGTACTTTTTCTGTTTGGTTTTAGAAGAAATATGATATCATGATTAATTTTATTCTGCATATCATTTAGATATCTTTTAATATCTCTTTGGACAAGTCTTTGATAGTTCCAAGCCATAGAGGTGAAAATTTTCTAGAAATAAAAAATGCATGGAAGTTTAAAAACAGGGGTTCTATAATTCTGACAATCAAGCAAAAGAAGTTGAATGATAGACAAGCAGTAATAATGGGTATCATGAAGTTTGTAATGATTAACAGAACGCCAAAAATGAAGTAAACTGTGAATGAAATGTAAGAGAGTGTGGATATGTGTTACCTCAGTATTGTTAGAATCCTCCTCCAGGATATTGTTAAAGTGGTGGAGATTTTCATCCTCCTCCCCACTGGTTGTTTCAGTAACCAACTCTCAATCCTTGTTGTAATCATCCTTATTTTTCTTCTGGATTTCCGGTTTATTAGATTGGTGTTGTTGCTTTCTTTTGGGATCATGACTTACAAGATTATCTATTTAATATCTCACAACTTTATGTACTTAGCAGTTATTAGTTCTTCTTCCTGATACATGCCTCCTTTTTTGGTTTTTTTAGCTTAGTTTCCATTTTATCTTTTATTTCAGATAAAAAAGGATGGGTATTAAGGGGATTTGGTTTGAAATTTTCAGTAGGTGGAAAGATAGTAATTTTAGAGTTAACAATGGTATCTGTCTGGTTCTTAGCTCCTCTAGATGCATCTTTTGGATTAATAGTTTTCTTTTTAGTAATGTTTAAAGCCTTGTGACTATTATTATGTCTCTTACTCAATTGAAAATCTATGACATCAAGATTAGTAGTGCTACCTCTATTCCCTTCCTTGTCGACTTCTCCATCTTTGAACTGAATAATATTATGGGCATCCGTAGTTCCAAGTATAATAACAATGTTTTGTGCCATTTCTATTTCCATATCCTTATCATATTTTATTTTTGCCGCAAATTTCATAGAAACACCTTTCAAGAGTAAGGCCTGATTGTTAGAGTTTTATCTTTAAAAGATAGAACTGGTTCAGGTGTAGCTGTAATTTGAGTGGATTCCGGAGAAGAGATAGGGGAAGATGGTGGCTCATAAAACTGTTGGGGATGATTCAAAATTCTTCATATTTCACATAACTGAAACTCATTTAAGGCATAAGCAAACTCAATCCGATAAGAGAGTGTTGGTATTTCGTAAGCATCAATTACAAACTTTAACCCTCTGGTAACTATTGTCATTTTGACCTCCATGTTCTTTCTTTCTTCATCTCTTCCATATGGTATTTTGTCCTTCTGATATATACTAGATGGTTTGAGGATTCCCATTATGTCCGGTATTATATGCCTTGAAATCCTTTTGGTAAGAAGATAAATCACGATCTTATAAAATAATTCCCTGTCAATATACTTTGGACCTGTTTCAGGGACTTCAACAAGGACCAATAATTTTCCAAAAATTGCTCTTGTTCCTTCTTATCTAAGCACTTTTTAATCTTCCAATCCAGTTAGTCTGATGGTGTAATTTTTTTTTCTTCTATTCCACATATTAACTTCAATTCCTTTATTGTGTTCCCATATTCTCATTGCAAAATTTGCTAAATTTGTCTGTCTCATACGAAACGTTGCTGCATAGTACAAATAAAGCACCATTGACAACCTATATTTTTCTTAGTAGGGATACTTTCCTGGTTGTGAAATTTTTTTGGGCAAAGATCTCCAGAGTGATAAAATCACAAGAATTCTACATTGATTCTGCTAACGATCAAATGAATTGATTGAAATGAAGTAGATGATTACTGTATACAGGACTCTTGTGAGTTTATATACTCAACACTTCTCACACACAGATATCTCACACACTCCTTGCACACACACACCTCACACATTTACAATACTCACACACTATTACCCTCCCTCAAGCTCAAGGAGGTTGAAGAAGCTACTTGAGATTGCACACACTCCTCGCACACACCTCACACATTTATGAAGCAGGACTGAAAATCTCATGGTGCTGCTCGTGAAGTAAGAAACACGTGATTCATCAGAATAACTGTACATAAGGAAGATAGTAGAGTCAGCTAGACATGGTTGACAGCGACAATACATCTAGCTTCTACTAGCTTCTGTTACTTAGCTGACTCTACTCTATTATTAGCTGTACGTAAAGTTTCATTCAATCAAATAACGAGAAGAACATTTCTTCTTCAGTATTCTCTTCTGCATTTCTCTTAATACTCCATTTCTTCTTCACTGAAAGCAACCAACACTCCATTTCTAGTTTTAACCCAAATCTTCTAATAGCTCCACTAGCCCAGTGTTGTATACTAGATATCAAAATCATTTCAGACCAGAAATCATCATCGAATCATATTTACTAATCCATGTTTTGTAATCTTTATCAAATCCCGCTTTTCTGTTTCGTCCACAACGAATTGTTCAGGGTTTGTAGTTCACTTTGTTCGTAGCTTCTTATGTCTTCCTCCATGCGTAGTTCTTCCATGATCAGTAAATCTTGGACGTATGAGTAATAATTATCCTTTACAAGTCCTTCAATGATATCTTCAATAACTTTCTTTCCTCATTGTCTGATGTAAAAAAAGAAGGTGCCAAATCTCAATATAAATTAGGTTCAACCTTTTATTTTGAATTCCATGGGGTTAATGCTTCTCAGAGTACTGAGGAAAACAGTGTCATGGAAAAGCCTTCTGACTTGCTTATCATGGTAAAGAAAGAAAGATGAATATTAGTGGCAAGAAATATTCAATATCCTTAGAAAGCATGGAAGAAGTTGAAGGTGTATTCAAGCGATTTGATGCAAATGGAGATGGTAAGATATCAAGCACAGAGTTATCAGAAGTATTAAAAACACTTGGATCTGAGACATCACCAGAAAAATTAAAAGAAATGATGGATGAAATAGATACAGATGGTGATGGATTTATAGATCTGAAAGAATTTGTTGATTATCATCGTGGTACTACTGGTGGCAGAAATATTGTGTATATTTTCAAGAAAAATACTGTCTTAATAGATTCAGAAAATCTTATTCAGAAAGTTATTCAAGAATTGGTTGAAGAAATAAAGTCTTTATTATGGACGAAAAACAAAGAAACACCTAACTAAGATAATGAAGAACAGTAGGTTGTATAATGAGTATATACAAACTCAACAAAGAAGAACTCCAATTTGTACACCAGTACCATCACCAAAATCAATTCCAGAACATCATCTTCAGATTCATCATGAAAATTGCAAGACAACACACTCATGATCTCTCACATGATGAGGACTGTACCAAAGTAAAGTTGAGAGGAAAAGCTAACCAAAGCAAGATTAAGCACATTGTAGTGCAGCAAATAATCAACTCACACACATACCCCAAATTTCTACTGAATTTATAGAAGAAACTCTCTTCACTATTCAATGGAACAAAATTAAGCCTCTCTCTAACTAACTCTTGTAGCAGAAATTAGCATGCTTAGATCAAATAGATTCAGGAATCAGTACCAATAGGACTTGATAAAAGAACTAGGTTAGAAACTAGTTATGATGAAAACAGTGTTTGATGATGAAACTGAAAATTGTTGAATAGTGATGTAGAAATTGAACACATGAAATCAAGAATGAAGTAATCAACATTGAGATTAAGATTACCAGCAGAGATTCAATTTTAACAGTTGAGGTTGAAGAATCAAGATTCATACCAAGAATCAGAAGAAATCCATGAATCCAAGAGCACAAGTGAGAAAATCAAATTTCATACCTGAGAGTCATGCTTAATTCCTTTGAAGACGTTGCAGTAGAAACATCAGGATCAAATCTGACTTCTCAACAATGTCTAGAACAAATCTTCATATACAGGTAACTTTATCAAAAACTTCAATGTAGAACAGGAATACAAGAAACCTTATCAAACTTCAATGTAGAACCGGAATGCAAGAAACCTTATCAAACCTAATTGTGAAAACTGAAAACCCAATTCAATTGAAGATGAAATAGAGGATTAGTTGAAGATGAAATAGCTTTTGAATGTGAAGAAGAGTTGAAGAAACAGCATAATAAATTAAGATCGATACCCTCAGAAATTAAAATCTCTGAGACTGATGGCTCTGATACCATGATAGAATCACAAGAATTCTACATTGATTCTGCTAACGGTTTGATCAAATGAATTGATTGAAATGAATTAGATGATTACTGTATACAAGACTCTTGTGAGTTTATATACTCAACACTTCTCACACACATATATCTCACACACTCCTTGCACACACACACCTCACACATTTACAATACTCACACACTATTACAGGGATGTTGAGAGTATAGTTTATTTTTTTAACCAGGTAATCAATGGAAGAAGAATCATAATTGGAGGTGGAAGCCATGAAACAACTCAAAATATAGCAAACGAGGTTTTGTGATGAAATGCTCAAATGGATGTACTTAAAGGTATATCCAGTACAAGGGTGAAATTGAATTTGAAAAAAAAAAAATCACGGGTTTGCTGAGGTAATGTTGCAACATGAAAAATGCCAGATTGAACCTTGTGCAAAGCCGCTCCTGGTGAAGTTCACCCATCATATCATATTGTAAGTACTAGAGCAGTTAGTTCTCAAAAGCATTTTTGCCAAAATTTGTTTTGCTCTCTGAGATGACCTGGTTGGGGCCAGCAAATACCAATGCACGATGGGCTTCAACTATCTCTTGTCAGAGTTTTAGTATTTTGTTTCTCTGTTGTTGAGGTTGAAATGTTTTGTTTTTAGTTTTTGGCGGTGAATGGGTTATCGCAGAAGGGTGGGAACTATCAGATGGAAGAAGTCTAACAATATCTTGGGGTTGTGCATATGACATATAGATAAGATGTGCAATAATATAAAATATATTTAAGCAAGTCTAAGACCCGATAGTCTAAGTTTGTCGGAATATAAAGAGTTTGTACTTAGACACCCCATCAAACTATCATACATATTAGAATTATCAAACTTCTAGGGCCTAGTAAAAAAATTACCTCCAGAACAATGGTAAAACTTTAGTCTCTAGTAAAAATTTGGAAACAAAATAAGTTACCAAGTGAGATAGTCAGTCTATTTGTTGTTGATGAGAATCAAGGGAGTGCATTGCAGGTACAAATTTAACAAAGGAAATTTTTTTTCCAATTCCTTTTAGTGAGGAGTAGAAAGAAGTTTACTTGCAACGGTACTTAGTCGAATGGGACTTTTTGTTGTATCGTTTGTAGGGCGGCACAAAAAACCGAAAAACCGGCAAAACCGCACCGAACCGAGCCAAAAAAAGACCGAACCGAGCCGAACCGAACATCTAATGGTGATGCATGGTTTTGAAAAAAAAAAACCGGTTAATGTTGGTTCGGTTTTGGTTCTACCCTTAAACCGAACCAAAAAAACCAAAAAAACCGAATGATTTTGATCGTTAGATTCGTTTAATATTAGCCGTTGATCTACGTCTACCAATCACTCCATCAGATTCATAACATTCACGGGATCACAATTTACGGCCAAGCTGAAGAAGAAAGGAAGAAAAGAAAAAATTAGGGAAGAGTCTCAAAACTAGGGTTCTACAATTCTACTTCTGCCAAACTGGGTAATCCGTCTGAAGATTAGGGTTTTACTTCCCTCCTTGCAGAAGTACCTCTCCACAGTTTTAATTCCTCTCCAGAATCCACTCTCCAGGTAATCCGTAATGACTAATGGTGTAGTTTCTAGTTTTGTTTCTAGTATCTTATAGTTTGTATTCACAGTTTTAATTCCTCCTTGTTGATTTCATACTCAAATACAGACTCTTCTGTATTACAATGGTGGGGTGGGTGTTCTACTTGCATTTTGAGTTATCTATGTTAGTATATTGAGAAGTACTATCCTGGTTTAGGTGATCACTGTTGGCCTCTTGTCACCCACTTTGTGTGTTGCAATGGATTATCCTACGATATGTGTCCTTTGTTTTTTCGTACTTGAATTACGATGACTTTCAAGTTGTTCTATCTGATTGTGTCCCTGACATTTATTTGCTTTTGTAGTTTCTGCTCAACTATTTTGTATAATTGGTTAATTATGTGGTGAAATGTCAGATGATTCCATAAGTGATGATATGATGAATATTTAACCTGAACTACTGATAGGTCTAAAGTACAGAGTAATGTCAAACAGTCAAGCAACCAACAATCTTAGTTGCTTAGCTTCTATTTATAAATTGGGTTCCCTTTGTAACTCCGTTTACATTTGGATTCCCTTAGAGTACTGAGTACATAGGATTTAAGCATTAACAAGGAGAAAGCACAGTCAACTATGAATTGACTTTGCCAACAAAAATACTGTAAACAGTACACACTTTTTTAAATAGCATTAGCAATTCCCACTTTTCTACTGTTGACTGTTGTGTTTCTACTTTTCTACTAAATATTTGATGCATCTGCAGCATTTAGATATAGGCAAATCCTTGATTTTTTGCCTTGATTTTTCTACTGTTGTGTTTGAAAAATATAGGCAAACCTTAACTGATTTCTTTGTTGTATTGCATCTGCAGCATTTAGAGGCCTGTTTACACGATGAAAAGACCAGCATCTAATTCAACACCTCAAAGTGTTGTTGGAGATACAAGTGCGATTGGAGATACAAGTGCAGTCGGAGATACAACTCATACAAGTTCAGTTAGAGAGATATGTTCAGCTGGAGATGGAACTGAAATTGGTACAGAAACACTTCGTAAAAAACGTAAAACCATTTCCGAGGTATGGAATCACTTTGATGAAGATTGATCCCTATGCGGCAGGTATGACCTCTTTGTTCTACTTAACACAAAGACAATACTTAAAAAGGAAAACTCATGCATGATATATCGGCATCAATAAACAGTAATCTAATTAAGGGAAACCCATGAACTTGGTAGGCGGTAGCAGTGGTATATATAACTATATAAGCACTTGTACAGTTGTACTTAAGTCTATTATTTGTACCTTTTTTTTCAATATGAATCTGCAGTATGGATTTTTGTAGTGGAGATGAGAACTAGAAGCCTCATTTTTTTGACTTTCATGTTTGGGTGTGATGAGTATTGCTTTTTCAAATCATTATATTCTTTTTTTTTCTTTCTTTTTGATGCATTTTTCCTTAACTTTTTCACTGTACCTTGCTTGTAGGTGACTCTGCAGACTAGTTTTAGGTGGCTGATGTGTATTGCTTTCCAAGGGGCTGATGTGTATTGCTTTGCTAAGACTTTTTCACTGTAGCTTGTAGCTGTAGGTGACTCTGCCAAGACTTTGCCTTAAGACTTAAGAGTATTGCTTTGCATACTAGTTTTGGGTGTGAATGTGTGATGACTAATGAGTATTGCTTTTTCAAATCATTATATTATTTGGCTTTCTACTGTGTTTGGGTTAATTTTCTTGTAGGTTGTACGAGTTGTTGTCTTAACCCTAAAGAATTTGCTTTCCAAGGGGACATTTGCATTTTATTGCATTTTATTTTTACATTTATAAAATTTTGAAATCCTAACCGGTTAAAACCGAAACCGAACCAAAAAAACCGAAACCGAGACGGTGAAAAACCGAACCGAACCAAAAAATTAATGGTGACATTCGGTTTTCAAAACTAAAAAACCGAGACTCTCGGTTTTGGTAATGGTTAGGGCAAAAACCGAACCGAACCGCGCCATGTGCAGCCCTAATCGTTTGTACTTAAGCCTGTAAGACAACAAGTGAAAATCAAACATGAGGAAATAGTCCAATATAAAAGATACAAAATATCTTATCGTAAGAGTCCTTAACCTCGTACTATATTTAGATTGGGTAAATATTTTTCTTCTCAAAACAGTTGGGCCTTGGTTTCCTTCAATAATATTATATTTAATCAGCATGGGTCCACTCATTTTTAAGATACGCATTTCCGGTGGCCAACTCGGTATCTGTAGAAGCACCATTTGTCAAATTTTCTAAATGATGTAGATGGTGGAATTTTGACGAAGGGGAAAATTGTCCCATATCATAAAAAAAGAGCACGGATGTCTTTTCACGTTTAAATTGAGAATATGCACTCTATGATGATCATATAGCCTTTCTATGAATATATGTATATATGCAATATCATAGCTTCACCTGGATGAACTTTCGATATTTGCAGTTTGAACTTATGCTAAGTGCAGTAATTTCCTGGATGAATTCCTTGGCCTCAAGTAGCAATAGCCCCAACTTGGCCAAAATCCAGAGTTCACAAAATAAAATAAAATAAAATAAAATAAAATAAAATAAATAATAATAATAATAATAATAATTATAATAATTATAATAATAATAATAAGATGAGAGAGTGTCCGGCGACTAAGAGGAGACAATTTCGGCGATTGAAAGTTGGAATTGTTCTTCTCTTTTTCTTCGGTTTTTTATTTTTCATATTCATTTTCCCTATTCTCTTGTTATTATTACTTGATTGTCTGCGTTAAGAGGATGCTTTTCTGCCTTGCGCTCTCGATTTTTCATGATTCAACAAGATAGTTATTGCAGTTGAGACGGTTATTTTATAGTTTTTGACACAATGCCAAGAACCAGATCCTCAACATTGTCTCAAGATTCATCGGCTTCTGCTGATGAAGATACAACCAATGATTCTCTGTTTCATTGCCCTTTCAGAAACTTCGATGCCTGTCATAATGGTGTTGGTGGTAAAGGGTTTAGCAAAACTGGATTTTATAGACATCTGCATGATAGGCACCTCCCTTCTGAAGAATCCAAAAGCAGTTGCAGAGATAGGATCAGCGCTAACCATGCAGTATATGAAGCCTGGGAAAATACCCTTACCAATTTACAGATGTGGCTTTGTTCCCAATGTATGCACATCTATTCATGGATAAGGCCATGCCGCATGCATGCTGGTGCCATCATTCCCAATCCCTATAATGGTTTGTGTGCGGATTTTTTGATCCATGGAATTGATAAAACCCGTGCAATAACTTCAACTGCAAGCATTATAGATGAACATGTAGCTTCAGAAGTGGTATATTTGAATTTGCTTAATTTGGTTTATTAAAAACAATTCACAACTATTGCAAGCATTCCTCCCCAATGCAGGTTAAGTTTTTCAAGAACTCTCAAAGGATCCCTAGACAAGGTTATTGCCAACCCAATGGATCTGGATGTGTGGTTGAATCTCTTTTTGTTTCAAGTTTGCACATTGAACCTATATACACCTACGAGTACCATGAAGGAGAGATCAGGTATAAGGAAAAGGCTTCAAACTGCCATCATCAATCAGGCTTTGCTGCAATGGAAAGAAACCAGTGGTTGTTTTAACATGGTACATAAACTCTTGGAAATATCAAAGGAAAATAAGAAGAGAAGAAACAACAACAAAAATAAGAAAGTTAACTCTAACCTCCATGCTTGCAAGAAGAAATTAAGTTATGGCCAATACACTGCAACCATTATGGTGCTTTCTTTCAATGTAATAACACCTAATAATGAAGACACTCTCAATGAACTGAGCCTAAAACACCCCACTTCACCCCCACCATCCATTCCACCTGAACCCATTCAAGATGATGCTTTAACAGTGGATAATAAGGCTGTTTTAAGGGCAATCACAATTTTCCCCATGGGAACTTCTTGTGGCAGAGATGGGCTCAGAGCTCAGCACCTTATGGATGCCTTAAGTGGTCCTGCTGCTGCAGTGGGGACAATTTGGAGAAGATTATACTCCAAGCTTGCTTCCACAGCTGTCAACAAGGAAATGTACACCTACCTAGGTGATTACCAATATGGTGTTGGTGTACAATGTGGAGGAGAGGATATATTACATTCAGTAAATATACTTCTTGAGATGAAAGGTAATTTACAAAGCATGTCTATGCTCTTAGTTGATTTTAGTAATGCTTTTAACTTGGTTGATAGAACCACCACCATCAAGGAAGTTAGGAGCAAATGCCCATTTATATCCAGGTGGGTTGAGTTCTTTTATGCCAACCAACCAAATTTTATTACAATGACAACATTCTTTCCTCAGCACAAGGGGTTCAACAAGGAGACCCACTTGGTCCCTTACGTTTTGCCTTGTCCCTACATCCCCTTGTAAGCAAGATTGCCTTATAATGCACCCTTGACCTGCATGCATGGTATCTTGATGATGGAACTATAGATGGACACATAATGGAGGTGGATAAAGCTCTGCATATTATTCAATTTGAAGGCTCCAATAGAGGATTGCACCTCAACATCAATAAAACTGAGATATTTTGGCCACAACCTGACCCTAGAAGCTTAACTGATGGTGTTTTCCCTGCCAATATTAGTAGACCATCATTAGGTGTGAAGTTGCTTGGAGGGCTAGTTAGTCTTGATTTAAAATTTTGTAGTGACCTGGTACAGTGCAGAGTGGAAAAGACTATATAATTGATGGATACTGTCAAGCAATTACAGGATCCACAAAGTGAATTATTGCTCTAGCATAATTGTGCTGGTATGTCCAGGTTATATTTCACAATAAGAACAACTAATCCTATGGCTCATCAAAACTCAGCTTCTTATTATGATCAACACTTGTTCAAATTTCTTAGACATCTAGTTACTGGAGATGGTACAGGATTTGGTCCACTTCAACAGCGCATAACAACTCTTCCCTTGAAAGATGGAGGCATGGTGGTTTACACAATGGAGGATACTAGCTAGTATTGTTATCTTGCCTCTCTCACACAGACACACCACCTTCAAGACACCATCCTCAGTACCATGACATCTGCAGAGGTATCTTTCATCTTCCAGCATGCTTTAAATAACTTCATATAGGTTTGTGGTCTATCTTCATCTTCTTTCAACATCCAAGCTACTTCCCCTCATCATATGCACTCCTTGGAAGTCATTTACTTTGATGTTTTTAATAAAAACATTCCTAGCAGATTCTCTATGACAGAACGAGACTCTATTTTATGGAAAAGCAACAAACTTGAGCATGCTCAAGATTACCTCAAAGTCGTACCTATTTCTGGGCTAAACCAAACAATTGGGCCTTAGCAATTCAGAGCCACTCTTTGTTATCTATTGGGCATACCGTTGTTTGAAGAAAATTTTTTATACACTAGTTGCGGCCGAGGAATGAACGTATTCGGTGATCACGCCTTACGTTGTGCTAGCGAAGTCAGGCTTAAGTTTAGGCATGATTTAGTTAGAGATGTGTTTGCCGATATTTTCTACAAAGCTAGTGTGGCATCTCGTAAGGAGGTCACATTGGACTTCTTGTCTGACAATGAGAATGCTTTAAGGCCCGATGATATCCTTGTGTACAATTGGGAAGATGGGCAAGATGTCTGCTTCTATATTACAGGTGTGTCATCCTTTACTGATGCAGGGAGAGGTGCCTTCGTGCCTGGGCAAGCTATTTCGAGTGATATTGCTCGTAACCGCAACAAATACCTGGATAGATGTATTGCATGTGGATATGGGTTTGGTGTGCTCGATTTCACCACCTTAAGGGAGCTTGAAGAAGATACAATTGCTTTCTTGAAGATATTGCAAAATTGTATGGCTAGTCATGACTATAATTATAATGTAGGCAATTTTTTATTTCTTAGAATTGGTATTTCTATTCAAAAAGGTGTAGGTTCCCAGCTTGTCGCTAGGCTACCCACCAACTCTTTGTAAGTATTTTTTTTCTATTTTATTTTATAAATGCCCTATGAGGCATCCTTTTAATAATAATAATAATAATAATAATAATAATAATAATAATAATAATA
>JAJJMC010030977.1:2423924-2479286 GCA_023531435.1 Papaver californicum
AATAATAATAATAATAATAATAATAATAATAATAATAATAATAATAACGAGATGAGGAGCTGCTTATCCCTTTAACAAGGGTGGTTAACCTGTGGATTGCCGGAAAGTGCCCACCCATGTTAGGCGCATACGTGGCTAGTACTCATTTGACTCCCTTTCTCAAGCCAGGGGGCGGTATAAGGCCAATAACCGTAGGAACCATTTGGAGGAGGTTATGCTCCAAGCTGGTAGCAACAATAGTTTGTAAGGAATTGGCTTCTTACCTTGGCTATCATCAATTTGGTGTTGGTGTCCAGTGCGGGGAAGAAGCTATCCTCCACTCAGCTAACAAGCTTCTGGAGTTGCAAGGGAGCTGTCAGACCATGAGTATGTTGCTGATAGACTTTAGCAATGCTTTCAACTTGGTGGCCAGATCAGTAATGCTTCATGAGGTGAGGAGCAAATGCCCAAGCATCTCCAGATGGGTGGAATTTTGCTATGCACATCCAGCAAAATGATATTACCAGGATCACACTCTTCTTTCTGCTCAGGGAGTGCAACAAGGGGATCCCCTAGGTCCCTTGCTCTTTGCGTTAACCTTGCATCCCCTCATCACTTAAATAGCTTCGGAGTGCTCACTTGTGATAAATGTTTGGTACCTAGATGACGGTACAATTGCAGGTGATTCTTTGGAGGTATCCAAAGCCTTGTAAATCATTGAGAGGGAAGCAACAGAGGGCTCTTCCTCAACATCAGCAAGACAGAGATCTTTTGGTCGGTAGTTGATCCTAGAGTTTTGGTGGAGGGTACCTTCCCTACATGCATTAGCAGACCAGCTCTCAGGGTTAAGCTTCTTGGAGGTCCAGTCAGCTTAGACTCCAGCTTCTGCAGAGATATGGTACAAGGAAGGGTGGACAAGACATGTCATCTTATACAGGCTGTGAAGTCCTTACAAGACCCGCAGAGTGAGCTTTTATTGTTGAGAAATTCCGCTGGAGTCTCCAGACTTTTCTTCACCCTGAGAACCACCAATCCTCAGGCCCTCCAGGCCCCAGCTGCCCATTTTGACTACCACCTCATGGAATCTCTTAGACACATAGTGACTGGAGATGGTGCAGGTTTCAGACATACTCAGATGCGGCTAGCTACCTTGCCCATGAAGGATGTTGGCTTAGGGGTTTACACCATGGGTGATGCTTGTCACTACAGCTTCTTAGCCTCCTTCTTGCAAACACAGGAGATGCATAACATCATCCTTAAAACACAATGCGTTGCTGAAAAACCCCCTAGCTTCCTACAGGCCCAAGCCAGGTTTACGCAATCCTGTGGGCTCCCACTATCTTATGCCAACATCCAAGTCACTGCCCCGTGCCCTATGCACTCTTTGGCAGCCAAATACTTTAATGTGGTCAAGAAGAATATACCCACTAGTTTCAACCTGTCCGAGCGAGACACCATCCTTTGGCAATGCAACAAGTTGAGCCATGCCCAAGAATTTCTTAAAGCCATCCCCATAGCAGGGCTTCATCAAGCTATTTGGCCTCGGCAATTCCAGGCTGTCCTTAGCTATAGGCTTGGTTTGTCACAGTTTGAGGAGGGGAGCCTTTGTTCTTGTTGTGGGCGTGGTATGGACGTCTTTGGCGATCATGTGCTTCATTGCGCCAGTGAGGTGGGCCTCAAGTTTAGACATGATTTAGTCAGGGATGTTCTTTCCTACATGTGCTACAAAGCTGGGGTCTCCGCTCGTAAAGAAGCTAACCTGGGCTTCCTCTCGGATAATGAGAACTCCTTGAGGACGACAGATATACTAGTATACAATTGGGAGAATGGCCGAGATGTATTTCTTGATGTCACAGGAGTGTCCCCGTTCACGGGAGCCGCCTTCACGCCAGGTCAGGCAATCTCGAACGCTAAGGCACGCAAGAACAACAAATACCTAACCCAATGCGAAGACCATGGGTATGGGTTCAGTGTGTTAGCGTTCACCACTTTGGGGGAATTAGGAGAGGAGCTTATAGCTTTTGTGTCCCGGCTATAGAACCGCACTGCTAGCCTAGATTACAATTACAAAATAGGCAACTCCCTTTTCTTTATACTTGGCATTTCCATACAAAGGGTGTGAGAGCCCAGCTTGTGGCTAGGCTTCCCCCCACTAATGTGTAATCGGTTTTTCCTTTCTAATAAAATTTCAGTTCTCATAATAATAATAATAATAATAATAATAATAATAATAATAATAATAAATGCAAAACACCTAGTACGACGCCAATCTCACCAGCATCCTAAAGGGAAAAAAGGTAACTTCTTGGTCCTCGAGAGAACGCGCCAACTTCTTGGTTAGTCCTCAAGAGCACAATGCCAACCGCTTGGTCCTCTAGAGCATGAAGACAATCCTTTGCTTGGTCCTCGAGAGCATTGCGTCAATCCATTTCTTAGTCCCCGGGAGAATGGTGTCAATCCCTTGTTTGGTCCTCGAGAGCACGATGTTAATACTTTTCTTAGTCTTTGAGAGAATATCGACAATCCCTTGCTTAGTCCTCGAGAGCATTGCACCATCCTAGCAGTGTCCTCGAGCATCATTGCATGGCATATCCTTGGGAATCCCTCGATTATTTCTTGCACTGTCTTTGAGAACTTTTGCATAATCTTGACTTGGAATACTTCCAAGCTTGTGCCATTTCCAACCCTGCGCACTTCCAGGCTTGTTACTTTCAAGCTTGTGTCGTTTCCAATCCTATGCACTTCCATGCATGCCACTTCCAAGCTTGTGCCGTTTCCAATCCTGCGCACTTCCAAGCTTACCACTTCCAAGCTTGTACCATTTCCAAGCCTACACACTTCCAGACTTGATACTTCTAAGCGTGTATCATTTCCAAGCCTACGCACTTCCATGCATTGATTAACACTTACATGGCGCTAGGACAACCTCAGAGCCAGACTACTTCTTGGCTTCAGTCCAATGCTATCGCCCAATCATCACAACCTTCACAATGTTACCTTACACTCATACACACATTCTTTGTCATTAAAATGCGCCACTCGATGCCATTGGCTACTGGCTATTCCGTTTTATGCATCAATACATTGATAGCTAGTAATCGAGTATTTTTTTACTAAATGACGAACATCTGACATAAATTACTAATAATGGCATCATCATTCCACAACTAGCATTACTGGGATGCGATGCCCAAAAAGTGCTGGAAAAGTATAGTCTACTTGATATACTGATAAACTTAGTAACCTTACTATACTTAACACAAGTAGTTAGTTTACTCAATTAATCAATCAAAAGAGTCATACACGTGACCCATCCATCAAATCTACGAAACATCAAACATTCACAGGGGATACTCATTAGGGTATTGGTCTGGCGGTTTACAGCCTATGAGGTGTAACTGAACACCCACGATGAGAGTAATTAGGTGGAACGTTACTAGATGAGGGATTAATGACATTAAAATTTCACATTTTCCATCTATTTATCTCTTCACATTCTCCACTTCTTACGAGATCAAAATTCAGCACTATAAATAGATCACTTCATCTTATTCCAAGGGGACAATATAAGTGAGACAAAAAGTTTATCAAAGTTCATCAGACTATCACAAACAATTTCATCTCTTTTACTTGAACTCTACTAGAAATACTTGAGTTCTTCGACTAGAACTCATCAAGCTATGATCTTATCCTTCTCTACTTCCCTCCCTAAGATCAACCATTCTTCTCTTTTATGATCGAAGCAAGACTTGAACGACCATTTTTTGGTTTAAGCTAGTCTTGTACAATTTTGATTCTCGTATTCTTTACTATTTACCCTTTCACCCTTATATATATTTTACACCAAAAAAATCGATTAAGACAATAGACTAGTACACAGAAAGACGCCATCAATTATATTAATAAACGAGGGAAATAGATATGTAAAGACAGTGATATGTATTTGGGCAGATTGGAAGGAAGATGAATCCCATTTAAGGCATAAATTAAGGGTTGTGAGAAACCACAACCCTAATTTTATTTTAAATAAGCAGTGTTGATGTTCCTCATCTTCCATAGTTCCAATACCATCGACATTCCGGAGAGAAAGGTTAGTCAGATCATGAATCCAATTTTCATTCACAGAGACTTCAACGAGATCAAGAAAGTCGATCTTTTCATATTGTTGAAAGTGTTTTTTATGTATGAGGAGATAACATAAGAGACTCTAGAGATCATGGAGGAGCATAATCTTAATTGGTACCGAAGCCTCCCACTCAGCAGACTGCCCAATGTAATTGCATTCCCCAATGGCATGAATCTCTAAATTACACTTGGAACTCAATCGGCATTGGGAGAATCTCAGGTACAATCAATCTGTATCCCCCCAAGTTCAATATTTTCCTCTTGGATTTGGTCCCCACCGTCATAGTTCTCTTTTTAGAAATGTGTATAGTAATTTTTTAATCAAAGTTGAGAAAGATGATGATGTTAAAGAAATTAATGATGGTTTCGCTCCAGGTCAACCTAGTCAAGCAGGTAAACAAAGTCAAAATCAGACTCCTAATCAACTCCCCAGACAACGGTGGTGTTCAAGAAAGCAAGTGGTGGCAAAAAATTGTTAAGGGTAAGTTTTATGAGGATATTGAAGAGGGTTCTGGTAAGAAGTGTTTTGAGAATGTTAGTGATAAACGGTGGTGGATAATGGATTTGAATGATGAAAAGGGGTTTCTTGTTGTTATTGATGGGATTTCTTTATTTGATTGTTCTCATGTTGTAGCAGGGGGACGATTTTGGGGCTTTGAGTCTATTGTACTTCTACCCACTCTTGAAGTTGCTATCAATCTGCATATTATTGAAAGAGATGGTCGGGTATCTTTATGAATCTTGAATTTCATGGATCATTTTGGGATATATTAGGGCTGCAACTTCTCTCCAACTTCATAGGAAGATATTAAGACAAGACCAGTAACAGGACCACCAGATGTAGTTACTACTTGAGCATTGACAACTGATCCACCTAGAGCTAGCAATGTGGTACATGTAACTTTTCTTAAGCAAAAGAAAAAATCCAAAAATTGAGCTAAGACAAGCAATAGTTCACCTGTAGTCAAAGGGACACACAGTGCCAAACGAGAAGCATGACCCATCTATAAAAGGACAATGAGCGTGTAACCAGACTTTTTTTTTCCAACATCCACAATTTGAACCCTAATTTGAGTATACTGAAGGTAAGGTAAATGTTGGTCTCTGTGAAAATCCATTTCAGGTATTTGGATTTGTTTGGATTGTGGAGCATGGAAAACATGATATCAGAGTTTTCTGTAAGTTGGTGGTATTTTGCAGCTAATGGTGATTTCATTGGTAGCTTTGATGATGATAGTTTTTTGTGGATTGATTTTGAATTTCTTATAATAGATAGGAAGACTAATGTTTAAAGGGTATGTTTGTTTATCAGTATTTGAATTTTTTTGTAGGCCCTTGGATTTTTTTAAAAGCACGTTGGATTGTTTGGTCGGTTTAAGTGTAGATTTTTGAAACATTTTGATGATATGTAAGATTGAAGTTTATAATTTCAGACCACCACAACTTAATATTGAAATCGCTAACTTTTATTATACTGAGATTGTTATTTTTGAGCTGAGATTTCTTGCCTAGGTTGTTGGTGGATTATTTTGTAATTGGCTGTAAGATAATTTCTGTGATTTGGATTTATTTTGTGATGGGGTTTGGGATATAATCAATGATTTATGTGTTGTTTCATGACCTGAGTGATTTCATTACTTCGATTCATGTTTAGAGAAAAACTAAGAAAGAACTCTGGCCATAGCAAGAAAAGAGTAAAATCGGCAAAAATTCCAGCCAAAAATAGCTGTTATCCGTAGAGGTATCGGCTAGAAAAAAAGGATTCGGTTATGGGGTTGGTGGTGGTGTCCGTCTCGCATGAAACTGGAATGGTAATTAGGATTGTCGACAGCCACCGTTACGAAAAGTATTCGTGCCTAATACCACTAGTGTGTGATCCGTCATAATCACACCATCCTATCTCACTCCCTCTGCGGGAGCCCTTTTCAAATATCCCGTCTTAAACTAATCCTACGTTTACGTGTGAGTGGTGCGAGCCTTAAACACAGAATAAATAATCAATTAAAATCCTTATAAAATCAAGGGCATATTAGGTCGTACCGACATTTCCTTGGTAGTTACTGAAGGATAATTCAGTCATTCAATCAAATACACGCACTCTACTCATCTTATCCACATATTGTGACCCTAAATAATGAAGCCTACATGTGTCCCAACTCGCTCTTTCATGCACCGGATACTCCAAAAGATAAAAAGTGACTCTATTCCACAAATAGTACAGCTAATCACCCCTTTTTCAACTCTCGATGTCCTTCGAGATCACAACTTAATCGATCTAAACGATACTAAACTAAGGTAGACACTAAACCCTATAGGAGAACACTAAAACACTATATATAGTGTATATAATAATATCTTTGACTCTCTGATTATTTCTCTAACGTTCTTCCTCATTACCGTTCAGTTTTCCTGTACATTAAATCCCAACCCCTTTCAACGGCTATTTAATTGATGAAATACATCTACGGCTAGTTTTCATGGTTTAGAAGAAGAAGCGTTTTCTACAGCATTTATCAAAAGAGGAAGAAGAGTGTAGATTTAAGATTTAAAAAAATGGATTTCAATTCATTTTTAACCTCACTAGGAACATCATGTCTAATATTTGTGATTCTGATGTTATTATTTGCTTTTCTTTCAAAAAACCCATCAAATCATGTGATTTATTATCCAAGTAGGATTCTTAGGGGGTTAGAACCAACAGAAAGTGCAAAAACTAGAAACCCTTTTACATGGATAGTAGAATGTTTGAAATCAACGGAAGAAGATATTGTTGCTACCTCTGGTGTTGATACTGCTGTTTACTTTGTCTTCTTAAGCACTGGTTAGTACTACTACTATTATTTTGTTTTTATTTTCTTGTCCGGTTATGGGCGGATTTATATTATTTTAATGTTGAATTACAAATTGCAGGCTTATTTAAGATTTTTCCTTAACTAGTATCTCAATTATGCTTAATGATGGTCACGATTGCTAAAAATTTCCTAACGCGTACATTTTTTTATTTATTTTTGCTATTTGGGGAATTTTGAATGAGAATAGTCGTTGGATATAGGGTTTGTTTTTAACAAATTTGTTTGCTTTCTTAAAAATATTTCTTATAGTTTCTGTTGATTTTTAATTTCTGTTGGTGGGTTTGTGCACGTTAGAGTTTTGAATATTTGAATGGTTTTTAAATTTTATTGTTTTATTAAATTTTTAGTGTTGGGGATACTGGTAATTTCTGGTGTGGTGCTGCTGCCGGTGCTTTTACCGCTTGCTGCGACGGAGCGTATTGCTAAACCATCCGAGTCTACTAGCAATGGGACCTTCAACAACCTTGACAAGCTTGCAATGGGAAACATCAGAGTAAGATACATTCATCTTTCTTTTTCTTTTTTTCTTTTTATGGTTTAATTTATTGGATATTTATAAGTACGTTAGAGAATACAGCAATGTATTTGATTTTCTTTGCTAATTAGTTTTTTTTAACAACTGGCTTCCTGAGTTCATTGACTTGCAGACGAAATGTTGTTAAGATTCTAATTGCTGCATCAGTTTTTATTTTGTTTTATTATTTTATGTATGCTTTCCTCGAATACAAATCAAAGTATTTTTTTTTATTAATAAGGCACCAAGTATCATACCATTCTTAATGTTGAAGCAGTTCTTTTTATTCATTGTGTTATGGTTGTGCACGGGTCAGGAAAGTGAGGCTTAGTCAATAGAGGTTCTCTGCTTAAAACAAAAGTGAATGAGTATTTTGAAGTGGCACTTATATCTGGTGCATTCTATCTTTGTTTCTAAAGTATCTTAGTATTTAAAACAACCTTGTGAAATGGATTTCATAGTTCTCAACCTCATGACATATTATGTGAATCTTGGTTTGAGTTTAATGTTAATAATACGAGAATGCGTTTAGAACTGTACAGTCTGTACCATGAACCCTCCTGGATCCATATGTTTGCCACCTTCAAGAAAATTTTCACTCTCTCTGCAGTTGTAATTTTTTATTTTATTATGCACTATGTCTTCATCTTTTGTTTTCTCTAAAGTTCGTCTTATTTCATGTTTCAGAATAAAAGTCCCAGGTTGTGGGCTTTCCTGTTGGGCACCTACTGGGTTTCCATCGTTACACTTTTCATGCTGTTTAAAGCATACAGACATGTTTCCAAGCTCAGAGCTAGAGCTTTGAGTTCCCCTGAAGGGAAACCTGAACAATATGCCATTCTTGTTAGAGACCTTCCCCCGCTTGCGCCAGGTCAAAATCGTAAAGAACAAGTTGATTCTTACTTCCGGAAACTTCATCCAGAAACGTTTTATAAATCGATGGTTGTCACCAACAACAAAGAGGTAAAATTATCTGAAACTGCCACTTCATACTCGTGAATAAAAGTATATGTATCTTACACATGTTTTTTTTTTTTGTAGCTCGATAAAATTTGGGGAGAGTTGGATGGTTATAGGAAGAAGCTTGTCCGCGCTGAAGCTATTTTTGCTGCCTCGAAAGAAAATCATCCAGAGGGAACAAGACCCATGCACAAAATTGGTTTCCTTGGTTTGTTGGGAGAAAAAGTAGACACAATAGAATACTGCAATAAGAAGATTGCTGAATTGAGCCCCAAATGGGTATCAGAACAGAAGTCCACCATGACTGATAAGCAAGAAGATGCGTCTCTAGTCTTCTTTACCAGCAGGTCTGCAGCAGTCTCTGCAGCTCAGACTATTCATGCTGTAAAGCTCGACACATGGACTGTGTCGGAAGCTCCTGAACCCCGACAACTTATATGGGGCAATCTTCCAATAAACTTTTTTCACAGAGAAATTCGTCAATACATAGTTTACGCAATCGTGGCTGTGACCATATTCTTCTACATGATCCCCATTACTTTTGTATCTGCATTCACAACACTAGAGAATCTGAAGAAGCTTCTCCCATTCATGAAGGTAATTGTGGATATTCCAGCGCTTAAAACAGTACTAGAAGCTTTTCTGCCTCAGCTTGCACTCCTTCTATTCTTGATGCTACTTCCGAAGTTCCTTATGTTTCTCTCAAAGACGGAGGGGATCCCTGAAGAAAGTCACATCATTAGAGCGAGTGCTGGAAAATATTTCTATTTTTCGGTGTTAAATGTTTTTCTTGGTGTTACATTAGGTGGAACCTTGTTTCGTACTTTTAAGACTATTCAGCATCAGCCCGACATGATCATAGAGTTGTTAGGAGATGGCCTTCCTGACAATGCAACCTTCTTCCTCACTTTTGTGGCTTTGAGGTAATTTCCTATACAATTTTTCATTTCCTTTACTACCTTTTTTCCTTAAATTTACTGTTACAAGAAACAAATTACCATTTAGGTTTACCTTAATATTTGTTGTAATAAAGAGTTCCTTCACCAAGGTATATCAGGAGCTTTTTTCTCTTTATGAGTATTTTCATGGTACATTATTTAGTTCTCTACTGGATAAAAAAGTTGGACAACTCAAGAGATGATGTGCAAGGAAAATTTAAGGGATATATTTAGGAGAAACAAAATAGAAAACAGCAAAGGTTGGATTTTTGCAACTCTTTAAGTTGATGATAGTCACATGAATGAAAGAGATTAAATTTATTCCTTTCCTAAGTGTTTATGTATGATTAAGCACCCATTTTGCAGCATTACTGACTGACATTTGTGTTCAATTGTTCGTATTTAGGCTGGTGTCTGGTGATAATTAGGGTGAACTTTGTTATTGGAAATGGTTAGTGTGGGTAGTTATAGAAGTCTGTAAATCAGTAATTGAAAGGGCATCAATGGACTACAAAAGATTACTGTAGTTTTTAGTGTTTAGTGCACTTTGTATTGCAATGCTGCAAATGTGTGCATTTAGCAGTCTCTTTTTCATTGTGCTTTCCAGTCAGTAGTTTCTCTATGTTTTTGCCACAAGGAGCAGTCATTTACCAACTTCTTCAATCTCATAATTTCAGGTTTTTTGTCGGCTATGGGCTTGAAATTTCAAGGTTGTTTCCTTTGATTGTTTTCCATATTAAGAAGAAGTTTCTGTGCAAAACTGAGGCAGATGTGAAAGAAGCTTGGGCTCCTGGAGATTTGAGCTATGCGACTAGGGTTCCTAATGACATGCTGATCATCACAATTACCCTATGCTACTCTGTAATAGCACCATTAATTATTCCCTTCAGCGCTGTATACTTTGGCCTTGGATGGCTTATTCAACGGAATCAGGTATGTTTAATGAACTTTGTGCTTTATTGACATGCGGTTCAGTCACCCATTTTGATACATGAGGTGTTCTTTTCCTCCCCATTTCCCTCTCTGTTAATTCTTTCTAAAAAAATCTCTACTGCATATTGTTCCTTAATCTATAGTAAAACTGATAGCTCAACTTTCTGTATTCTCTTCTTTGATCCTTCACCAAAAGTCAAAAAGGATTCTTATTTTGATTTTCTGTATTATTTTTAGTAATGCTAGATACCTTGCTAGATACTATATGGTGGATCATGCATTTTTTACTTATATTCACTTCGTTCTTGCAAAAATTACTTATACCGTAGCATCCATTATCTTCTGTATGCAGAACTGCTTTGATGCATCAAATGTGTCCATTATCTTCTGTATGCAGAACTGCTTTGATGCATCAAATGTGTCCATGTTCATGATTGTTGGCCTTTTTAATTTTCTCCATCTTCTTTATTTATTGATTTATTTTTTGGAGAAAGAAATACTTTCTTTCCCAGTTTCTTATTCTTATTTCGTTTTCTTCTTGTTACAGGCACTGAAAGTTTACATGCCGAGATATGAGAGCTACGGACGAATGTGGCCTCACATACACACACGCATTGTTGCCGCACTAATTATTTATCAAATTGCTATGATTGGTTATTTTGGAATCAAGAAATTTCCGTACAGTGTCTTACTAATACCCCTTCCCATATCATCCTTGGTGTTTTCTTTCGTTTGTTCGAAGAAATTCTACGCTTCATTTGCCAACACTCCTCTTGAAGTTGTCTGTCACGATACAAAGACGGATACTGATATGGAGTCCATCTTCAAGTCTTACGTTCCATCTTGTCTGGGTCCAGAGAAGTTTGAAAATGTGGGACATGCTTCACATTATGCAGACGTTCTCTCTGAACAAATCTAGATGACGGGCTCGTGTAGAATTTCTTCGAACAAACGATTAATGCATTAGATGACGGGCTCGTGAGCATGATGGATGTAGTATATATACGACAAGTGTATGTATGGTGTGATTACTTACTGTTTTGTGTTCTATTTTTAGTGATTAGTTGGGTTTGTTTATATTATTTGCGTGACTAGGAATTTATATTTGGTTGTTTGTACCATGAAAGTATTTTGGTTGTTCATAATTCAGATCCTTTTTTATTTTTTCTTCTCCCATCTTTTATCGGATTTCCCCAAGTCCATCATTTTCTAGTTTGCAAATCTGAATTTTTAGTTTTAATGGGTTCGAATATTTTAGAGCTTATTCATAGTTCATTCAAGACTTAAGCTGGAGCGATGGGTGTGAAATCATATTGTGGTTCTCACACTGAGAATACTCCCAACCGAGAGGAGATGCGTTACTAAGCGCAAGAAGAGTTGGTCCACTACTTGTGGTAACAGAAATCCAGAGAGAGTTGATGCACTTAAAATTAATTTCCAATTTGGAATAAACAGTGGTTTAGCAAGAATTTCTTCTTTTTGGAAAATATTTTATTTGAATTTTTGCAAGAAATTGTAATGAGACATGGGGACTATTAATCATCATTAATTGAATGCAGAGTTGTCCTGAACCGTCTAAGTCGTGATCGAATCCATTATTTTTCGAATCCATATTTTTTAACACGCATTTAACTTAAAAATATGTCTCTCCAAATCCGGTTAAATGCTTTATTTAAAAAAAAGAAGAAAATTAACCGAAAATAAAAATAAACAATTAAATAATAAAACTATTTTAAAAAAAAATCTATTTTATAAGACGTGTCAGCATATGTGGCCCTACCACATGGTTGCCACACCGGAGTTGTCCTTTAGATTCCGTCTGAACTCCTCAATCAAGGATCCGAGGATTCGTAGTATTACCACCATTCAGTGCACCAAGTATTACGTCTGTGTGCTCTTGAACGACCTTCCATGCTGAAGTCACATGTCTCTCCTCAGTGAGCATAGCACCCACAGCAAACCGAATCATATAAACCCCTCATACCACAGCGTGAGTCATATATATCTTCCCTGACGCATTGACTGATTCCAGCAACTTCGCATTGATATCGTTCATTTGATTTTCTATCAGGAAAACCTCCCCACCAGTTTCACCTTTTTGAGGAAAAATCACAGATGGTTTAATTCGAAAACACACCATAGCAAATGTTGTACGAACCACAATTTCAAACCTCGAATCCATACCGATGAGCCCTTGGAAGTACTTTGCCATCTTTATATGACTCCTCAGGAGAGTTCTTAAGTTAGCAACTCCATAGCTGCGAAGTACTAACCAAAGCTTCATTGATCTAAATCTTCTGCTGAGTGCTACTTGCCAATCTTTGTAATCAATAACTTGTTTCGATTCAGTTGCCTTGTTCTTCAAATACTCAGGGTTGGTTGATAAGGCCTTAACCAGGGCGCCAGAGTCTTTAACCCATATGCAACAACAATCCAAAGTAGTGAACAATCATTTGTGTGCACTGAGACTAAATGAGTTTGCCTCCTCAATACCATCTATGAAGTGCCTAACCTCTACGCAAATACAACCACTCCGGGCGTAAGCAGCATCTACGTGGACCCAAGCACCATACTACTTCGCAACCTCACAGAGTGGCCTTATTGGGTCCACCGCCGTTGATGATGTTGTCTTGACGGTAGCACATAGAAAAAGTGGAACTAACCCGAATTCTATATTGGGTAATTTGCTGGTTGGTCCAGAAAATCCGATACTATATTGTCCACCGGGAAAAACCAGTTATCTGGAGGTCCAAAATCTTTTTGAAAAGTTAAAATTACTGTTATGGCCATCACTATTCACGTGTGAATATCCATGTACTCCACCTCCTCCACGTCTCAGTTTCTTATAATCCGAATTTTTCAGTTTCAGCTTCTTTATTTCGTTTAAACCTGAAAATCTATGGCACGGTTTTTGAAAACCACTTGAAACTGAAAAATCTAGGTTATAGAAACCAAATCGAAAATCAAAATTGAAAATTAGAAGAAACCAAATCATAATAAAACCCAAAATTAACCTAGGTCAACAAAAATAGATCAAAAAATCATCAACAAATCACAATATATGTTTCATTAAATCACACAGTGAAAAAATGGTTACGACAAGAATGATCAACAAAACAATAAAAGAAATAATTGAAGAAAAAAAAATCCTTCACCAGCAAAAACCAAGAAAAAAATTGTTGCTCCATCACCAACAACAAAAAGGAAGATAAACAAAGGGGAAGAAAGCAATTTTACCTAAAAAAAGGTACAACTTCTAATTTCACTTCTGTTTCTAATGATGCTTGAAAATTTAGTAGATTCTTCCTTTTTGGTTCACTTTTAGGGGTTTGTGGTTTGAACTACTCGATTTGTTAGGTTTTGTTATATTTGTATATATGATTTTGATTTATTTGGAATGCCAGTAATACGTTATTTGTTTGAGTAAAATTGTTGTCATGTTACGATGTGTTGTTATTGTGGAACAATATATATTGACATGTATCATGTGAAAAACATCTCTTATGCTTGATTAAGAATCAATACATGTTGATATGAACTGTTGGTACTTTATCTTATATAGATATTAGGTACATATCAATATGTACTAACATGCAAAGAGGAAAAAAGTGTAAAAAACAGTATGTTTTGACTGTAACATATCAATATGTCCTAATGCTTGAATGAACATCATTTCCACCAGTACATATCTACATGTACAAATGGATAGGTTTCTGATACTTCTTATTTGTATATCAATATGTTTAGGTTTTTGGTGCTTGTTTTTGGTGCTTGTCGATATGTATGCATTGTTGTGTATGAATTAATAATGCATATTGATATGTACTCATTCTTGTGTCCATCAGTACATATTTTTAAGAGATACGTTTTGTAGGAATTTTTCCAATTAAGACTAAGAATATGTGAACTCTGGTTTCATTTTAAGTATTATTAGCTGGACTGTAGTTGTTGCTTGAAACTGAACATGCGTTTAGGAAAATGGTCGTTCGATAGTTCTTTTTCGATGTATGTTCAAGATTTACAACGCCAAAAGTTAATAGTATGATGTGGGATTGTACTATTAGTATATTACTTCACATTTTTATTTATTTTTTCTTCAGTTTATAAACTTCAAAAGTGTATATTGCTGCGCCTCAACGCATTTCGGGGAGAACCAGATTATTGTAGGACAAGGATCAGGGTCAGGTCATGATGGACCAAGTTCCACAAGATCTCATCAAACACCAACGATGCTCGTTGTGGTTGGGACATTTCTTTCATGGTTCTAAAGAAAGCAAAAGAAGAGAAAGATAACTAAAGCTTATAACAGGAGAAAAGAGAATGTACTAAAGATTTTTTTTTTCATTAGTACAAAAAGAGAGAATTATTGTTGTTATTTTAGTTGTAATATCTTAATCTTTCGAATTCATTTTTGCATTTTGTAGAAGAAAAAAACTGAATTTTGTTTCTGATCAATTGACTAATGAGATATTGACATTAACATTTCTCACTCAACTAGTGTGATTCTCAGGTTTAAAAAACTGAATGTGTTTCAATGTTTCTTATAGTACTGCAGCATACTAGTCATATGAACTTAGTATAAAAGACTAAAAAAAAACGTATGAATCCTTAAATACTTACAATACATATTTGTTTGTACTGTAAAACCTGGTAATACATATCGATATCACACAATCACAAACATAACTCAGCCAACTTTAGTATATATATATATATGTACATAGTAAAACCACAGAATATGTACTGGCATTATAACATACACTTGATTCGTTTAATTATTCATTCATTGACTTGTTGATTCACGGTTCACTTGTTTTCCAATTCCACGTTATTATATAACACAGTTGTATAATTCATAAAAAAAAATGAGGAAGACAAAAGTAACATAGTAACCTAGTTGATTCATTATGAATTGGACCCAATTACAGTAGTCATAACATAAACATTGAAAAAAATAGGAGAGGTCGGTCATTGTCCTATCAAGCATGAAAAACCATACACGCGCTATCTTTTGCCAGTACATGTTTGCATTTGCATTTGTAAAATCAACCATAGAAGACCTGCACACTGAAAAAAGACACAGTTACAGTAAATAATGCATCAATATAAATAAAAATATCAATTCTACATCTACTAAACCACATATTAACAAAAAAGAACTCATAATAAAATGAAAAAAATGAGATATGAATGATAACGAGGGGGCGCTGCCCCCTCGACCCACGTAAACCATAAATGATAAAACATTGAATCAAAAAATCAACATGATATATATATAATATTTGACAGTATTGAAAGAGGTCACAATATTATTGCTGCAGATACAATAAGAGAAGAAACAATGCTGATTATAGCAAAGATAAGATGTAGCAAACAAAGAACTTTTACCTCAGAAGTAATGCATTCAGAGAAATATGAAGCAAATGGAAGTGTCCACAAGCACCAATTTGTAAAGCTCACACATGTTCTGAGCAACCACGAGGGTAGCAATGCTGAAAAAAAAATCATAGAGGATAAATTCACACGAACATTGCAAGTGTTAGATAGAAACTAAATATCCTGATAGTAACATTACCTGTCAAATAATCCCAATGGATGGCATTTCTCTAGTAATTCCTGAACATCTGTCTCATGCACGGTGCCAGTCACAATAAGAACAACATACCAAAATCATCAAATAAGCCTGAAAAAAAAAGTGTTATTGATCCAGAAGAAGAAGATCCTATAGTACATAAGGAAAAAGTGTATGACCCCATAATACATATTGATCCAAACAGTATATATTGATATGTATGAAGGAAAATATATACTGAAGGAAAAAGCGTATGATCCCACAATACATATTGATCCAAAAGTACATATTGATATGTACTAAAGAAAAATATGTATTGAAGGAAAAAATGTATGATCCTACAGTACATATTAGTATGTACTGAAAGAAAAAATGTATTGAAAGAAAAAAAAAGTATGATCCCATACATATCAATTGATATGTACTGAAGGAAATAGAGTAGATGATCCAACAATACATATTTGATATGTTCTGTAGGAACATGCAACATCTCTAAAAGAACAAAAAAAAACATGATTTTAAAGAAAAATTAAAGTAAACCAAATCAAAACCATGATGAAACAAAAGGTGAATAAAAGAATACGATGATCTAATCAACCTAATAGCACGATTACAAAAACAGATTCAAAAAAATAGAAGAAACCCTAAAACACGAACAAGAGTCAAAAATAATCATAGAATGTTGATCATAGAAAACATTAAGAGGAAAATTACAAATCGAGAAAACAAAGAATTAAAAAAAACAAAAAAATCATGAAATCAAGTTGATCATCACGATTGAGTTGAAAAAAATAAAAACATAGATGAAATCATATAGAGATTATGAATACAGAACATTCCTGGAACCAAAATCGAGTTTCAAAGACAAAAACCTAAATTGTTAGAGCAACAACAAAATCGATCTTCAAAGACGAAAACCTAAATTGTTAGAGCAACAACAGAAGTGAGAAAGAAAAAAACAGATATGTGCGAAGATAACAAAAGAAATTTGATTTTTATTTCTAATCTTATCTAATGAACAACAGTGTAGTTTTGAAATTTTCAAAAGTTGTAGAACACCTCTTACACGTGTTGTGGACCTGGAGATAATTTGTTTAGTCCGAAAATATGATTTTAGACTAGCGGTTAATCCATATCTAATGGATGAACTACACACTAAAAGGGTTCTATAGAATGGATTAACTAGTAATTCCTAGCGGTGGATATTATTGATTGTAGAGAATTAGGAGACAGCCCGAACTTGGTAGCCTGGACGTCTTGATAGCACGGAAGTTCTTCGGGTTTATACCAGCAATTTGAGCAGCCTTTTGGAGCGCACAATGGGTTTGATCAGAAGCATAAACTACTAACTTATTTAGGGCTGCACATGGCGCGGTTCGGTTCGGTTTTTGCCCTAACCATTACCAAAACCGAGAGTCTCGGTTTTTTGGTTTTGAAAACCGAATGTCACCATTAATTTTTTGGTTCGGTTCGGTTTTTCACCGTCTCGGTTTCGGTTTTTTTGGTTCGGTTTCGGTTTTAACCGGTTAGGATTTCAAAATTTTATAAATGTAAAAATAAAATGCAATAAAATGCAAATGTCCCCTTGGAAAGCAAATTCTTAAGGGTTAAGACAACAACTCGTACAACCTACAAGAAAATTAACCCAAACACAGTAGAAAGCCAAATAATATAATGATTTGAAAAAGCAATACTCATTAGTCATCACACATTCACACCCAAAACTAGTATGCAAAGCAATACTCTTAAGTCTTAAGGCAAAGTCTTGGCAGAGTCACCTACAGCTACAGGCTACAGTGAAAAAGTCTTAGCAAAGCAATACACATCAGCCCCTTGGAAAGCAATACACATCAGCCACCTAAAACTAGTCTGCAGAGTCACCTACAAGCAAGGTACAGTGAAAAAGTTAAGGAAAAATGCATCAAAAAGAAAGAAAAAAAAGAATATAATGATTTGAAAAAGCAATACTCATCACACCCAAACATGAAAGTCAAAAAAATGAGGCTTCCAGTTCTCATCTCCACTACAAAAATCCATACTGCAGATTCATATTGAAAAAAAAGGTACAAATAATAGACTTAAGTACAACTGTACAAGTGCTTATATAGTTATATATACCACTGCTACCGCCTACCAAGTTCATGGGTTTCCCTTAATTAGATTACTGTTTATTGATGCCGATATATCATGCATGAGTTTTCCTTTTTAAGTATTATCTTTGTGTTAAGTAAAACAAAGAGGTCATACCTGCCGCATTGGGATCAATCTTCATCAAAGTGATTCCATACCTCGGAAATGGTTTTACGTTTTTTACGAAGTGTTTCTGTACCAATTTCAGTTCCATCTCCAGCTGAACATATCTCTCTAACTGAACTTGTATGAGTTGTATCTCCGACTGCACTTGTATCTCCAATCGCACTTGTATCTCCAACAACACTTTGAGGTGTTGAATTAGATGCTAGTCTTTTCATCGTGTAAACAGGCCTCTAAATGCTGCAGATGCAATACAACAAAGAAATCAGTTAAGGTTTGCCTATATTTTCAAACACAACAGTAGAAAAATCAAGGCAAAAAATCAAGGATTTGCCTATATCTAAATGCTGCAGATGCATCAAATATTTAGTAGAAAAGTAGAAACACAACAGTCAACAGTAGAAAAGTGGGAATTGCTAATGCTATTTAAAAAAGTGTGTACTGTTTACAGTATTTTTGTTGGCAAAGTCAATTCATAGTTGACTGTGCTTTCTCCTTGTTAATGCTTAAATCCTATGTACTCAGTACTCTGAGGGAACCCAAATGTAAACGGAGTTACAAAGGGAACCCAATTTACAAATAGAAGCTAAGCAACTAAGATTGTTGGTTGCTTGACTGTTTGACATTACTCTGTACTTTAGACCTATCAGTAGTTCAGGTTAAATATTCATCATATCATTACTTATGGAATCATCTGACATTTCACCACATAATTAACCAATTATACAAAATAGTTGAGCAGAAACTACAAAAGCAAATAAATGTCAGGGACACAATCAGATAGAACAACATGAAAGTCATCGTAATTCAAGTACGAAAAAACAAAGGACACATATCGTAGGATAATCCATTGCAACACACAAAGTGGGTGACAAGAGGCCAACAGTGATCACCTAAACCAGGATAGTACTTCTCAATATACTAACATAGATGACTCAAAATGCAAGTAGAACACCCACCCCACCATTGTAATACAGAAGAGTCTGTATTTGAGTATGAAATCAACAAGGAGGAATTAAAACTGTGAATACAAACTATAAGATACTAGAAACAAAACTAGAAACTACACCATTAGTCATTACGGATTACCTGGAGAGTGGAGTCTGGAGAGGAATTAAAACTGTGGAGAGGTACTTCTGCAAGGAGGGAAGTAAAACCCTAATCTTCGGACGGATTACCCAGTTTGGCAGAAGTAGAATTGTAGAACCCTAGTTTTGAGACTCTTCCCTAATTTTTTCTTTTCTTCCTTTCTTCTTCAGCTTGGCCGTGAATTGTGATCCCGTGAATGTTATGAATCTGATGGAGTGATGGGTAGACGTAGATCAACGGCTAATATTAAACGAATCTAACGATCAAAATCATTCGGTTTTTTTGGTTTTTTTGGTTCGGTTTAAGGGTAGAACCAAAACCGAACCAACATTAACCGGTTTTTTTTTTCAAAACCATGCATCACCATTAGATGTTCGGTTCGGCTCGGTTCGGTCTTTTTTTGGCTCGGTTCGGTGCGGTTTTGCCGGTTTTTCGATTTTTTGTGCAGCCCTAAACTTATTAGTATTTTCTATTTTGCTCAGCATTTTATCTCTTGCCGCGGTCAATGTACATAAAATGGCTTCACAAGTCGTCCCTTGTAAAACACCTCCACCTGAGCCTCCTCCATTATTATCTGACGAGAAGAGAAATGACTTGGGAAGGTTAAGCATTTGGCCTAGCCAATTCATAACAATACTCTCTAACTCAGTTGCAGCTGGTGATGACATCCAATTGAACCCCACGACATTAAATCCAGTGCTAAGCATTTTCCCGAGGAATCCGGCAACAGAACCACTAGAAGGAAAATAAGCAAAGTAATTTGGACTTTGCCAGTGTGTAACACCAGGAATGATATCTTTATGAACATCTTGCAGGATGGTTTCTATGGATTCAGAATCGTATGGAGCGGATTCAGGTAGTCGTTTGCTGAGATAACCAGGTTCGACTTGGCCTCTAACCGGATAAGTTTCGACATTTTTGTAATAATCGGCCAGGAAATCAATGATCATGTGACGTTATCTTCTGAACTCATCAGGGTCTAGTGGATTTTGAGAACCTAACGACAAGGTTTCAAGGCTATCAGATGGAAGACTACCCATTAGTATTACTTGGGTAATATGAACTGGAAAAGATAGAGTGAGTGAAGCAGAAGAATGGAAGAAGTGGGAAAGTGTGAGTGTGAGTGATGCAGAAGAATGGAAAGAATGAGGAAGAGTGAGTTAGTGAGTGTGGAGAATGGAAGAAGTGAAAGCTTATTATATAGAGAGAGGTAAGCGTTTAGAAAGAAGAAGTTGATATACGAGACGCGTGAAGGTGACTTCAATGTTGCAAATCAAATTACTCCTGTCCTGTATCACGTTGAGGGTTGAATAACGAGTGGAGTGGTGTGAGTCAATTATTGTATGGCGTATCCTTCGTCTGGAGTGTAAGGTTATTTTCACACATTTAAAACCAGAGAGCTGACAGATGTGTAGAAATATAGATTAATAATTCATATGAATTAAATTGGTCAATGGTGTTCCAAAAAAGTCGGATACTTCAGACTGCAGAGAGTCCATCTATACTAATACTTTTACTCTTTTAGTGATTGGAACCAGTCTATATTTTCTATCGTAATGTTACTAATGCAGTTGATAAATTTTAAAGTGCTACAAAACTTATTTTTTCCCCGGTCTAGTACAGATATAGTTGATATGTTTTTCAGTATTTTAGTATTAATATAGTTGATAAACTATAAAGTGCTGCCAAACTTTTTCTTTCCAGTGTAGTACACTTGTACTAGTTATAGTTGATAAATTATAATTATAGAGTTCTACCAAACGAAAATGTTAGTAAGTCTGCATCCTCTGTTTTGGCCCGTGATAATACCATTCACAAAGTTATCACTATTTTGGCTCCCCGTGATATTGCTGCATACGTACCTCGAGATTCCGATAACTTTAGCAAATAAAAAAATACATTACGTACTTCAGCCTCAGATGACAGCTGAAGACTCTATTGGTTCACTACTGATTCCACTTCTGTTCTGTAATGGAGATGTCTTTCCGGTGATAGAACTAGAATTGGTAAGAGGTGAGGGTTGAGTAAATAATTTGTGGGAAGTGAAGGAAGCTGGAAAAGAAATAATCGTCCATTAGATTTGAGTCTTTTCAAACTTTGTACTCCGGCCAAGTTTGGTCCTTGTGCCGTTCTAACACAATATCTGTTAATGATTTCCGTTATGGGCTTCAAGTATCACAGTGACACTACTTCACATTTCCTGCATTTTACTAAAACTCGGAAAAGTATAATTATAATTTATAAGAACAAGTTTTATTGTGAAATTCAGGTAAATTTGGAAAAAATACCGAATGTTAAATTTAATATTTTTCAAACTTTATTTTTAAAGGGAGATACAGGGGTTCCAAAATTGATTTAGGGGCTCCTCTAATAAGACGAAATAGGGACATTATGAAGTAAAACACAAAAACCCCTTATCCATAATATTTTTATAATACCCAAACTACCCCTCATTATTAATCTTAATTACATAAATTAGTTAAGATTAATTTAAACTAATCATGATTAATTAAACATAATCTTTTACCTAATCAAATGATTTGAAAAAAAAAATTTATTTGAAGTTGTGTTTGGTGGGAAGAAAAACTTGATGAAATCACGATTTGAAAGATTCAAATTTTGTTGTTCAGAGAAATTTACGGTTGGGTTTCATGTCGAACCCAACCGTAACCATAAGAAAACCGAAGAACACCAATTTTTGGCCAGATTTACGGTTGGGTTTTAAACAAAACCCAACCGTAAATCAAAGAACAATGATGAACACAAATTTTTGGCCAGATTTACGGTTGGGTTTTCAACAAAACCCAACCGTAAATCAAAGAACAGTGATGAACACCATGTTTTGTGCAAAGTTACGGTTGGGTTTTAAGCCATACCCAACCGTAAGTAGAAGAAAATGATGAACACCATTTTTCCAAAAGTTACGGTTGGGTTTTAAAGGAAAAAACAACCGTAACTCATCCTTTTGAGGATTGATTTTTTTTGTAAAATTTGAGTTTTAAAAATCAAAATTTTGAAATAATTCAATCATTTTTACTAGATTGAAGGTAAATTGGGTGTTCGAAACAAAGAAAAAACGAAAAACACACAAATTAGATAATCCAAATTTGTGTTATCCAGTAGAATTTACGGTTGGGTGTTGGCTTATAACCCAACCGTAACAGTTCTGTTAACATTTGTTCCAATTTCAACACATAATTACGGTTGTGTTTTGCCTTAAAACCCAACCGTAGCCAGTAGAACTTACGGTTGGGTTTGGCTTATAACCCAACCGTAACATATTCTGTTAATTTTTGTTTCAATTTCAACACATAATTACGGTTGGGTTTTGCCTTAAAACCCAACCGTAGACAAGTTGTGGTGTTTGTACAAAATGTATTACGGTTGGGTTTAGTTATCGGACCCAACCGTAAATGGTCATGTTAACTGTTTTTTGATTTTCAATATACTCCAACTTGGGTTTAAAACACAACTTTGTAACTCATTCCTTCTATTGTAATAGATTTAAAGTAGTACATTAAAGAAAAAAAACAAAGGAAACAAAATACAATAGACCATTGGATGATTACACTTAAACACTTAAAGATAATGGCGATAATCAAACACCCGACTTGTTTCCATAATACGGTAGCAATCTGTATGCTTGAACTCCTCCCCATATTTGATTCTATACTGCTCCATAGACAACACATGCTGAAAAAATTTACTCTCTTTTTAATTAACGATTTATTAATCGACAAACTTACTCTTTGCGCACCGTTCTCGTAGGGATTTGGTTCGAATCTCATTTGCTTTTCCAATTTTAAGTTGTTCATTTGTAGATACAACGTCTCTAACCGTCTCTTGATGGCTCTCCACGGCCTATGATTTACATTCCCCTCTAATGCCGCAAACATTCGAAATACCCGCTTCCACCATTCTTCGGTATCTTGACCCTCATACCAATTTTGTTGTGAAACAACGTTGTTATTGTTGTTATAGAAGGCGCTATCGTAAGCATGCTCTAGCATCGTATGCCACGCTCGAACAATTGCAACATCTTCATCATTCGTGTATGTGTTTACCATTTTTAGTGGTTGAAAGGGTATGGTGAGAATAATGAGAAAGTCTAGAATTATAATGAGAATGAAAGGGATAGAGAATAATGAGAAAGTGACAAGTAAAGGTTTCCTTTTATAGGGAAAAAGGAACCAACGGCTAGATTTTTGAAACAAAAATCCGTTAGAATTGTGTACTTTAAGGAGACGGAAATTCAGACATTTTGAGAATCCCGCAGAATTTACGGTTGGGTTTTGAGGTGAAACCCAACCGTAATCTAGTTGTGGTGTTTCTAAAATTTATTTACGGTTGGGTTTAGTAATCGAACCCAACCGTAAAATGATTTTTAGAGTGAAATGTAGTTACGTTGGAAAGGCTCACCTAACCCAACCGTAACTTGTAGTGTTAGTATTAGTGTATATTTTGCCATATTGTTACGGTTGGGTTTTGCCTTAAAACCCAACCGTAATCTAGTTGCGTTGTTTGTACAATTTTTGTTACGATTGGGTTTAGTAATAGAACTCAACCGTAAATATGAATTTTTGTAGTATGAATTGTAGTTACGGTTGGGTTGAGTCATGGAAGCCGACCGTAAAAGCAGTTTTTAAGACAAAATTAGTTATGCTTGGGTTTTGTTCATTTTCTTACCAAATACCAGAGTTGTGAAAAACCTTATTTTTAACATTAAAGGAAGAACCAAAGGAAACGAAATACAGTAGATCATTAGATGATTACACTTAAACACTTAAACACTTAATCATAACGGCGAAACTCAAGATAGAAACTTTGTTCCAAGATACGATAGCAATCTGTATGCTTAAACTCCTTCCCATATTTGATTTTATACTGCGCCCTAGCCATGGCATGCTGAAAAAAATAAATCAATTATAAGTTTCATTATTTTAAATATTTTTTGAGAAAAACGATTTATTAATTAACACACTTACTCTTTCCACATTGGTTTCGTCGGGAAATGCTTCAACTCTCATTTTCATTTCCAGTTTTAGGTTTTTCATTTCTTCATACAACGCCTCAAAGCGTCCCTTGATGGTACTGCACGTCCTCCGATATCTATTCTCGTGTAATGCCACAAACATTTCAAACACACGCTCCCACCAAGAATCGTCCTCCTGACAGTCCATCCAATTTTCAGGTATAACAACGTTTCTATTGTTGTTATAGAAGGCTTTCTCGTAAGCGTGGTCTATCATCGTAACCCACCCTCGAACAATTGCAACATCTTCATCAGTCGTGTATCGAACCATTTTTAATGGTTGAAAGGGCATGGTGAGAATGAGTTGGAAAGTGTAGAATTATAATGAGAATGAAAGGGATAGAGAATAATGAGAAAGTGAAAAGGAAAGGTTTCCTTTTATAGGGAAAAAATTCGCAACGACTAGATTTTTAAAAAAAAAAACCGTTGGAATTGTATTTTTTGTCACTATTCAGGGATAATTTACGGTTGGGTTTTGTAATGAAACCCAACCGTAACAAATTTATGGTTTTTGTAAAGTTATATTACGGTTGGGTTTTGGCTTAGAAAGCAACCGTAAATTTTAATGTTAGTTTAAGTGGGATGATCATTTACGGTTGGGTTTTTGTAATGCAACCTAACCGTAACAAATATGTTATTTTATTGTAAATTATATTACGGTTGGGTTTAATTATCGGACCCAACCGTAAACATAATTTTTTTTAGTGGAAATGTAGTTACGGTTGGGTGATTTCTTGAAACCAAACCGTAAATGATCATCTTCATTTCCTGTATTCTTCATTTTTTATGCTTAAATCAGTCTTGTTTTTGTTTTATGTTGGTGGTAAAAGTGGAAGAGAGATAACAGAGTTTTAACCCAAAATTTTGAAAAAATCCAAAATGAGTGATTCTAGTGGCAAATTTGTGGAGGGTGAATCCTTGTATGATTGCCAAACTAAATTCTACATACCCATTGAGGGAGACCCAACTATGTATGATTATTTGGATGGTAGAGAGGTTTTAAGTGTAAGTTGTGATGGTGAAACTAAACCAAGTGGAGAAAGTAGTCGTCAAAGTGAAGATTCAACTGCTGAGAATAGTCAGGTATCATTCTAACTTAAACTTTTTTTTTTTTTTGCTGATATTTAAGGAAATGAGGTGCATAATCAGTTGTTTTTTTTTGTTACACCATCATGGTTACTGTTGGGTTTTAAGCCAAAACCCAACCGTAACTATACATTTGTGTTTCTGAAAAATAGAGTTTTACAGGTTTACGGTTGGGTGGTTACCAAAAACCCAACCGTAACTTATTACGTGCATGGGTATTTGTGTTTCATGATACGGTTGGGTTTTACTCTTTAACCTAACCGTAACATTGTTTTGGCTTTTTTTGTTGTATTACGGTTGGGTCCGTCGATTATACGGTTGGGTCTGACGCTTCAAACCCAACCGTAAACTTATTGGTTTTAGTGTTTTGTCTGACGCTTGGCCTTGATCTCTTTTGTTCAGCTCGCGGTCGTAACTCAACCAATGAATGATCAGCCTCCTCCAAATGATATTGAAACTATAGATACTACGGATCACTATTTGAACGACCTGGCAGGTTATTGATAAGTTGTTAATCCCTTTCGACATCCAACATAATGCCATTTTTTTTCTCCTAACTTTCTGTTCTTGGACCATGCAGACATGGGATAAAAAAGATGATGCAAAGAAGTGGGCTATAGAACATGGGAAACTCATCATGTGTGTGATTGTTTGTAACAACCAACAAAAACACAACCGCTTTCAAATGGTTTGTGAGTGTAGTGGACAATACACAAGACATGCAAAAAAGGGTATTGAGTATGTACCAAAGACGAAGATCAAGCGAAAAACTTACACTAAGAAGATGGGATGTCCTTTCAAGCTTCAATTTCGTAAGAACAACGAGAATAAGTGGTTCTTGTCTACGGTTGTATGCGGTCGTCACAACCACCTACCACCAGAGACTTTGTTAACGCATCCTTTTATGGCCCGGCTTACCAAGGAAGAAAAGCTCATCGTAAACGATATGACGGAAAAACGTTTGAAACCCAGTGATATACTCGGGCACTTGAAGAAAATAAACTCAAATAATGTGTATACGTTGGAGACAATCTACAACGCCAAAGCCAAGTTGAAGCGTCAGAAATGGGAAGAAAGGGACCCGATCCAACAACTTTTGTACTTGGGGGAGACGAAAAACTACATCATGTTTCACGAAGAAGATGAGAATAAAGAAATTAAGCATATTATATTGGCTCATTACGAGTTTATAAAGTTAGCACGGTGCTCCCATCAAGTGTTTATGATGGATTGCACGTACAAAACTAACAAGTATGAGCTCCCGGTTTTGAATGTTGTAGGGCAAACTTCTACCAAGTCCCCGTTTAGTGTTGCCTTTTGCTTCTTGAGAAACGAGCTCGAAGAAAGCTATGTGTGGGCGTTGGAACAAATTAAATTATTCTACGTTGAAGGATATACCCCTAAGGTAATTATCACCGACAAAGAACAAGGCTTGATGAATGCCATTGCAAGGGTATTCCCATATGCTCATCATCTTCTTTGCACGTTCCACTTGTGGAACAATATTCAAACCAACTGCAAAACGATTATTCGGCCAACAAAGAAAAGCGAGATGGAGAGAATTAAAAAATTGCCGGTTTCAGAACAAGAAACTTACAAAGAAAAATTCGAGGAGGATGACAAGTTGGCGGAACTAAAATGGGCTACTTTCCAAACTGAATGGGACGCTTTGACATGGTCTATCACCAAGGAAGATTATGAAGAAAATGTTCGTATGTTATGCTTGCATTGGAGTAATTATCCAAAAGTTGTGAACTATTTGATGGAGCATTGGTTGAATCCCCACAAAGAGAAGTTTGTAGCGGCGTTCACAAACCAATATAAGCACTTTGACAACCAAGCTACAAGTACTGTGGAGTCATCTCACAACAGAATGAAGAAGAAGCTTCATAATTCTGATGGTGGGTTTGTTACGGTCTTCGAAGCGATGCACGATTATTTTCTCCGTGACCTTGACAGAGTTAAGGAATCTTTTGAAAAAAGCCTTTCTAGAAAACACGTCAGCTATAAGGACGAACCATTGCTCCAAAGTATTTTTTATAAGGTGTCGCATTGTGCTATTGAGAAGATAATGTACGAAGTAAAGCAATATAGATTAGGCAACTTACACGGAGAAGAAGAATGTGTTTGTCCTAACATGTCAAGTTTGGGACTTCCCTGCCGGCATTTGATGCCCAAGTACGAAGAAGACGGTGTGATCCCAATTGAAGATATTGATCCGTTTTGGCAACAATTGTCTTTCGATGAACCCATCGTCGAGCAAGATTTTGGTGCATTGTTTGCCGACACCCACGTTGGAAAGGATTTAGCCAACAAATACGATACATTAAATAAGACGCAAAGGCAAATTTGGTTGACGAAGTTGAGTTATTTCGTGTTTCCACACACAAGGTACGCTGTCAAGGAACCAATTAGAGGGAAGAGAAAAGGTAGGCCTTCTACCAAAGAATCGAGGGCCGTCGGACGCAAAAAAGCAAGGGAATTGCATGAAAAATCAAAGAAAAGAAACCCTTGTGCATTTGAGCATTTGCAAAAGGAATATGAAGCAGAGGATGAGAAGGAGGATGATGTTGAACGAAAAATAAGTCAAACGGAACAAGGGGGGCCAAGTGTAGTAGATATTAAAGGAAAAGGTCCCGCGGTTACCACTCAAGAAACTTCAACAATTGAACTTGGTGCCAAGGGAAAAGTTCCTCCACACCCAAACTCAAGAAGAGTAAGTATGAAGGAATTAGCAAGAAGGAAAAAAAGAGTTAGTATGAAAGAATTAGCAAGAAGAAAAGAAAAACTTAAAGCCAATACATTAGTGGTTGAAGAGCCATATACGATCCGGATTGCAAGAGGATTGATGCAATTTCCATCAAACTTTTCAAGAATTGAGAATGGAAAAATCGTCCGAACCGAGCACATTATTTATGAAAATTATATGTCATCATTTCCGGCTTTTTTTCGTCCATACATAAAGGCAACCGACGATGTTGCCGGTGATGGTAATTGTGGATACCATGTATTCATCGAACAAGTTGGACCATTTAGCGGAGCAGCAGGGTTGGGTATGACGAAGTAACTTATGTAAGACATAAGTCAGCGGTTGAACTACGCTCTTACCCGGATTTATACAAGCCAATGATGTGTGCATATAGAGATAAAGAGTCGTTGTTAAACGAGGAGTTCATCGCTCTCGAAAGGCGTTTAATAGGCAACAAGAATTGCACTAGCGAGTATTGGATGAGCATGCCAATATGTGGGCAAATCCTCGCCAACGCTTTCAATTGCGTCATACATTATATCTCAAATGGATATTGTTTTACATTTGCACCAACAAGATCAACATTTGTCGAACAATTGGCTAATAGAAGATGTGTGATTGGGCTGGTCCAGAACTGCCATTATGTTGGTCTCAAGTTGAAAGAAGGAAGTCCATTACCCCCTTTACAGGATGGATACGATGGTGATATCGCCAAGTCTTGGTGTCACCGGTTCAAGCACAATTTCGAACTCTGGAAGGCATTAAAACCCTCCCCGACCTTTCAATTCATAACATTTGTTTCTGACTCGGAGTCGGAATGATAATATAGTAAACCTGGAAGGCATTTAATATTCGTAGTAACAATATCATATGTATGTTGGAGGAATCATAATATTAATATATATTTTTTTTGGAAATGAAAAATTTGGAGTATCACATGTGTGAAAACAAAATTCACCCAGGTTTACGGTTTGGTTTTCAGTGAAAACCCAACCGTACACCAGTCACTACACCATAAAAAAAAATTTACGGTTGGGTACTGAGTGCAAACCCAACCGTAAACCTACCAGGGTTTTTCACCCAGTTTTACGGTTGGGTTATGACTCCAAAACCAACCGTACAACTGCAACGTTTACGGTTGGGTTTTGAGACCAAACCCAACCGTAAACCTGGGTGAATTTTAATCTGGAAGGTTTACGGTTGGGTTTGCATTCAAAACCCAACCGTAAATATTTTTGTTAACCTTTTTTGGAATTTCAGTTCACTGAAAATTGGGTTCAAAACACAAAATTTATGTAAACATCAAATTTTTGACCACATTACAACCCATGAAATCATTAAAGTAACCTGGGATACAATTGAAATTACCACTAACAAACCCAAATGGCATTACAAAAGAACTAATAAATAGGTTTGCGAGTGAGCAAAAAGTCCTTTAGGATGTGATAATGAGGTAGGTATAAAAAGGGCAATATTTTCCATCTCCTCCATTCTTCAAGAGATCTCTGTAACACCTCATCTTCGGTTTCACCCCTAAGTCGTAGTTGACCAATAATACGAACTAATGCCATAAATTCTTCTACGTATCGGTGTATAGTGTTATATCGACAAATCAAGTTGACATGATCACGGTTTCAGAACAAAATTTTTCATGGGGTTGTTTGCCAATAACTCGGACTCATTATACCACTTTGCCTTCTTTCTTCTCCTCTTTTTGGAAAACATAATACATAGTTGCGGCAAATACATAAATCTAAAGAAAAATCTGGATTTTTAATCCCAGGTTGACCCATATTCCACAATGTTAGAGTACTAGTTTTGTTAGAGATGATTGTTGTAACATAAAGGTTTAACTTTTTAAAAAAATGGATGGGTTGGTTATGTACTCAACTATTTCACCTATAAACCAGAAGTGTAACGGCTATATTTTGAAAAATGGGTCGTTCAAGGTTTGAACGGCTCTATTTGAAAACCCAAAAAAAAAAAAATCAAAAACGACCCAAAACTTTCCTAAAAATAGATTTTACGGTTGGGTTTTGGCTGAAAAACCAACCGTAATATCTTTAGAAAATTATGTTTTGAGGTTCTTTATTTACGGTTGGGTTTTAAGCCAAAACCCAACCGTAACCAACCTTTGTAGCTTTGAGTTTTAAGGCCAAATTAGGGTTTCAAAATCAAAAATTTGAACTTATTCAATCATTTTAACTAGATTGAAGGTAAATTGGGTCATTCAAACAAAGAAAAAACGAAAAACAAACAAATTAGAGAATCAAAATTAAAGTTATTCAGTAGAATTTACGGTTGGGTTTTGGCTGAAAACCCAACCGTAATATCATAGGAAAATTATGTGTTGAGGTTCTTTATTTACGGTTGGTTTTTAGGACAAAACCCAACCGTAACCAACCTTTGTAGCTTTGAGTTTTAAGGTCAAATTAGGGTTTCAAAATCAAAAATTTGAACTTATTCAATCATTTTAACTAGATTGAAGGTAAATTGGGTCATTCAAACAAAGAAAAAATGAAAAACAAACAAATTAGAGAATCAAATTTAAAGTTATCCAGTAGAATTTACGGTTGGGTTTTGGCTGAAAACCCAACCGTAATATCCTAGGGAAATTATGTGTTCTGGTCATATATTTACGGTTGGGTTTTCAGCCAAAACCCAACCGTAAAATTATTCTTTCATATTTACGGTTGGGTTTTGGATGAAAACCCAACCGTAAAACTGTAGTATTAAAATGTGACAGATTTACGGTTGTGTTTCCAGGCAAAACCCAACCGTAAACCTGTCACATTTTTCATTTTGCCAGTTTTACGGTTGGGTTTTGCCTAGAAACCCAACCGTAACACTAATATGACTGGGTATTTTTACCGGGATTTCCCAATGCATGGTTTCCAATTTAAAAAAATTAATCAAATAAATTTTCACGTGCAAGTTAATTCAAACTTCAAATCTAACTTCACATTAAAGGTACAACTAATTCACACATACAAAACAAAACCATAGACATAGAGTTAGGGAGAAGGAGGAGGGGTAGGTCGATGACTTTGACGAGCTCTTTTTTTGCTCATAACATTACGATGAGCAGCACCGCCACGAGTACGAGCTCCAGCACGACCACCTCGAGTACGAGCACCACGTTGCGCATCCCCGGCTTCATCATGTGTCTCTTCATCCGATGCTTGGGGCTCTCTTCTAGTATTACTCGCATCTCTAGTCGCGCCTCTTGTACCGGGTCTACTCCTCTTTAAAGTCCGCTGCACATCCTCAACTTCATGAAGAAGCTCCCTAATCAAAGCTTGGAGTTGGTCAGGCGTCCTCACATCAATTGTGCTTAGGCATGGATTAATAGAGTCCGCCAATGCAACGGCTTTCTTTTTCTATTCACATATGAAAATAAAAGTAGGATGAGTGTTTAGTAATAAATCTTAAAAGCATTAATAACAAAAATAATGTACGTACCAAATTGAAATATGCCTTCTTCCAGAAACCATCTCCTGTGTTGATTGCCAGAGTCTCAAGATCATTCTTGATGATAGTTGGATGATCAAAATGGCGATACCACTCCAAGTAATCTTTTGCAGCCTCTTTTGTGCCTGGAGAGGGAGTTAACTCATTCCTTTGGACTTGGTATTTCAGATCAGTGCGGTTATTCCAAACCGCGACTGAAGGCGTCGGCTCATAGTTTAGCACGATGTTTGGCCCTTCGATCATCGACCCATTCACACACAATTTAAACATTTCGCGTGTCACCGTTGTTTGGACGTATCCATATTGCCGGAGAGTTCGGCGGGGGTTGGACATCACGTACCCAAACGGATGATACAAAGGGCCGTTGTAGCCTGCCACGTCCGACAATTCACGTAAATCCTCAACATGTCCATGACCCTCTATGCTAATCTTCACATAAGGGTCGAAAACAACATCATCAACCATGAAAGCATCAATTTCTCTTCTCATCCTTGCTATGAGCACTTCTTTATATTTTGCCTGCGTCCCGGTGAAGACGAATTTCTTTCCCGTAGGTCCATTAACATCAACGCTTGTTTGAGGAGCCAGTCTGGGAAAGTGATCGTATACCCATGCCTATAAAGATAATTAATATTAATATAAAAAAATGAGAAAAAAATAAATTAAAATTGAACATTGAAATTCAAACAATAAGTTACCTGAAGCAGACCGGTATTACCGGCAATCTCAGTTCCCATGACCCTCGAAGCTTTTCGAAGGTTAGCAAGTAGGTAGGCCAGGGTGGCAGTTCCCCACGAGTACTGATGGGTCATCCCGAGATCAGCCTGAAACCATTGTAGATACTGGACGTTGACCCTGTTGCCCGAGTTGTCACCAAATAAGATGGTGCCGAGCATATATAGCAGATAAGCTCTGGTTGTTCGAATGGCTCTGGTGTCATCTATGACGACCCCAGCCATTTCCAACTTTGCGGTCCCTCCAAACTTCTCCCGTAGTGACCGCATCAATATTTTCTTTCTCATGGATTGACCTTTCTTCTTTGGCATCCCCGGTTTATCTCCACTCACCAATTTAAATTCCGATTCAACTTCGGTCTTCTCCCATCCAAGTGTTTCTTTGACAAGTCCATAAATATCACTCCAGGACATGTTGTTGTCAAAACCCTCAAACACTGATTTACCTTCCACCTCCAGCCCAAGAATTGATTGGACATCATCCGGCGTTATAGTCATCTCGCCGAATGGGAGATGAAACGTATCGGTTTCAGGCCAATAACGTTCCCTGAAGGCTGCACAGACGACACTGTCATACTCCCACATTGAATGTGTAATTCCGGGAGCTAACCCGGTAGCATTTACCAGAATTTGTACAGCCGTACATTCATCAGTTAAGGGCCAATGTTGAGCCCTTTGACGAACCAATTTCTTGATCGCCTGTGTATGATCCTACAAAGAATAAAAACAAATTTGTTTTACTTACAAAAGTTAAAAAACAAAAATTTAACAGAATAAGAGAAGTAATTAGAATAATACCTTGGTCGCTGCAACTTTGGCAGCCCATGAATGGGGATAACCAAATAATATTGCAGATTTGTCTGGGGCCTCACCCCATAGTCCTCCATTCCTCTTCTTAGGCCACAGTTGAGGTTCAACCTTTTCTTTTGGAATTTCTTTGGCAACCCTTTTCTTTGCCTTTTCTTTTCGAATTTCTTTACCTTTGCCTTGAGGGACATGTTGTTCTCTGTCCCCCTCTTCTTCATCGTGTTGTTGCTCTTGTGGTGGTTCTCTAATCACAAGAGAACCTCTGGGTGTTGGTAGATCACCCAAGCCTTGAAACACATTATATTCCTCTTCTGCAATTTGAGGAACACTACCACCACCTACCTCAAAAGAGGGATTATGGGTCTTGCTCACGCCTCTCTTCTGAACCCCTAAATGCTTTCCTTGGCGAGAGGTTGGAGTGTGAGAAATAGGTGTTAAATTATTACCCCTCTTATTCTTCCTACAACACACAACCAATACAAGTTAGATAATTTCAAAGCAATTCAACTTCAACAAAAAAAATATTCACTACACAGGAAAATTTACGGTTAGGTTTTTTCTCAAAACCCAACCGTAATTTTTCTCCCATATTTTACGGCTAGGTTTTGAGAAAAACCCAACCGTAATTCACATGTAGCTGATGTAAGCTACATGTGAATTACGGTTGGGTTTTTCTCAAAACCTAACCGTAAAAATATAAGTACAAAAGGTGGTCCATATGTTACGGTTAGGTTTTAAGAAAAAACCCAACCGTAATACTCAAACCAAATTTTTATGGACGCTCTTTGTTACGGTTGGGATTTTCTACAAACCCAACCGTAAGTTGTTTTTAAAAATTGGCGCAAATTATTTACGGTTGGGTTATCTATTGAAACCCAACCGTAATATCCTGAACTATTCATCTTCTTCCCTTTGATTTACGTTTGGGTATTGAAAATAACCCAACCGTAATACTCAAGAACAGGAAATATTACGGTTGGGTTTTGACACAGACCCAACCGTAATATCAACTATGTGCAACTTTCCCAAAATCATGATCAAACATGCGAATAAATCAATTACAAGTTCTAAGAATACATGGGTTTTCTACAATACCTTAGATACACCATTGTTGGACTTTTTGGTGCTTGATTTTGCTTGTCACTGTCGATTTCTTGTTGAATCTCTTGATTAGGTTGAAAGGAGCAGGGTTCATTGCCATCACTGCTACCTTGAACGCCTTTAGTATGCTTCTTCATCTCGAATTGTTGAGTTGAGTTTAATCGTCGATGAATTTTGCGAATCGGCGATGAATCGAGGGAGATTACGGTTGGGTTTTGATAGGTTTTCTTTTGTTTAAGTTTTTAAAAGTTATGAATTTTGTTAAAAGAGTTTAGGTTTTAATTGGTATAAGGGTAAAATGGTCATTTAACAAAACTCCCTAGGACATCCCTTATCGTAAAAATGGGTCACCTCGGCTCAACTAGGAGCCCCTCACTCAAATTTGGAGCCCCTATATCAGCCTTCTTATTTTTCTAGGCCATCTTCCAAAATTCCGTGGATGAAAGGTTGGAATCCGAACAAAAGCGATAATCTAAATCACGTTGCGCAACAATTAAAATTACATTTACACTGGATTTATCAAAAAACACAACTCCAAAAAACGATGGACGTCAATCTAATTAACGCCCGAGGAAAATATAACTCCAAATGATCCTCACGATTAATGTTTGAATGAAAAATTCAAGTGTTGGTCAGACAATCAGGTTTTGTTTCATCGATGAATTCTTGTGGTTGACTCATATAGATATTTTTGGAGAGAAGGCCATGAAAGAAGGCATTTAACACATCAAGTTGTTGAACACTCAATTAATAATATAGCAAGTGTCAAAATCACACTTAAGCAGTAGCCTTGACCACATAGCTAAAGGTTAATAGTTTAAACCATCTAGTTGATCACACCCCTTTGCCACTGACCTAGCTTGACCTAGATTTGTACGTATACTTATTTTAAGAAACCTGTTTTAGGGTCTACTTAAAATTTTTATGTCCTACGTACTTTTGGATTCTACTAATTAGGGTGGTGGAAAATGGAATGTCCTAGGAAAAAGAAAATTACTAAGTTACTCTAACAAATTAAAAAGCCTAACCTAATCTAATCTATTTTCAAATCCTAAACAAAACAAAAAACAACATTTTATTTCATTTTGGATTTTGATTTGTTTATTTACTTTAATTTTTTTTTTTTTTTTTTTTTAGTTTCAGTACTAGGTAATCGGTTAAGATTTTTTTTCTTTTGTTCTAGCCGAACCCATTGTGTTCTTCATATATGAAGAATAGCATAGGTTTGATACGTGATGCGCGTTATAAGTGTAACAAATAATTTAAGATATTTTTCACTGATTAAAAGTAATATATCGGTAGTAAGAATCGTTCTCACATAGAGCTGTGTAATTGAGGTGTTATTTAGATTAACAAAACTATAATAAAAGTAAATACTAAGGGGGATTGGTTGTTTAAATCAATCAAAAGAATCATAATAAGAATACAGAGATGATTAGGGAGTCCTTCGTCGTTACCAACAGTTAACTCAAGTAATATACTTATCTATTTTTCGTTAGAATCATTTATCACCAACCGTGAAATAACATCTAGATCAGCTTTATTCCCCAAACTCCTTTTATCATTGGATACGGAATTTTGCGACTACCAGATTATATTCGTCTAAACCACCAAGTAGTAGATCACTGAAGGTGTAATCCAATCGAACGCTTTAGGCTTTGTGAATTTAGGTTGATCTCAGTAGTTAAACTCTTAGCAAAAGGTCCACTTGATGGTGTTATCCTTACTCGCAATTTCTCCACAGAATCCCTCTGCAAGGTATCACGATTTTTACTCGTGCAAATCGTTGTTTGACTATTACACTTATCTCACAACTCTGTATTAGCAATAGAGTAATCATAGATTAATTTAGCGTGCACTCCAAACAATTTAAGAATCACTCATAAACATTAGATATGATAAACACAAGCGACAAGATGATTAAAACTCCGAATAAACTTGTATAACTAATTAAGCTTCACGCTTAGAACATTGAATTCATCCTTAATCAATAAAAAATTAGCTTCTCATAATACCAGAAAGAAGAAGAAATATCATGGTTTCTCCCTAAAGGAGTAAACCCTAGGTTTGTGATCTGTAGTATAAGAACTAGATGATAGGATGTCTTGTTTAAGCCTTAGGTGTCTTCTTTTACAGCCTCCATACTTGGCTCATAAGTATCCTCTCTTTCTAGGGTTTGGAAACCCATTGGGAGCAAGTTTTCTCAATTTAGAAGCCCAAAGAAACACCAAAATTTGTCCAAAAATAACTCTTCATGCACTACATGAAATCAGGGAATTTCTAACAGTCGTTTTGCTAACGGCTAATTTTTGGAACGGTGTATCATCGTTGCAAACTTTGTAAGAATGATAAATCGTTAGTATAATTGGTATCTGTTACTGAGTTTCGAGAGGGTTGTGGTCAATTACCTTCGTATCCTCAACTTAAAATGTCAAGTTAATTTTTTACCCTCTATTATTACTATTTGCGCCCCAATTCTACTCACGCTTAAGTTGAACCCCAACATCCCAACACCTCCCTTTCTTTTCTCCAATATTTTTTCATATTATAACTCTTCATTTTAATTTCCAAAAATCAGAAAACAAAATCAAAATCATTGAAATTAGTTTTTCATTTAATATGTCTGCAAATTAGAACAAGAATCAGTTGAGAGGTAGACATTAATACAACCTATCTTTCCCCTCTATTTATTTCACATTACTTCATTGTTTATCCCTGCCGCGCCAGCTATTTCACTTGAAACTTCATCAGATCTAGATTTAGCTGTAGACAAAACTTCATCAACAATAATGAATCAATCGATTCTTCTGTAAAACATCGATTTTACTAAAGATTTAAGTTTAATCGAGTTATCATAGAAAGATTGACTTTGATTAAATTTGTTGAATCTATCGATTCTGCTGGGTTATCTTCAGCTAAGGTATTTTATTTATTTCTCTTAATCGATAGTTTTTCAACATCTGGGAGTTTATTTGTTTTAGAAATTGGGGATTGTAGATGTTGTTGTGAATTGTATTCTACTGTAGTATGTGACATTTTTAGACTTAGCTGATGAACTTAGATTACTAAGACATAATATTTTATTTATTTGTATAGCTAGGATGTCAGATTTTGTGAATAAAATTGGATGCGTGAAACAGACATATATGGCACAGTATATAGACAAGGGGTTAGAGGTTTCATTGATTACGCAATGGTAAATGGTTATTCTATAAAATCGTGTGCTTGCTCATGTAGGAAGTGTGACAATAAAAAACGTTTTGAACTCCCGATGGTTAGGACCCATCTGTACGAGAATGGTGTTGAAAAGACATACACCACATGGCACTTACACGGTGAGAAAGCGGATGGTGCTTCAACAAGTCGTTCTAAGGGGAAGGCCATAATCGAAGAAAGGCATGATAAACAATCAGATAGTTTGAATTTGAATGATTTTATTGACTCTTCCTTAGGTGTTTATCATGACCATAATGGAACAAAAATTGGAGAAGGACCCTCTGTGGAAGATCCAAATGTCGCGAAGCGTAATAATAAGTAAAAATCGTTAGAAGAAGAGAAGTTGTACCATGCATGTGAAGAGAATCTCACCACCCTCTCTGCTATTGTAGAACTGCAACATAACTGTGTAAACAATTTGTTGGATTTGTTAAGAGAGTGGCTTACACAACCTAACAATTTTCCTAAAATTATGATGCTATAAGGTCAATACTTAAGGATCTGGGGATGAAAGCGAAGGCTATTCATGCTTGTGAGAATCATTGCATTTTGTATTACGGGGATAATGCATATTTAATAGAGTGTCCGATATGCGAAACTCCAAGGTTTAAAGTGAAAGCTACTAAAGATGGTCCTGTGTTGTCAAATAAACCTTGCAAAGTGATGAGATACTTTCCTATAGACGAAAAACTGAAGAAATTTTATTCTCTACCTTGAATATCAAAAGAAATATTATGGTACAATAAAACGGAAATTTCATCTGATTGTATGGATCATCCAATCGATTCAGCTCAGTGGGCGACAATGAAAAAAAAAGTTTTCGTTGTTTTCTTTGGAAGGCAGGAATGTTTGGCTTAGAAAATCAATTGATGGGTTTAATCCTCGTGGTCAACAGAATTTGAGTTGGAGTTGTTGGCCTGTGATCCTTGTAGTTTATAATCTTCCACCTTCTATATGTATGAAGTTTGAATTCTATAACATGAATCTGTTGATACCTGGGCGTAAGTCACTGGGTCAAGACATTAATGTTTTTATGCGGCCGCTGGTCAACTCGCTGAAAGCTCTTTGGAATCTAGGGGTACTACCTTTTTATTCTTTAAAAAAAAATATTTTATACTGAAAGCAACTATGATGTTTTGGATTCATGATTTTCCTTCTCAAGGTGTTTTAAGTGGATGTACTACTTATGGCCACTGTGCGTGTGTTTGCTGTGCATACCAGACTCGAAGTACTCATTTAGGTTACGACAGCAAGATTGTGTACACTAACTGTCGTATTTTCCTAAAGCAAAAGCACCCATTTAGGTATGGGACTCCTTTGGGATTAGAGACAGAAGAGCATAGAAGTGTACCACCGAGACTAGTAGGAGAGCAGTCGCTTGAGAAGTTGGTCGATGTTCATTACTCACCTGGTAAGTTACTGACCCGCAAGACAGTTAAACGAAAAAGATATCAGTCTGATGAAGAGGATGGTGATTTTGAGCTTGTCACAGGTGTTTTCTATAAGAAGTTTATTCTTTGGTAACTTGAGTCGTATTGTACCTTGACCATACGACATTGTGTTGACGTGATGCATAGGGAAAATAACGTCATGGAACACATTATTTACACTATCTTTGATAAGGATAATAAGTTTATTTTTGCGTGGAATAATCGTGACAAATTGAAGGAGAATAACCTACACTGTGGAGAGTGGAAAGAGAAGAAAACTAAGAAAGGATTAGAGATGGTTCCGGTGTTGTTTTGAGCAAAGAAGAGAAAACTGAATTTTGTCTGATTTTAAAATATCTGAAAGTTCCTACGGGATTTTCTTCGAATATGAGCAACAATAAATATAGAGAAATTGAATTTGAACATCTTGAAATCGCATGACTATCATATGATTATGGGAACTTATTACCTATTCTGCTTGAACGTGCCTTTCCAGGAGAAAAAGACTTGTTTACTGCCCTTCAACAAGTCAGGTTGTATTTTAGATTATTGTGCTTGAAGGTCGTTAGCAGAGATTGTATGAACATGGTTAAGTGGATGATTGCAGAGGCAATGTGTGTGCTCGAAAAGTATTTTCCGGCTGGATTTTTTGATATAAGCGTACACAATATGGTTCATTTGGATGATGAGGCCTTAATTTGTGGACCTGTTAGGTATCGATGGATGTACCCATTCGAAAGGTGAATTTCCATTATACCATTATACCATTTTGTCCTTTTTAGTTTTTTAGTTTTTTTGTACTGAAATTTACATGTACATACTGAATCAGGGCAATGAAGGAGTGCAAAAACATCCCAAATAACAACAGATATATTGAAGGGTCAATTGCGAAATCGGTTGAAATGGCTAACTGTGTTAGATTTTCCATGGAGCACATGAAAAATGCAAATCAAGGAGGTTACAAAGCAAGTTTGGATCCCTTTTTAAAACAAGAACATGAACTCAGTGATGTGGGTTCCATGTTTGATGATAATCCAGTTAATGTTAGCCCTACTCAATGGATGCAGTAACGTTGGTGGTTAATTTTTCGGCATAATCCTGAGGGTCTCGATGATTATTACAGGTGTTGGTTGTTTGTGTTTTGTTTGTATGTGGACAATGGGTTTCTGTTAATCATATTTTGATTTTAATAGTATATATGCTAAATATAGGGATTATTGCGAGAACCAGTCAGCTTCAGAGGTTGCGATGGAGGAAGTCCATATGCAAACCGAGTTCCTTAGTTGGTTGTATGAAAAGTTTTGCATTATTTTGACTGTTTGTTAGCGTAATAATTATGCATTATGCTGATTTGTTGATATATTTTCGCTTTCACAGCTTAGATCAGAATAGAAAATGGATACAGATTTGTTGCGTTACGTCAGAGGTCCGGTGTCTCAGATAGAGTATAAAAAATATCATGTGAATGGATTTTTTTTTTGTTTCAAACCTCTTGAGGAAAAGGTTAATACCCAGAACAGTGGTGTCACCATGGTTGCATCGACCACTTATAGGAGCTCGAAAAGGGATAAAGACATGTTACTACCCTAACCCGGTGGTATGAGGTGATCAGACAAATCCTAGAGTTGAACTATGATATAGTTAAAGAAACTGTCTTTTATTGTGATTGGGTGAAGGTATATAATAGAATAAAACTGTGTCAGGATTCAGATTTGCCTTTGGTAAATTTATCAAGATTTAAGAGATGCATCGAAATTTCAGACGATCTCGTGATTATCGCTAAAGAGACTAGCCAAGTTTTCTTCTCCATAGATTTGAAACATCCAGATTTGTGGGTTGTTATTCGTTCGCCGAAAGGACTATCTGCAGGCGTGGATGATCCAGCAAAACCAGGTGGCGACAATTTTCAAGATATTTTGGCAGAGGAACCGTATCTAGCTAAATTGTTGAAGCAAAAGCGTTGGCCTACACCAAAGTAATGAAGAATCTAGAATATGCGATTAGTAAGTTTACTTTATTTTGCTGGTGCATACATTTGCATTTGATCCGAATGCTGGTCTTGATAATAAATAGGCCCGAAATTCCTTTTATAACATTAATGTTGTTTTGAATATATGCAGATTCCAATTGCAAGAACTGGATTTGTCTTTTGATATGATTGTGATAGTGGTAAGAAAAATTCGTTCAAGACTTGTGAAGATTTGGACTTAAACCTAATTTCTAAGACTAAAAATAGCAAAACTTAAATAAAATTGATAACAAGGTTAAGAGAAAACTGAGGCTAAGATTCCACTATTTTCCAATTTTTAAAGTGATTTAATTCAATAATTATAATTATGCAATTCATTCGTTTAATTTGATTCTAAAATATTGCAACAAGTAGATTTTTAAAATAACAATTGTATATCGAAAGCATGGAACATCAAAAACCCTAGGCCAAGCATGTACCATCAAAAGAAATCATAATTGTTTGATAAAAAACATTAAATCAATTTTTAACCAAGGTAAAATAATCATAAAAGAATTACATAAATTAATTAAATAAATATTACCACATAATTATTGCAAAAATAGCTTTCTCCGTTACCCCAGCAGTGGGGTTTAGCTCCTCATGTTGGAAACACACTCAAAAGATTGATTCATGGCTGAAAGTGTTTACAAATGATGAAAAAGAGAAAAAATAATGAAAATTGGAAATTCACAACATTTATAGGCGTTGCGAACTCACTGTTACAGAGGAAACCATCTCAGATTCAAAATATGTGTTGCAAATTCAAATAATACATTGCAGATGGCACCGTTATAAAACTTCAGAGAAGAACGACAGTTTGAGGCTGCCTTATGTTCTTCGTGTTCTTCAAGTTTTTACATCGGCAAAAAACTTTTCTTCATTTCTTCCTCTGAACTTCTCCCCAACTCTCCGTATCCCTTTCTCTGACTCCCAGCTCTCCTTTATATACACACAAGGCCCATATCTCGCCAAATCTTTTTCCATTAAAAGCTTTTACTCGGGAATAATCTTCACAGGAATTATTTAGTTTTTTTTTCCTCCTTCACGCGTTTGCGGTAGCCTACACACTCCAACACATTACAGACAACTATCATATCATATCGCGTCCAACTCCCTCCAGCCACACGCATATCCAAGAATAACTCAGAAAAATTTCCGAGAATAACTCCAACCCCTGTTTTACCAAGAACCAAAATAACTTTTTTTTTTATTACAACTCAGCTACCAACCTTATTTAGTTGTAACAGGGTGATACTAATCCAAAATCCAAGAGAAAATCCGACAATATCTCTTCCAGAAAATCTCACATTTTGAACTGAAATTTTCCCGGCCAAAATTCTATTTCACGTGAAGAAGATGGAGTTCCCCTATCTATTCTGGGTTTCCTTTAGCACTGGAGTGCCCCTATCCAAAATGGGGGTCCCTTTAGCAATTTTTCGAGCCAATTTTTTCAAGAATGTTTCTTTCCCAAAAACACCTACACACATAAAACACAATAATAAATACAAAAATGAGCACTAACAATAAATAGAATTGAGACAAAACAGACACAAAAATGTGTCTATCAAATACCCCCAAACTTATTATTTGCTAGTCCTCGAGCAAATCTAATCTAGAAAATAAAAATATTAACTCACTGTCGCAGGAATCGCAATCGCACTTAGCGTGTGCAACAATCCTTTAAACCCCTAGGTGGCCCTAGTGGACGAGTTTTTTCTCGTGAGGGTTTACAAGAGATATAACCACAAAACATTTACTCCAAACTCTAGCTACTTGTGAACGATTGAGGGTAGACACTAAACATGCTATTTAGTTGGCTACCAAATTCTTTGGCTATAGAAGGAATTACCTTGTTTTGAATCCAACTGATGTACACGAGTTTTTACTCAAGCGTAGTAAAATTCATATATAAGAAAACAGAGCACCACTCAGAAAGTCGTACAATGGACCACAATACTCGGAAACTATCAAGTGAATTCAAATAGATTGAGATACGCTCACACTAGTCTTAATCTTGTTACTAATATCGACTCATCTGGTATATACAAGGGCCCCAATGGTCGATTGATTAAAAATAAAATAATTATTTACTTATTATTATTCTTTTATTTCGTCAGAATAATGGTCTAAATAAAATATAATAGTGGGGCTTGATCTCAAACACTCTACTTCATCCTGACGGCGATAACAAGTCGATGTTGGTGCCCCACCAAATCACTTAGAGAAACACATAAGATTACAAAATAAAAACAGAAGGTGATATGGTCGAGGTAGACACCGAGATATGGTGACAACTATCATGTTATTCCTAACACCTGAGCTTTGTCCTTTTATGAATAAACTCTTTAATTGGGTCCCTCAACTTCTATGGCCAAGAGGTTTATTTCCATCTACTTAGAATTGTCAGTGTCATCCTGAATTGTTCATAAGTTTCTAAATTTTGGAGTTTTTATTATTGCACTAAAAGTTTCTCCCTTACCCCTAAACTTAAATCTAACATTGTCCCCAAAGTTTCAAATTAAAGAGCAGTACCAAAAATATAGGTAACAAGAGGAATAAAGAGATAACTCAAAAAGATAGTACCTGAACGAAGCGTAACAATCCTTCTCCGTAGAATAAGACAGAAAAGAAAAATATACGAAACTTACTAATTTACAACAACATCCTTGATGGTCAATCAAGATAAGCAGGGTCCTCCAGAGGGACCTCCTCAACATCACCTACAGAAAAAGGTTCTAAAAATGGTTTCATTCTCTGACCGTTAACTTTGAAAGCACTTTTACCATCTTGAGTCTCAATTTCAATAGCAGCATGAGGAAAAAAAGTATGGACCACAAAAGGACCGGTCCAACGAGAACGTAACTTCCCGGAAAAAGATGCAAACAGTATCACACAGAAGAACTTTTGACCTGGAGAAAATGACTTTCTTAAAATATTTCTAGCATGCACAAGTTTCATTTTGTTCTTGTACTCCTTAGCACTATCGTATGCATCTCTACGAATCTCTTCAACTTATTGAGCTGAAGTTTTCTGTGAGCTCCTACCTTGTCAAGCGAAAAATTAAACTGCTTTACAACCCAATATGCTCTATGTTCTAACTCAACAGGAAGATGACATGTTTTGCCAAAAACTAGACGATAAGGTGACATTCCAATGGGGGTCTTAAACGCAGTATGGTAAACCCATAAGGAATAAGTAAGCCTCAATAACCAGTCTTTCCGATTAGGATTAACTGTTTTCTCTAAAATATGTTTTATCTTCCTGTTGGAAACCTCTACTTGACCACTAGTTTGTGGGTGATATGGGGTAACTACTTTGTGGGTAATACCATATTTCTTCATCAAAATCTTAAACGGTCGATTACAAAAGTCTGACCATCCATCACTAACTATAGATCACGGTGTACCAAAATGTGCAAATATGTTATCATTCAAAAACTGGACCACAACCTTGTGGTCTTTTGTTTTACACGAAACCGCCTCAACCCATTTGGAGACATAGTCTACAATGAGAAGTATGTAAAGATTACCAAAAGAATTAGGAAATTGACCCATAAAATCAATGCCCCACACATCAAAGACCTCAATAACTAAAATTGGGTTCAAATGCATCATATTTATACGGGAAATGGTTCCTAACTTCTGGCAACGCTCACAAGCAACACGGTTCTGTGGGAGTCTTTAAACAACGACGGCCAGTAGAATCCATACTGTAATATCTTAGTAGCAGTCTTCTTTGATATAAAGTGACCTCCACAAGCATGATCATGACAAAGGGAATAATACTAGACTGGTCACTCTCTGGTATACATCTCCTAATAATCTGGTCTGGACAATACTTAAACAAATAAGGATCCTCCCAAAAGAAATGCTTTACCTCGGCTAAAAATATTGAACGATCTTGTTTACCCCAGCGTTGAGGCATTCGACCAGTAACAAGATAATTCATTATATTCCCAAACCAAGGTAATTGGGAAACAAAGAAAAGTTGTTCATCAGGAAAACTATCTCTCACATGAAGGGAATCATCAGGGGAATCAACAACAAGCCTAGACAAGTGTTCAGCTATTACATTCTTTGCACCATTTTTGTCTATAATTTCTAGGGAAAATTCTTGTAACAAAAGGATCCATTTAATCAATCTAGGTTTAGTATCCTTCTTAGACAGAAGGTACTTCAAAGCAGCATGATCAATAAAGACTATAACCTTAGAACCTAAAAGATGGGATCTAAACTTTTCTAAGGCAAAAACAATGGCTAATAGTTCCTTCTCTGTGGTAGTATAGTACAGTTGGGCATCATTCAGGGTTTCACTGGCATAGTAACTCACATGAAGTAATTTTTTTTCTCAGTGACCTAACACAACACCAATAGCATAATCTGAAGCATCACACTTGATCTCAAAGGGTAGGTTCCAGTTAGTTTCCTGGACTATGGGAGTAGCGGTGAGAAAGGTCTTAAGCATCTCAAAATCCTCCAAACAAGCATCATCAAAGACAAACTTAACATCTTTTGCAAGTAAATTGCAAAGAGGTCTAGAAATCAAGCTAAAATCCTTAATGAATCGACGATAAAAACCTGCATACCCTAAGAATTACCTAATATCTCTTACGATTTTGGGAACCTGTAAATTCTTAATAAGGTCAACTTTGGCTTTGTCTAACTTAATACCCTTAGAAGATACAATATGCCTAAAAAATTCCTGATCGAACAATGAAATTACATTTCTCCCAATCAAGCACTAAATTCTTTTCTTTATACTTAGGAAACACTAATGTCAAATGATGTGAGCACTCATCAAAAAATGAACCAAATACTGAAAAATCATCCATAAAGACCTCTAATAATCGTTCTACCATGTCAGAAAATATGATCATCATACAACGTTGAAAAGTCGCAGGGGCATTACACAACCCGAAACGCATGTGTCTATATGCAAAGGTATCAAAGGGATGTGTAAAAGTGGTTTTATGTTGGTCTTCTCGGGCAATAACAATCTGATTATAACCAGAGTAGCCATCTAACAAGCAATAATGAATATGTCCAGATAATCGCTCTAGCATTTGGTCGATGAAAGGAAGGGAAAAGTGATCTTTCCTTGTGACCTTGTTCAATTTTCTATAGTCAATACAAACACGTCATCCCGTAGTCACTCGGGTTGGGATTAACTCATCGTTATCATTCTGGACTACAGTAATACATGATTTCTTAGGAACAACCTGAACGGGGCTGACCCACTTACTGTCTGAAATGGGGTAAATAATACCCGCATCTAACAACTTAAGCACCTCAGTTCGAACTACTTCTTTCATGTTAGGGTTAAGTCGACGTTGCATCTCTCTAGAAGGCTTTGTGTCATCCTCTAAATGAATCTGATGCATACAACCAGTATGAATTATACCCTTAATGTCTTCTAAGGTCCACCCTAAATCTTCCTTGTTATCTTGAAGTACGGTCACTAGCCTACTTTCCTGATCATTATCCAAGTCGGATACTACAATTACATACAAAGTCTCAGATGGGACAAAAAACACATATTTCAGAGTATCTGGCAATGGTTTGAGGTCCAACTTAGGAGGCTCTTCTAAAGAAGGAATTAAGGTAGAATTAGAAACTGTAGTGGTTCGAACTTAGGTTTCCAGCTATTAGTATCTAAGACGGGGGTAGAGTCTAACAGAGCATTCATTTGATCAATGGTGCTATCATCGTCAAAATCTAAGCCAAAAAGGGATAGCCAACTCTCTAATGGATCTTCGGATAAGATGTTTGGTAATGACTTCTGAACTAATGTTCCTATCATGTTCACCTATTCAATGTATGTGTCATCTAGCTCAGGGGTTTGCTTACTAATATTGAAAACATTCATCTCAATAGTCATATTACCAAAAAACAAATTCATAATACTATTTTGACAGTTTATAATCGTATTAGATGTACCTAAAAACGGGTGACCTAATATCACAGGTATCTGGTGTTCTGGGTCAGGGACATGTTGGGTATCTAGGATAACAAAATCCACAGGATAAATAAACCTATCGACCTTAATAAGAACATCCTCGACAATACCACGAGGAATTTTCACAGACCTATCAGCTAACTGAAGAGTTATCTGGGTAGGTTTTAAGTCACCAAGTCCTAGATGGAGGTACACATGGTATGGAAGTAAATTCATATTGGCTCTTAAGTCAAGTAACGCTTTCTCAACACGGTAGTTACCTATTTTGCAAGAAATGGTAGGGGAAACTGGGTCTTTGTACTTAGGAGTTGTGTTGCTCTTGATAATTGAACTTACATGACTAGCTAAAAAGGATTTTTCTTGTACACTAAGCTTTTGCTTTGGCTTACAAAGATCCTTAAGGAACTTGGCATAAGTAGGAATCTTCATGATTTCATCTAATAAAGGAAGATTTATGTTGACTTGCTTAAAAATCTCCAATATATCATTAAACTTGGATACCTTCTTAGTTGGTACTAGAAGTTGTGGGAATGGGGCTCTGGGCACAAAATCGGATTTCTCAGTAACCACTTTAGAGAGACTTTATCAGTCTCTTCAGTTACTGGCTCAGAAGGGTGAACTACAACATGTTCATTATCGGCATGGTTACCTTATTGTCTACCACTCGACCACTCCTAAGGGTTGTAATATAGTTCACGTGATTGAATGGTTTCTCTCCAGAAGATACTTCATGAACTCATCTAGGATTGGGTTGTGTCTTGCTAGGAAACTTGCCTTTTTCTATCAAAAAATCATTCATCTGACTAAACTGGTTTCGTAAATCGAAAATAGCCTTTTTATTATCTTCAAAACTTTGTTCAAACAACTGCTGAAACTTTGTAGTGTTATGAGATAAAAGGGTGAGAGACTCTTCTAAACTCATGATCTTTTTATCTAAAGGGTTCTGGGTTGGTCCTGAAGGATTCTTAGTGTAACCAAAACCTGTGGGAGCCTGAGTATTACTAGACTGGCCTTGATTCTGGCCCTTAAACCAAGAATAATTAGGATGGTTTCTCCAACCAGGGTTATAAGTTTCATAATATTTGTCATATCTCTGACGGTTTTCAAACCTAGAGTTGTTATAAAGAGCATGGGATTGCTCTTCGTATCTAGCATGGTTTGACCCTTGATTCATTTCTAAGGCCTCTATACGTCTAAGGATGTCTGAACCATTATCAACTCTATCGACCCTATGGATAGAATTCCTAGAAATTTATGGTTCTCTCATTGAAGCCCATTTCCTAGTTTGTTCAGCTAACTCGATAAACGAGTTAAAGCATGTATATGGGTCCTGATGTGTGAATTTCCCACCACTCATTGAATCTACCTGTATACGGGTTTCAATATCTAGTCCCTCATATAAAGTTTGGGCCATATGGGCTTTTTCAAAGCCGTGATGTGGACACTGGTATAACAATTCATTAAACCTTTCTACATAATAGTGTAGGTTTTCCACCTAATTTTTGCTTAAAGGTTTGAATGGACTGACGAACAGCAGCAACCCTATGGTGTGAGTAAAACTTACTAACAAAAACCTATACAAGACCGTCCCAGGTAGTGATTTTTTTAAAATAAATTAAATGATACCACTCATTGGCTTTTTCATCAAGAGAGAAGGGAAACAAACGCAACCTAAGCACATCTTTAGTGACATTCGGATAACTCATTGTGTCGCAAATCATTTCAAAGTCTCTTATGTGGGTATACATGTTCTTATTCTCTAACCTCCTAAATGTTAGAAGCATGCTAATTATCACGTACTACTCTAGAATGGTCCATACGATCTCTTAGGGTTTTGTTTGCCTGGACTTCATGCTCACCCATTTCGGCAAAAACAGATGTACCACCTAAATCCGTTTAGCGGGTCGGACTTAAACAAAATAGGTCGTTTTCTTCAAGTCTATCTCCTACACGAATCCAACGAGGCATACACAAGTAAGAATACTAGTGTTTGACAAGAATATATGCACATGCAAATACTGGGGTTCACTATTTTAGGTAGGCTTGGGTTACCGCAGCAAAATATACCTACAGTCAAAGACTGGTCAAAGGTACAAGGCTGGGGTTTGTGGTGTTTCAGATGATAACGCCCAGAGGGTTCACCGTACTATCCCACAAGTTTTCCTATAAATCGTTGTCTGACGAAAGATGCAATTGGTGTATGCATGTTTTTTTTAATAATAATCAATAAAATACTAAAGAAGCAATCAACAGAAATAAATGTCCAAAAGAAAATAAGGAAAATAAAAAAAACTAATAAATAAATAAAATCTAAATATAAAAAGTCTTTTTCTTTTTCTCCGTTCTTTTCACTTTAACTTTAACACCAAGTCTTTTGGCTCAATTCTTTTTTGTTTCGTTCCAAAACCTGTAGCAAAAGAGAAATACCCAAAAACGTAAAATAGAAGAAAAAAAAACTAATAAAAACTAAAACTAAACCTAAAAACAAATCTAAAAACAAGTCCGCGTCGGCAACGCCAAAAATTGATATGATTGTGATAGTGGTAAGAAAAGTTTGTTCAAGACTTGTGAATATTTGGATTTAAACCTACTTTCTAAGACTAAAAATAGCAAAACTCAAATAAAATTGATAACAAGGTTGAGAGAAAATTGAGGCTAAGATTCCACTATTTTCCAATTTTTAAAGTGATTTAATTCAATAATTATAATTATGCAATTCATACGTTTGATTTGATTCTAAAATATTGCAACAAGTAGATTTTTAAAATAACAATTGTATATCGAAAGCATGGAACATCAAAAACCCAGGCCAAGCATGTACCATTAAAAGAAAAATCACAATTGTTTAATAAAAATCATTAAATCAATTTTTAACCAAGGCAAATGATCATAAAAGAATTACATAAATTAATTAAATAAATATTACCACATAATTATTGGAAAAATAGCCTTCTTCGTTACCCCAGCAATGGTGTTTAGCTCCTCATATTGGAAACGCACTCAAAAGATTGATTCATGGCTGAAAGTGTTTACAAATGATGAAAAAGAGAAAAAATAATGAAAATTGGAAATTCACAACATTTATAGGCGTTGCGAACTCACTGTTACAGAGGAAACCATCTCAGATTCAAAATATGTGTTGCAAATTCAAATAATATATTGCAGATGGCACCGTTATAAAACTTCAGAGAAGAACGACAGTTTGAGGCTGCCTTATGTTCTTCGTGTTCTTCAAGTTTTTACATCGGCAGAAAACTTTTCTTCATTTCTTCCTCTGAACTTCTCCCCAACTCTCTGTATCCCTTTCTCTGACTCCCAGCTCTCCTTTATATACACACAAGGCCCATATCTCGCCAAATCTTTTTCCATTAAAAGCATTTACTCGGGAATAATCTTCACAGGAATTATTTAGTTTTTTTTTCCTCCTTCACGCGTATGTGGTAACCTACACACTCCAACACGTTACAAACAACTATCATATCCCATCCAACTCCCTCTAGTCACATGCATATTCCAAGAATAACTCGGAAAAAATCCCGAGAATAACTCCAACCCCTGTTTTACCGAATATCAAAATAACTTTCTTTTTGTTCTTATTACAACTCAGCTACCGACCTTATTTAGTTGCAATAGGGTGATACTAATCCAAAATCCAAGAGAAAATCCGACAATATCTCTTCTAGAAAATCTCACATTTTGAACTGAATTATTCCCGCCCAAAAGACTATTTCACATGAAGAAGATGGAGTCCCCATATCTCTTTTGGGTTGCCTTTTAGCACTGGAGTGCCCCTATCTAAAATGGGGGTCCCCTTAGCACTTTTCCTTGGGTGCCTTTAGTAATTTTTCGAGCCGATTTTTCCGAGAGTGTTTGTTTCCCAAAAACACCTATACACACATAAAACACAATAATAAGTACAAAAATGAGCACTAACAATAAATATAATTAAGACAAAACAGACACAAAAATGTGTCTATTATCTTTGGACCTGCAAGGTCTATGTTTTTTCAGTTTAAATTTTGTTACTTAAATGTGGCTTTCATGTTTATTTTTAAAGCCTTTCAGTTGTTGCTGGATTTTCCCTTTGTTTGACTCTGGATTCTGTAATAACAATTTGTTATTTATATCACCCCCACTTTTATACATATTTGCTTACAAACCCCTGTTTAATTTAGCGCCCATATTTTTGACTTTATTGTTTTAACCCCATATTTTAGCCGCCCGTAACTAACAAGATGTTGTTTCTACCCATCATCTTCTATTATCACTACCAAACAAACACTCATTTTTCTCAACAAAATCATCTTCTATAAAATATTTGTGTATGTTTTATATTCTCAGACACAAATACCAGGTAGAACTCCAAGAGACAAGAGGCTAGACAAAGTGGGAAAACAACAACAAAATCATCTTTATTGCTTCTGAGGATTTGAGTAAACCATATCTTCCATATTTTTTTACACAAGTATGGGTTAGTATTATGTATTCTTTTAAGTTTTGTTCTCCTGATCATCCTCCTCTGCATGCTTGCATAAAAATGGATCATTTTGTAATGATCCTTTTTTCTTTGTTGCAAGGAGAATGTAGACAACTGTTAGTGTATTATGTTAAAAAAAAATTGCTACTCTGTTTTTAAACTATCTAGTGCAAACACTCTGTTTTTATTGGTGGTGTGTGGTTGATTAACAAATTAAGTGAAATCATTGTAAGGGTTCTGTTCGAATTATATTATTCTACTATGTAGATGTGTTTGATTTAAGTTTTGTTGTTGTTGTTAATTTTTTCTTATTTCTAAGGTTTGATATGTTTTTGAATGAAAATGCAGATTGTTCATGTTGTCGTTTCTAGTGTTAAATATTTTTTTGAATGAACCTGTTGGTGGTTGTTTTTTTCATTGTTTTCCAGCAACATTTTTTATTATACTGCTATATATATGAAATGAAAATGCAGATTGTTCCTGTTGTTGTTTCTAGTGTTTAATTCTGTTTTTGAATGAACATGTTGGTGGTTGTTTTTTGTCATTATTTTCCAGCAACATTTTTTACTATACTGCTATATATGTGAAATAAAAATACAGATTGTTCTTGTTGTTGTTTATCGAAGTCCAATGTAGTTTACAGAAATTTTCTGTGATTGTTGTAGTTGTTGTCTCTCTTGCAGCCTATTTGGTTATGTTTAATACCAAAATAATTGTTTTACAGCCACGTACACAAAATCCATTACTAGATGGCGTCAATGAGGAGTCGCACCCCTGATTCCTCATATGAGAGGGAGAAAGATAAAAAAAGGAAAGAAGCCCAAGGTCTATTATCCAGACGACGAACCAGAGGTAAGCAGCTCTAGAGATCCTCTGACCGAGTCTTACAGGATCATTGAGCTCATGTGACCTGAATAATTAAAAAAAACTTCAGAAGCGTGTGAATGATGTTTTGGTTACCGATGAGATAGGGCTGAAGCAAAGAGAGGATGAAGAGTTATGCTAGAGGAAGATTTCAGAAGACGCTGCGAAGGCGGAGGAGTTTGAGAGGTTCAAAGAGGAGCATTTTTGTCGTGCACCGGTGTTACTTTGGGCGAGTGTGCCGCTAACTCTTTCTGAGGGTACTATTTTATACTGTGATGCGCGAACCTGATTGGAAATCTTTTCAGCATGTGCCAGAGCCCTACTCACATAATATGGAGGAAGAGCATCTCATGCAGGATGATCTGGATGAAGAATCAGAAGAAGACCTTTGGTATTACTTTACAATGGGGCATGTTGAACTAGAGGATGAGGAGTATGCTCAAACCCTGGTAGATGATGAAGACGATTCAGAGGAGGAAAGTGAAGATAATGAAATTGAGGATGAGGAAGATGATGATAATAAGGAATAACATGGATCTATTCAGTTTAACTTTTTGGGGGTACATATTTTGGTATACTTGTTGGTGATATTTTGGGGGTATAGTTTTGGCACCTTCTTGTTGATATATGGTTAAAAAATTAAACAATTTGGCCATGGTATACTTTCTGAAAACTTTTTGATACCTGTTTTTATGTTTTTCTGTAGCACACACTTTGTGTGTGTCCTGTGTAAAATATATATATATATATATATATATATATATATATATATATATATATATATATATATGTGTGTGTGTATGTGTGTTCATCCTCTTTAATTTATATATTGTAGTATCTTTTTCATCATCCATTTTTTTTAATTTGCTATGTTTGTAAGGGTATCCTGGTCATTTTTACAACCGAATGAATGGTTACTTCACAGTTTCCGATAAGGGTAATATGGTCAACGGTCGGCATATTTGTTTCAAAGTTCCGATAAGGGTAATATGGTTTATTTCACAGTCGCATGAATGTTTGCTTCACAGTTCCAGTAAGGGTAATTTGGTCAATTTCCCAGTCGCATGAATGTTTGCTTCGCAATTCCGATAAGAATAATTTGGTCATTTACATATTCCCAACATATTTCCTTCACAGTTCCGGTAAAGGTAGAATTTGTGGTTACTTGGTAGATTTAGATATCCAATATACGGATCACGAATGATCGAGAATGACACGAGGCATACTTCGGTCCCCGTTGCTAGAAATAGAACTTATATGTACATTCTGGTTAATCGAATTTGTAAAAAATTAAAGTAAAATTTGTGGTTCATTGGTAGATTTAGATATCCGATATATGGATCCCTAATGATCAGGAACGACACAAGGCATACTCTGGTTCCCATTGCTAGAAATAGACCTTATGTGTACATTCTGGTTAATGGAATATGTAACAAAATAAGAATTTGTGGTTAATTAGTATATTTAGGTATCCGACATATATGGATCCCGAATGGTCGGGAATGACACGAGGCATACTCCGGTCCCTATTGCTAGAAATAGATCTTAGGTGTACAATCCGGTTAATGGAATATGTAACAAAAGTAGAATTTGTGGTTCATTGGTAGATTTAAGTATCCTATATATGGATCCCGAATGATCGGGAACGACACGTGGCATACACCGGTACCCATTAATAGAAATAGACCTTAGGTGTACATTCCGGTTAATGGAATATGTAAAAAAACATAATTTTTGGTTCAGTAGATTTAGATATTCGATATATGGATCCCTAATGATCGGGAACGACATGAGGCATACTTTGGTCCCCATTGCTAGAAATAAACCTTAGGTGTACATTCCGGTTAATGGAATATGTAACCAATTAAAGTAGAATACGTGGTTCATTGGTAGATTTAGATATCCGATATATGGATCCCTAATGATCGGGAGAGACATGAGGCATACTCTGGTTCCCATTCCTAGAAATAGACCTCATGTGAACATTCTAGCTAATGGAATTTGTAATAAAATCATAATTAGGGGTTTATTTGTAGATTTAGGTATCTGATATATGGTTCCCGAATGGTCGGGAACAACACGAGTCATACTCCGGTCCCCATTGCTAAAAATAGACCTTAGGTGTACAATCCGGCTAATAGAATATGTAACAAAAGCATAATTTGTGGTTCATTGGTAGATTTAGGTATCCTATATATGGATCCCGAATGATCGGGAACGACACGAGGCATACTATGGTTCTCATTGCTAGAAATAGACCTCATGTGTACATTCCGGTTAATGAAATATGTAACAAAAGCAGAATTTCTGGTTCATTGGTAGATTTAGGTATCCCATATATGGATCCCGAATGATCCGGAACGACACGAGGCATACTCTGGTTCCCATTGCTAGAAATAGACCTCGTGTGTACATTCTGGTTAATGGAAAATGTAACAAAAGAAGAATATGTGGTTCATTCGTAGATTTAGATATCCTATATATGGATCCCGAATGACCGGGAACGACACGAGGCATACTTCGGTCCCCATTACTAGAAGTAGACATTAGGTGTACAATCTGGTTAATGGAATATGTAACAAAAGAAGAATTTGTGGTTCATTGGTAGATTTAGATATCCTATATATGGATCCCGAATGGTCGGGAACGACACGAGGTATACTTTGGTCCCCACTGCTAGAAATAGACCTTAGTTGTACATTCCGGTTAATGGAATATGTAACAAATTAAAGTAGAATTTGTGGTTCATTGGTAGATTTAGATATCCGATATATGGATCCCTAATGATCGGGAACGACACGAGGTATACTCTGGTTCCCATAGCTAGAAATAGACCTCATGCGTACATTCTGGTTGATAAAATATGTAACAAAACCAGAATTTGTGGTTCATTGGCAGATTTAGGTATCCGATATATGGATCCCGAATGGTCGGGAATGACAGGAGGCATACTTTGGTCCCTATTGCTAGAAATAGACCTTAGGTGTAAAACCCGTTTAATAGAATATGTAACAAAAGTAGAATTTATGGTTCATTGGTAGATTTAAGTATCCTATATATGGATCCCGAATGATCTGGAATGACACAAGGCATAAACTGGTCCCCATTGCTAGAAATAGACCTTAGGCGTAGAAACGGGTTAATGGAATATATAACAAAAGCATAATTTGTGGTTCATTGGTAGATTTAGATATCCGATATATGGATCCCTAAT
>JAJJMC010030977.1:2479296-2497151 GCA_023531435.1 Papaver californicum
GGTTCATTGGTAGATTTAGATATTCGATATATGGATCCTGAATGATCGGGAATGACACGAGGCATACTCTGGTTCCCATTGCTAGAAATTGACCTCATGTATACATTCCGGTTAATGGAATATGTAAGAAAAGCAAAATTTGTAATTCATTGGTAGATTTAGATATCCTATATATGAATCCCGAATGATCGGGAACGACACGAGGCATACTCTGGTTCCCATTGCTAGAAATAGACCTCATGTGTAAATTCCGGTTAATGGAATATGTAACAAAAGCAGAATTTGTGGTTCATTGGTAGAAATCCTATGTATGGATCCTGAATGATCGAAATTGACACGAGGCATACTCTGGTTCCCATTGCTAGAAATAAACCTTAGGTGTACAATCTGGTTAATGGAATATGTAACAAAAACTGAATTTGTGGTTCATTGGCAAATTTAGGTATCCCATATATGGATCCAGAATGATCGGGAACGACACAAGGCATATTCTTTATCCAATTGCTAGAAGTAGACCTCATGTGTATATTCTGGTCAATGGAGTATGTAACAAAAGCAGAATTTTTAGCTCATTGGTAGATTTAGATATCCGATATACTGATCCCGAATGGTCGGGAACGACACGAGGCATACTTTCCTTACGGACTTTGATGCACATTCTGCTCCTTATATTTTACGGAGTCCTTTTGATCCGTCACTGTCCAGCTAGAGTGTACCCTAGAAAAGTTTAGTTTAATTATCTGTCATTGAACAACTTTTCTTGGATATACACTTCTGTGAGTGTATTGGGTTGTACTCCTTTATGATTACATAATTTATATATAAATATATATATGCAAGTCTTTTGTTCACTTTTTTTTATTTGTCCACCCCTTTTTAAATCTTCCATTTAAAATGTCGGTCCCTAGCCCGGGTAAAGTAAAAGGGAAGAAGACTATTTTTTATCCTTTTCTGATATTCCATATTGATTTTTTATCTGTTTTCAGGAAATTTGGTGGGTAGGATTAGTATTACAGAAGTTTAATAGTGTGTTTCACTGATCTATTCAATTCCCATGAGCATGGGATACTGAAGATCAACTTTTTAATCTCAGGTTTGTTACCTATGTTACCTATTATGATCTCTTCTCAACTGTCATGCATTTGACTTATAATCGTTAATGTAAGTTTAGTTGATTTTTACTATCATTGTCTTTGTTTTGCGAGGTTTCACAGATGCGAACACTGAAGCTGGAGATTACCTACTATGGAGATAGTTGGTAAGTTATTTGAATCTCAGGTTTGTTTCATTACCTACAACGATCTCTTCAAATTTTTTAGTGTACTTATTCAATTGACATACATTTCACTGATATGTGTTTGCTGGTATGGCAGGTGCACAGTAACACTAGCGAGACAGTGTTGGCCTTGTGAAGATGTACAAGGGACGGAATGAACTTGTAACCAAGATCTAGTTTCTTGAATTAAGTTTATCCATTCTCTTATATAGCGTTGAAGGACCTTGATAGAGTAATGTTATTGTAGATGTGCAGCAACACATTGGCAGTGTTGGTCCTGCGAAGCTATAGAAGTAGCACAAGCGAGAAGTAACACGTTCTCCTCTCTAATTCTATTGGTGAGTAAACTCTTATTACATATGTTCATTGTTTTTCATATGAACTATGTATGTAAATTGCCAGTGACAATTCTGTCAAATATAAATTTTTGATACTTACTTTGGCAATGTTCAAATTATTGTGACTGAATGGCTTTTGAATATATATCTTACTAAAATTCACTACTTTCCATATGCCATGATATTGATTGTTACTTCTGCTTATAGTAAAATTGTGAGTTTGTTCTTACTACCATCTTTGTTGTTTTTCAAGATACTGGATGTGATAGAAATATTTGATGCCAAGAGGTTGTTAAGGATACTCTGGTGTCAATGGACGACTTCTTTTGGCGGATGATCAACTTTTTATGGGCCAAGGTATAATGCAGAACAAAACTTGCTTATATTAGAAACTGCTGAAACACATAACTCTGACATTTCCTTATAACATAGAGAACCATGTATATTTTTTGCCTTAAGCAGATCTTTCAATGTAAAAACTACACTCATATACACTTAGTTATGTGAATGAATGATGAAACAAACCTTGGTTCAATTGGTTGTTGTATGGATTCCAGATTTAATGAATGAATGAATGAATTACTTGTGTTGCTAGAATGAGAATGTATGTATTGTAGAATGGGAATGTAGGTATTGCAGAATGAGAATGAATTATGGGTTTTAGATTCAGCATTGCAGGTTCAAAAATGAATTGCATTGCAGGTTCAAAAATAAAATGCAATGGAGGTTCATGAATGAATTGCACTGCAGGGTCTAAATATGGGAGCTTAGTTGTAACACATAATTAATAACGTTATTTAAAAAAAAAACTATATTTTTTTTATCAACGTTGAATCGACGTTATAAAATCTGTTAGTAATTATCGCCACCTGGCGAATCCCTTACTGTTACAATCAATCCTCAACGATTTAAGGCGTTAAATCACATGGTACAACTGATTGACACGTGGAAAACTACAAGCGTTAAAGTCAGTTGTTACAAATTATATCGTTATGATAGTTGTTACAGCCAAACTGTTACAATCAACTAAACAACGTCTATTAGTCGTTGCTACAACCGTTAAAAAGAAGAACAACTGACAGAAAGTCAACTGTTACACACATAGTCGATGTTACATTAACTGTTACGCCGAACTGTTACAGACAAACTGTTACAATCAACTAAACAACATCTATAATCGTTGATAAAGCGGTTACAAAGAAGGACAGCTGGCAGATTTCCACCATTACAGACAATGTCGTTGTTACATTAACTGTTACAACTGTTACATGCTAACTATTACGATATGAGGGAGTAACGTTTATCCGTTATAACAACATGTCAGCACATTAATTTTGTGCTGACTAGATAATCGTTGGAGTATTTTATCCAACAGATGCAATTGTTAATTAATTAATTTTTATTGTAACGTTTTTTACCATTGAGGAATTATTGTAACACTAAATATAACGCCACATTTCCAACGTTTTTTCGACGTTATAAAAAAATACATTGTAAAATTAATACGACGTTATGAAAAGGCTGATTTCGTATAGTGACGTCCAAGGCAAGCTCAACATGCATCTATTTTTTCTCTTCCTACGCAGATCTAAAATAGACCCAACATAAACCTAATCCAAGTTGGTTTCGTCGATTTGCTCATAACTTCTTCATACGACCTCGGAATGACCTCATTCTTTTTTCGTTGACTTCGAATTTTTATTCTCTACAAGATGATAAGAAGAAATCCTACATTTGAACGAGTTCCACTTGATATTTTTCCTTCTTCATTTGTAGCACTTCTTTCCTTGAACAGTTAAGTACAAATTCATTATTCTTGGATGATTTCACCTATTAAAAGACAAACTTCTTTTGCTTATAAAATAGGAGTGTTTTATATTAGACCCAACGATCAGGATACATTAATGGGTTACAACTAGCGGTCAGGATCTTCCTTTCCCTCCAATAATAAACAGATTCATATATCCAACGGTGCGTTCTCTAATCATTTTAGGTCCACTCCAAATTATGCGTTTTTAGTGTTTACTGCCTTTAATGCTCATTTATTCCCCTCCTCCTCAAAGCTTGCTCTTTCATTCCTCTTTCAAAACTTTTCTCAATTAATCATTTCTGCTCCCACCAGTTATAGATTCATTGAACTATAATTGAAAACTTTTCGATCCAAAAAATTAGGGTTTTACAGAGAATTCAAAATACAAAATCTTGATAAAACGAATGAAAAAAAAGCCGATTAGGGTTTTCGATCATCAAGTTTCTCCACATGTTTCTGAGGATCAATTTCACCAGATTCAACATCAGAATCCTATTTTTTCTTCTCATCCAAATACCTTCCTCGGCTTCCTCATCTAGAATTTCACCTTCCTCTTTATCATCAACAACAGGAGTAAGATTTTGAGGTAAATGATCCTCACTGTCTTCTTTATCAACAGAAGTAAGATTTTCGTCTCTAACCATGGAAATTGCAGAGAGTGTTCTGAATTTTAGGATTAGGGTTAGGGTTACTAGGTCTTACACTTTCAGACCCTCCATCGACTTCTTCATCTGAGTTCAATTCAAGAAAGTGTGGCGTGTATCCGTGTAGTCAGCTAAAGATATTTGATGGTTCAATCTTTAATTTTTCTTATAGGTATATGATAAACCCTAACTTTTAATTTGTTTAGTTGTTTTTAAATCCTCGCAGTAAACTTTGACTGCACATATAGTTTACTGTTTACCACATAACATAAACTATGTCTAAAGTTGGGTTTAGAGATCAACTATACATCCAATTTATGGGGTTTAACATTGTTGATGAGCTGCCGGAAATGCCTCAGTATCTAACACTTGAACTGCCAAAGGATTGTGGCAATAGGTCGTCTAGAAGGTCATTATGTTCAATCTAATTGGAATTATGGATACAATTCAATCAGAAGCATGGGTTTTTATTCAATCGGAACTGGGGGTTTCAAAAATAGAATCAAATCAGATGAGCAGAACCTTACAATCAGAAAAGAGTAGAGATAATAGAGATAGAGAAGAAAAGTGGGTGTAGATTGGAATTTTGTTGATTACAGTTATATATTCAATCTCCTCTCTCTCGAATTTCATTTGCCAACATAGAGATTTCCCTTGGATTTCAGTTTGTTGCCCTTGAATATTTATGGGTTTTAATTTGTTTTGCCTAATTTTGTGTCCTTTTCTATGAAAAGATTGACAGTGAGATGTAATGCCTTTATTTTTCTTTATGTGCTTAATCTCAGTTGAGATCAATTACACTTTTCCGTACTTGGAAATTTGGGTATCTTTCAATCTATTTTTGAATTTGTTATGGCATGGTGGTGGTTTTTAATTGTTGATGTGGATTGTATTTTTTTTGTTGCTAGTGTCCTAGCATGTCTGATTTTGGGAATGGCCATATCATTAGATGCATGGTTCTTATTTCCCTCTTATTTTGATTATTTATTTGTAATCATGAGATATTAGTTTCACGATGTTATTGTTTTTTAGATATGTTAGTTGATTAAATTTGGTTTGAGTTCCCTTAAATTAGTTTTAGTAATGCTAATATTTTAATATTTTTGTACTTTTACAATTATTCTACTAGAGTTTACTATGTTTTATTGCCAGTGCTAACCTTACTGATAGAAACCCATTCTTAGTGCAGTTAAAGAAGATGTGCAAGGAGGGTGCTTACTGGGGTAAGTCTGTGTGTACATATATCTGCATTCGTAGTAGAATTGCATAAATTGATTGTATGATTTCGCACTTTGAAGGGGATGTAGCTGGAGTTTACGCGGGAATGGAGTATGGCATGGAGAGGGTCCATGGCACCAGAGATTGGGTAAGTCATACACTAAATAGTTGATTCGGTGCCTTCTTTTATTCAAATCCTGAAAAAAAATATTAGGGTAAGGGATGATGTTAGATGTGTCTGAATATGTAACTTCTTCTACTGCCAATTCAGTCTTGCTTTAGTGTTAACAACTATACATCTGAATGCTCTGAAAGTGCACAACCTATTCTTAGTGGAGTGTCGATTTATTTACTAGAAAAGACCAAGTTTTATGCTGGAAGTGGCTCACTTTGACTTGAATGTTAACTTTTCACTAGTTCAGTTAACATTGGCAGAGTAATATTTCTGTGAACATATAATTAAAAGTTTATCTAAAAGTTTATGTTTTTGGTTGGAGGAATGTGTAGATCCAGTTAAATGTACACAACTGGATTGGGAAAGACGATACAATATAGTAGGAGAGATAGCAAGAGGACTTCTCTATCTTCATGAGGAGTCTCGACTTAATATCATCCATCCAGATCTTAAAGCTAGCAATATATTGTTGGGTGTAGATATGAATCCTAAAATTACAGATTTCAGCATGGCTAGGCTTTTTGGGCTTCACCAAATTCAAGATAGTACAAACAAAATAGTAGCAACGTAGTAAGTATAAACTTCAAACTGTTGAACATCTAATTGCTCATTAACTATATCAAAACAAATAGTGATATTCCTAGTTTGTTTGGGTGTTTGGATTTGCAGTGGCTACATGGCTCCAGAGTATATACGACATGGCCATATCTCGGTAAAATCAGACGTTTTTAGTTTTGGTGTCTTATTTTTAGAGATACTTCGTGGATAGAAAAGTAACAGTTTTCATCAATCAGATATTGCTCAAGGCCTTCTGAGCTATGTGAATATCAATAATATATTTATTTATTTATTTTATTTATTTTTTTTGGATCCAGTTTTTTTACTTTCGCTTACACCTATAACGGATAAGTATAACGGAGGAGAGACTGATACAGGCATGGAGACATTGGAGTAATGGATCTGCTATAAAAATATTAGATCCAAGTTTGAAAGACAAATATTCAAGAAGTGAAGTGATGAGATGTATCCATGTTGCATTATTATGTGTTCAATAAAATATTGTAGATTGACCCACAATGCCCATAATTTTCCTAATGCTTATCAACTCAGTCACCAGTCATGATTTAGCGTACATCACCTGCATTTTTGGCTGATAGTAAGAGACATCTAGAGCCACATCCCACCTTATATCTAGGCGGCAGTAAAGAACAAGGAAGCTCTGGGAACGAGTCAATCAGTGATGTAGCAATGTGGAGCGTGAATGACGTTTCAGTTACTGAACTGTACCCTCGATGAAGATTTACTACAACATTTTCAAAGTTCTTTTCTTTATCTTTCCCAAGTTGATTGGGATTTTCTTTATCTTTTTTCTTGGCAATACTTGAATCTATAGCATTGTTCATTCAATAATGAGAGTTGATTCTCACAGTAATTAATACTTCTTTCTTTCTTTATAGAAATCCCAGTGTTTTATTTGAGTTTATTCTTCATAGATAATATTGATATTTTTTCTGTGAACGAAGCTCTCAAGTTTAAATATTATTTCTATTGTGTTTAGTTCTTTGTTGAGTTAGGAAAGTTGGTGTTTAAACCAGTGACATGTTACCAGTAAATTTGTTATTCTAGATATGTTTCAATATAATCTATGGAGTGATATGAAACCAATGATCGGGTTTTACTTTTTAGCGGACATGTGACAATTTTAGGTGCGTCCCTGCTACATAGGCTCAAAATGGAGAAAATGGTTGGGGACAGGAAAATTGAAATGAGGTTAAAAGCAAGGATGCAGCAGAAGCAAACAAAAGGACTCATGACTTAAAGCAGCAAAAGGTGATTCTAGAAATAAATTATGTTACAGTTAGTATATAAAGTTTTTTAAAGGAGAAACACTGTCAAGCATGTTTTGTCAAGCATGTTTTATAACAGCCTTGCAATATGTGACTTATTTATTCTCAAACTATTCATTCAAATGAAGTTTTTTTCAGTTTCAGGAGGTAGATGCATTGGCTCATTATTAAATATTTCATCCTACCTACTACGCTTATGTAAAAACTGTAAATAGTTCGTTTCATGTTTTTGATTAAGTGATTGTACCTACTATGCTTATGTTATCCTTTTTGAGGTTTAGTAGAGATGAGGGTATGCTATACCAGTTTCGATTATCAAATTTGTTGTCAAAATGATTGAGAATTATACGCCCTTTTTAATTATTGTGAGGAAAAAAAACCTTTTCTAAAATAAGAGGAATAATTGAGGAAGGTAGGGAAAATATATATTGTGAGGAGTAGCGGAAAACGTGATTATGACTGAAACACTAAATTATAACACCACCGCCTACATGTATCACCAATGTCCAAGTGTTCGAACATTGTGACACCATCACCAATGTCACAGCCACCTATTTCCTTCATTATGTCCTACAAACACGATTTGTTGACAAAACACGTTTACTGATTCAAAGTTCAAAAACTAAATTTTATATATGAGGACCCTTTAAATATGCATCATCTCCAATGACAATTATAAACTGACATTCTACAATGTTAGAAAACTGAGCAAACGATCCTGTGAAATAGCCCGTGCCGACCGGCATGGGTGATACCATAGTATAGAATAATTTACAAGAGATTAAGCAAATAAGTGTATGAAATTGACACTAAAAATATAGAGAATATGCATTTATCATTACGAGAAAGAAAAGAAAAAACAACCGAGTAGTCTGCCGAATCTTTGTGTTGTTTTTTGTACATGAAGAACACACATGGTTCGGCTAGAAAAAAGAAAAGAAAAAACAAGCCGACCCTTGGTTCAACTGGTAAATAAAATAGAAAACCTTGCGTAAAACACAAGGCGGTTCAGCTAGAAAAAGAAAAAAAAAGCCGGACCTTGGTTCGGCTAAGAAAATAAATAAAAAACCATGTCAAACCTCTATATTGTTCTTCACATAACTCAATGTCAAAAAAAATATCTATTAATCTAATAATCTTCAAAAAGCTAACTTTAAAACTAAATTTAATCCATCTAATATAATCTAAATATCAACACTAATATAATTATCATCAACCACTAATAATATAAAGGTATTCTTGTCATTAAGAAATATATATTAATACGGGGATTTGAGTTTTACTACTTGATAACCCTGATTTATCTTTTTTGAGTAGTATACAAAAGTTCTGAGTAGACCCCAGAACACAGTTTTATTTCAAATAACGAGATAATAGCTATTATCATTATCATCCCATATAAAAATATGTTTGTTGATCGAAAACCTTACTATTGACTAAGCCCACTAATAACTGATATGTATTTATTTATTTTTTGATTCAAAAACAGTTTATTAATAAAATTAACTTAACTTATTACATCACCGTTATCTTTCCAAACCCAATAGTTATATCAGGTGAAAAATTGTCATAAAATCCAAAAGATGTAGATATTCTCTAGTTTTTTTAGCTAGTGATGTACAACACCATTAGCACTTTTATTAACTTTCTTACAAACCCAGGAAAATTTCCTATCTAATTTATTTTTAATATCTAAAACATATCCCTGATTAGTCCAATGAAGATAAGATTCAGATTCATTAATTGACTTAATCAACACATCACTATCAGACTCAAAAAGAACATTTTCAAAACCCAGCATCTCTGCCCAACTAACTGCATTCACCATGGACAAACACTACATACGCTCCACATCATAATCTGATTGTAGTTCTTCCTCAACATGCTTTCCTTTTGTTCCATGACAACATCCTCTATAATCACGAATAACTTGTCTTATACTTGTTTTGCCAGTTTCAATTACATATGAAGCATCTATATTAATTTTAAGAAAACCAATGCCAGGGGGAATCCAGTTTTTCTTAAGATGTATCACAGTATTATTAGTTCATGTTCATAATTTCCATCATCAATACATTGGTTTACGAGAAAAAAAAATCATACTTGCAGTATTATTCCATCTAGGAACCTGATTTTGAAAAACCTTTGTACACCTATCTTTCCATATATACCAAGCTGCTACCATAAGTCTGCAAGGATAAAACTCAGAAGACATGTTAGTCGTACATTAATAGTTATTATTCCCAGCAAACCAACTAATCACCCACATTCTAAATCCAATACCTTGATTCAAGATTTGACTAGACTTGGTGAGCAATATCATCTCAAGCTTTCACTTGCTGCCTATGCCCGACCCTTGGACATTGGATGGGAACCCACTGAATATCTGATGCTCGTGGGTTCTACTCTCACTTGGATGCTTTCTTTGCGCTTGGATGATGAAACCCCCAAAACTTCTTTGCCGAAAACCTGAGTTTGGGTACCTCAAGGTCATGAAGAAGACAGAAGCCCCTCATTCCAGGTTTCCATCTGCTAGCTAGTCTAGTGAAAGACAAAAAGAAAACCTATTAAAGTCGAGGCTGATTATGCTTCAAAAGCTAGTGTACTGGGTGCGCCAAATGCGCGTTTCTCCATAAAGAAGTACTTCCTTCATTTTTATTTACAACATAATAGAAGAAAAGATGGATAATGTAGCCTTCTCTCGGATGTCGTTTTCTCGCGTTCTCGTCCGTTGTCTTTCCGGCCTTTCTATGCGTGATTGATTAGTCGAATTTTATAGATCTAAAAAGACTAGCTAAGATAGACCCAAAGAATTACTCACTTCCTCTTTACTGACTTCATCCACAACATTTGGTTCATAACAGGAGTCCTATTCACTTGCCGTTCGTAAGAGATGTTGATTCCATTTATTACCAGAAAGATCTAAGTGGAAGTAAAGAAAGGTCGATCAGTTGGTCCTCTTGAAATGTCAGAGTCTCCTAGGCTTAGTGAGGAAAAGTTCGTTATTGAGTCAGCTGGGCTAGTGATTGGGTCTCGGCTCGGCGGCTACTCGCTAGGAACTGGTGATCTTGAGATGTCTGGTGAAACTGGAGCAAACGTAAAGCCTAATGGATCGTAAAGTGCAGGATTTCTTGGTTCCATTTCTATGTATAGTCGGCTTGATAATTCTACAAGTGTAAATATTTAAGATGATACTTCACTCCTCTCTGAGAATTAGTTAGTAAAGGTTGGATCATATCGACTGGTTGGGCAGGAGCTGGTGCTAGTGAATAAAGTCTAGATCAGGATGGTCTGGTAACTGGGAATTATCGGCTTGATGAGTCTTCTTGTTTGTCCCTTATCGAGTTAGGAACTTTTCTTTTGTTAGTGACCCTGGAAATTTCTCTCTTGTTGGGTTAGCTAGTAGTCGAGAAAGCATAGATTTGGATAGGCTAGTTACGTCAGGTGGTCCAGCTAGTAGATCGAATTCAGGCCTTTGGGAACTGGCTCTGAAAGTAGAGGATCCTAGTTAGCTTAGCCGGGAAATGCTGGACCTTATCTGAATCTTTAAACTCTTGATTTTGCTGACTCATTTGGTGACCTTGGATCTGCTGGTGAAACGAGAAATATTGATCGATTGGATAGTTCTTGTGCATTAGGTGGTGGTCTAGAAATGGTAGAATTTGGTGTGTTGATATCATCTAATAGAAAAAATGGAGATCCTTCAGAGGATACGCTCGTAGATTGTTCGACATGAGCTGGTTGAAGTGCAGATACTAGGTTTCCTGCTTTATGACCAACCGTTGGTGATCTTGGGTCAGCTAGTGCGGGATTTACTGGTCCCATAACCGGGTTCAGTCGTCTTGATAAGGAATCTACCCTTGTATAGCTTAGAGCAGGTCCTGCTGGTTATGAATTGTTTGGGCCTCTTAGTCTTCTTAGTTACTTGGACTTCCTAGGCTTGGTGCATCTGCTAGGTCTGTACTTGTTGGTTGAACATGAGCTGATGATAATAACGAAGAAAGTACTTCGCCAGGTGAGTCAGCTACTGGGCCAGATTAAAGAGTACAAAAAGTAAAAAAAATTGATGTCTGAGTCTCGAAGTGAGGAAGCTCTTTACTAAGTGTGGAAAATTCCGACCTGGTTTATGAACTTTCGGTTTATTAAGCCCCACAATGGAAAGAGCCACTGGTTTATCTCTCAACCGAATTAAATTAGCCAAAGGTGTGCGTTCATGAGCCAATGCTAAAGTTTCAATCAATTCCTGCCTATATCCACGCCAGGAAATTAAGAACATAAATCCAGTAGCCCAAACAAGATGTCCAAATAGGAACATCCACGCCCAGACGGATAAACTATTCATACCAAACGGGTTACGATAATAAAATTAGGTGGGCAATAAAAGAAAAAGAAGTGAATTATAATCAGATACGTTTGAAGTTTTAGAGAACCGGTTCAATCAAGTAGTAATTGAACCGGTTCTTTAAAACTAACACAAAAAACACTCACAATACTCCAAATGTCTCTAGCATGTGGAAAATCCAAGAAAATATGATCTACAGATTCCTTACTTAAGCCACATCAACTACAATGTATTTCAATATCATTCTTATACATAGAAATCTTGTCTCTAGAAGGCAGAATATCATGTAAACATTTCCAAACAAATAGCTTAACCCTAGGAGGAACACAAGTTTTCCAAAGATTTTTCTAGATTTCCTTATAAACATAATTCATAGGAAAATTACTAACAGACCTATAGTTGTTTATAATGTTATAAGAGTTCTTCACAGAGAACTTCCCCATCCTATCTGGTGTCCAAATAAAGGTATCTGCATCAGTAATAGGAACAAACATGGCACATATCTTTCTAGTCGTGTCTTGTGATAAAATACTATAAAGTATATTTTCATCCCAAATTCTAGTATTAAGCAAAAGAATATCACAAACATAAGTGTACTTTTCTAAATTGACCACAATAATAGAAATAGGTTCAGGTGGTCTATCAAGCCCAATCACCCAACAGTCTAGCCAAATTTTAACCTTATTACCACATCATACAACCCACAAACTATGTTGCTTTATCACTTCCAGACCAGAATAAATACTGGTCCAAATCCAAAAGCTGTTGTTTTTCAGTTGATCAATATGAAGAAAGTTACAATTCCTAGCATATTTAGCCTTAAGAACTTTACCCATAGCTCATCAGACTCTGTACATATTTTCTAAGCCAACTTACTTAGTAAATATCTATATAAATTCTCTAAGTTCCTAAAACCTAATCCTCCTAGAGTTTTAGGCTTACAAAACTTTTTCCAGGCAATAAAACTAATACCTTTATTAGTCTCATGCCCCCCCACCAGAATTGTCTTTGAATACTATACATTTTATTTATAAGAGTTTTAGGAATTTTAAAACTCCCTATCTGATGAGAGGGAAGGAAATTTAGGACAGTTTTCACTAGTAGTTCTCCTATCCCGATTAAGAGTTTTCCATTCCAGTTTGTTAATCAATCTTCGAAGGGATGAATAATTGGTCTAAAAGACTGAGTTTTGTTTTGACCAAGCAGAAATGGGACTCCAAGGTATTTGTCAAAGTTTTTAGTCATAGGAATGTTAAAATCCTTTAGCAATATCACTACAAGCACCAGGACTTAAGTTCTTACTAAAATAAACACATGATTTGCCAAAATTTAAGAGCTGGCCTGAATAAAGACCAAACACATCCAATATTCCTCTAACATTCTTCATATTAGCATTAGAAAATACAAGAATGTCATCTGCAAAAAGCAGATGGGATATGGGAGAAGCTCTTTTAGCAGTTTTAATGCCTGCAATAACATGGTTAGCTTTAGCATTTATTAACATCCTAGACAAGTAAATCCATACCTAATATGAAAAAATAAGGGGATAGAGGATCCCCTTATGTTATACCTCTAGTAGGACTAAATTCCTGACATGGAGATCCATTTAACAAGACATCAATTTTGGTAGTAGTAATATCTTGTTCAATAAAACCACAAAACTTCTCATTAAATCCAAATTTCTTTAACACTCCCAATATGAAAGGACATTCTAACCTATCAAAATCTTTAGAGAGGTCAAGTTTAATAGCCATAGTCACACTAAAACCTTCCTTGTGGTTCATAGTATGAATCAATTCATGAGCAACAATTATGTTATCATGAATTGATCACATGGGACAAAAGCTGCTTGAAAAGGAGATATAATCCTTTTAAGAAGAGGTTTAATCCTATTAGCTAAGATTATAGATATAATCTTATAAGTGGTGTTACAAAGACCTATTGGTCTAAAGTCAACATGATTCTTAGCATCATTAGATTTGGGAATAAGAGAAATATATGTTTTATTAATTTTTCTAGGCATAAATCCAGATATAAAGAATTTCTGAATCATATCCACAATGCCATTGAGTTTGGTAACAACCTATTTAAAATCCATTTGGCCCTGGTGAACTCCAAGAAGGCATGGCTTTCACAACCAAAAGAATTTCCTCAGCAGTTGGAACCCTAGTGATCAATTAATTATCAACATCATTCACAATAGCAGGAAGAACATCAAAAATCTCATCAGAAATATTAGGATTAGTAGTGGTACTAACATTACTGAAATGAGTAGTAAGCAAAAAGGTAATGTTATCTCTATCATTGCACCAGTTACCATTTTGAACACATAAATCATATATACCGTTCCTATGCATTCTTCTATTAGCTAGAGTATGGAAATATCTGGTGTTATTATCATTATCTTTAATGTATTTATCTCTAGATTTCTGTCTAAAGAACCCATACTGAATATTGAGCCATTTCTCCATATCAACAACCATTTTTGTTATTATCACTCTCTTCAGGAGAAGCTGTCTCATTTTGAAGATGTTGAATCTTATTTTGGATCCTAGAAATATTCATTTGGATATCCCCGAACTCAATTTTATTCCATAGAGAAAGTCTAGTTCTAGTATTCTGAAGTCTACCGTTTAGTTTATGAGCTGGAGATCCTTGAATATCCATATTACATGCTAGTTGCAGCTGATTATTAAAGGTCTCATGTTTCATCCAAGTACCAAAAATCGTGAAAGTCCTCAACAGATGTTTAGGAATAGGGTCAGTAATAAGCAAAAAAGGACAATGATCAGACCCTAAATGACTAAGATGCAATAACTTAGCATGCTTAAAATGTAAACACAATTCAACATTGCCTAAATCTATATTAACTCTGTCTTACCTAGGACCTGTACCATACTTGTTACTAGACCAGGTAAAATTCGTACCTTCATACCCTATATCCATCAAACCAGAATCATTCATTCTATTATAAATCCATTTATCAATATGACTATCACCATAGTTATTAATAGAATATTTAATATGAAAATTCAGATCACCAAGAACAACCCAAGGATGATAAACATTAGTACTTAAATCATGTAAAAAAATCCATTGAACCTTTTTTGGATCAGAATAAGTGGACCCATACATGCAAGACAACAGAATCTCTGGCTTAGTAGGATGACTTTACTAGGACATTATTGTATTATGCATAGTAGAAAAAACATCACAAGAAATTTCGTCTTTCCACATAAGAAGAAAATCTCCAGCCAAACCAACTATATCTATACTAACATGATTATAGTAATGTAGACCAACAACAACAACAAACATTTTAACCTTAACAATCTTACTGTCATACTAGAAAAATCAAATCAGGTTGTTGACTTCTAACTAGATTGCTTATATGATTTCTAGTATAGTCATTAGCTAAATCTTACACATTCCCAGCAACAATTCTCATAATCAACTTATTCTTAGCCAAAACAGGACAAACCTTGGATTTACCACTAATGGCACTAGGCAAAATCTTGTTCCAGTAGAAGAAACTGTTAATTTAATTATAATGGAGAAAATTACAATTAAAACAGAGTTTAGAAAATACTTATAAAATTAAGACACAAAACCAAGACTGACCCCAATTTGGTAATTGATAAATAAAGAAAAATCCTGAATATCAGTTAACTTATGAAATTGATAACTATTCCAGAGAAACAAACTAGAAACCACAATTGCAATCATAATTTCGAACAAGAAATTATATTCAAAACAATAGCTAAATCTAAATAGATAAGGAGTAATAATATAGTAATAACTTGGAATTTCCTATCAAAGCGAAGAAAATTAAAGAAAGAAAATTGAGTAAATTAAAACTAGGGTTTATAAAATTAGAAATATCAAATACCTCAAATTCAGTAGCAGATAGTCCAAGTTGATCCCGTGCGACTAATCTTTCAGTAGAGGCTCCTGAGTTAACCATTGCTTTCAATCCATTAACCTATTGTGAAATCTAATTATGTGATGCTCTTCCAACATCTGAATTTTTGTTATCTCCAAACATGCATACATCCTCCTCACCGAAAACATCATCTTGAAAGATGGGATTTGAATGAAAACTAATTTTATTATGAATGTTTTGGGTTAAAGGATTTTCAGAAATCTCATCCTTAAATCTTTTGTTTTTCTTGTTGTTTAAAATATTATCAGTGGGATCTTCATTTTCATTCACATAAGTACCATGAGATAAGTTATTATTCTCATCATGACAATTCATATGGGCTTTCATGAGTGCCCTTCCTTATACTGTTTTGTATATCCAGTCTTTGTAATATTTTTTATTTTTAGCTTTTACTTCTATATCTTGTGCAATTTGTTTACAAGCATCATCATATGATCCACTACAAAAAAATCCTTGCAGATATTGTAAGGTTGTTTCTCAAAATGATATCTTACCCATATATGTTCCCCTATAACTGTGAATAGAGGTGTAAAATGTGTCGTCCCAGCACAACACATCCCACAAAGTCACGTGCTTAACGTGTTGCATGACTTGTTATGTTGTGCCAGAGTCTTATGCGTGTTGTGCTGTGTTGTGCAGTGTTATGTCGGAAAAATAAAGACTATTTTGTGAAATATACATGAAATATGATGTATTGTACCATTTTGTATAGTGTTTTATGGATGTTATGACGTGCTTTCTTAACGTGTCATGTTGTGCCGCATGCTGTGTTGTGCCTATTAGTATGGCACAACACATCACATTAAGCTAACGTGTTGTGTCGTGCTGTGACAGATCACGTGTTGTGTTGTGTTGTGCTCGAATTTTAATGTGTTGTGTTGTGTCGTAAACATGATGGAACGAAACATTTTATACCTTTAATTGTGATTACCCATCATCCTCCTATTATTGGTTCTTTTAAAGGAACCTCAACATAAACAGTAGTAAGAATACTACCTCCAGACAATCTGGTTCTAGAATTAGGAACCACTCTTTTTCCAATGTCCTTGCAAATATTTTCCACAAACTTCTCATATGGAAGGACAAGTTTTAGGTTTTTTAGCTGGACATATCAAGTTTGATGTGTAAACTTATGGTTTTGGATAGGTATTTTGGTATTGTACCTTTGAATAGATAAAAGATAACCATCAACAGTCCATGGAGTTCTTTTGAGAATTTCCACAAGAGCTTCTTTTGTTTGAAAACAGAAGATATAGAGGTTAAAATCCTTAGTGTTTATTTCCACTATTTTATACTTTCTTCATATAAGATTTATCTCCTTTTTGACATCATCGAAATCCATATCACTAGTAGACTTTTTTTTTTCTTAACAAACTATTCATCCATTCATTAGCATCTTCATCAACAACTTAAGTAATAACAATTATATGGCGAAGAGGCCTAACAGGTTTATTTCCAAGATTAGCAGACTGTATTCTAGATGATAAAGCTCAACACGAATATTTTGATTAACTGCCATTGAGTAAAAAAAATATTCACGAAATGAAGAAAAACTATATGGAATATTGATAATATTAGTTTAATCTTTGAATGGGGATAAAGGATTTTGAGTATCTTTTTTTTTCCTGATAAAGCGGGGAAAATTATTAAGGAGCTTATTTGTCGGGAATGAATTTTTGACTAATTCTTGAATTTTGAATTGGTGGGAAAATTCACTAGAGGTTGTGCTGGTATAAAGGGAATAACAGTTGGCAAAGTTACCTTATTAAAACAATTGAATTAAATGGAAGATCCTGATCTTTTTCATGATGAAAATGATTCTAACAATGAAGGATCACAATTTGAAAAGATTATCAGAAATCTTGAAGAGCATCTTCAAACAACTTTGAAATCACACAACCAGAGAGGATACAAACACCTATGTTTTAGGAAAGCAAAACACTACTGCGACTAACTCAAAAGGCAGTATTGTTGAAAGACCAACCACTACTGGTAAAAAATTAGCAACACATTAGATGAACATAAAACTTAATGAAAAAATTATAAACCAAGAAAATCTTGTTTTCTAAGACCTAGCAGGAAATAAAAAAAACAAGCATAAAAGACATAGAAAAAAAATATTTGAGAAGGAAAATCTTGTGTATTGTGAAAGTTCCCCCCTGTACTTCACTAATTCCCCACTGATATATATTGTTCGTTTGAAAAAATAAGTCACTCAAGCGGGGGGGGGGGGGGGGGGGGGGGGGGGGGGGGGGGGGGGGG
>JAJJMC010030977.1:2503472-2528438 GCA_023531435.1 Papaver californicum
TAACAGAAATCCAAAAACTTAACCCACGTGAAGACTCCATCACCTCTCTCATCTTTCTAGCCATCATGTGATAAGCCGAAATTGCACATCTTTTGTGTCAGAAAACACTGAACCAATTAAGCCATGCCAACAACTACTTCTTCTCTCCATCATTTCTTCTTCACGAGCACTTATCATGTGGTCACTATATTTTTGTACTTCCTGCCAAGACGTTAAATAGTTAGCAAAGGAAACAAATACATGAATTCCATAGCAATTTAGATAGTGTAGCCAGATTTGTTTGTAACTTCGGGTTTTGTGCATACCACCTAATAAAACAATAAAATTATATTATTATTATTATTTCAAGTACTAGAAAATATTAATTAGGAGATAAAAATATTTAAATTATGCCCATATCACTTGTTCAAGGAAATAGTTAGTAAAGCATCGAGGGGGATGAGGCTTAAGCTCATCAATTAAACTTGACATGAAGGACACTCAACCTTGCTGACTGGAGATCCCAAGATCAAGGTTTCGAATGAGACAACTAATTTTTGGCGGGTTAAAGGAAACATTATCAGAGAATTCCATTCTCTGTCCCTTCCATATGGTGTAGACGTGATAGTGTGACTGCATGTGAGGATGACTTATGATTAAGTTTTAAATGAGTTCTATAGTTTCAATTTAAGATTGAAGTGGGGTGTAGCAGTAAACACTCTTGATAGAACTCACCTATCTGGATGAGGAAGTGGGCCGCTTCCTATGAGAACTGAGCTGATTCTATAGAGCATTCTGAGAAACGGGATACGTCCAGGGCCAAAATGGACACAACGGCATGAACTTAACATCACTTTTCAGAGATATCTCGCGTGGAAGCTATTAATGAATTACACCAAACGATGGCAGTTCAAGACATCGCGTTCACTGTCCATCCAGTAGTTCCGGTAATTTCTCATTAAGCAAAGGTTCAAGACCTTATGGACAACTATTGCTTAAGAAGTATTTCTCGTTTTCTGATTTATGATTTTATCGCTTTCTTCATTCATGTGGGGGATTGTTAGATATGAAAATGAATTTGTTAAAATTAAAATAGTCTTGATGGGATTGGATCCTAGGATCAAAGAGTCACTAGCCATTGAATTGGTTGAAAATAACAATTCCATTTTCACTCTTTAGTGAATGAAGAACCTTTGGTTAGTCCCACATTGGACAAACCAAGGAAGAGTGCTCTCTTTATTACCACAAAATTGGCAACTAAGGGAGGGCCCTTAGGGTTTAGATGCTTTTGTGGTAGGGGGAGGACTAAGGCAATGGGCTAGTGGATTGATGCATGCTTATCACACATGTGTGTGCTCGGCGTGATCCAACGAGTGCCCCATCAATTCTTAACGGTTTTTTGTTTTAATTCCTAAATTAAATCGTTTTTAAACTTTTAAAATCAATTGTGATTAATTCGCAATTAATAAAAAAATATTTTCCATTAATTGTCATTTAATTCACGCTCACATTTTTCACCTACAAAAGAAATTGAAATTTTCATTTGCAAATCACTCCAGTAGCAGCCATTGTCCTGTCTACTTTTCCCCTCTTCTCGCTTTGATGTGCGCATTTGAGTGTTTAATTTCTTTACCTGCTTCTTCTATTATATTCGTTGTTAAGTTCATAGAGGGTCAACAAAGTTGTGCTAACTGAGTTGATAGCGGGCAGTTCTATCCTGGACATGATTTGTCAGTAGGGGTATAGCATCACTCATTATTGAGGTGTACCCGACAAATATCGTGTTAAGGACAATTTGCTAAACAGGTGGCTCTGCCCAATTGTGTGTTTCAAATTATCAGAATGGTTCTATTTTTCTTAACGTTAACACAATTCAAGTTTCTGTTTAGTTTATTTTCCTTGTTACAGATTTGCTACAACAGTTTCTGCCAGTGATTCTTGAAGACGAGTTAGCTGGTGGCTATGGCAATGAAGTTAGAGAATGGGTATCTCAAATTTGTGTTCTACAGGGTGAAGACGAGAAATATAAGAAGAAGGAACAGAACAGGGAAGTTTGGGTCTGATTCTGAAATTGCCAGCGAGAAACCAAAGGGCAACATGGAAGAATTAAGGAGAAGAAATAGGTCAGGCTATGGTTGGTGATTAAACTCAATGAAGAAGAAGAGAAGAATGGGTTCGTGGTAGGGTTTAGACAAGATTGTATGGACAGGAAGGAGATGGATTTGGGTTATTCTGTGGCCAGAAATGGAGTTTGGGGTTATTATGGTTTTAAGAAGAAATTGAAGACTGTAGAAGTCTGATATTACAGAAGAGAAGAAATGGGTTTTCATTAATTTACATGAAAGAAGCAGAATGGTTAGATTTCGAGTTCAAAGAAGAACAGATGGAAGAAGAGTTGATCTGTTGCTGTAGCCGTGAAACATCAAGGAAGTATTTTCCATGAAGTCTGTGGTTGAATCGTGATATTTGAATGGGTTAGTGATTATGTATATGTGTGTGAATGAATGGTTGAATGAACATCGATTTGCAGGGAATTGGAAGGCTACAGAAGGTGTTTCCTTGGCGCAGAACAACACTACCAGATTGTGCACAACTACCGTTTGACAAAAAGCCTGAACCACAGATCAGGTCTTGTAGCAGTCAGTCACGTCCCTTCTCTTTGCCGCTGCTCTAGCCATGGGTTCTAGAGTTATTTTCGAAGGATCAACAAACATTTGAGAGGTTAAGAACTACACGGGTCTTAAGGTTCGATTTGGCATAGATTTGGGTTGGATTTTGAAGCCGGAAATATTGCCCAAGACCGGAGACTATTCCCGTTAGTTTAGGTCGATGAGTGGTGGAGATTAATGATAGAGTTTGTAAGCAATTTGGAAACTGAGTTTGCTTGGGATTCAAGTTGGCAGCTAGGAATTGAAGTTATAAATAAAGACTTAGGTCTACAGAGTACAGGGGATATACCCTCTCACCACTGCTGTTCACAACCAACAGAGAGGAGCTTCTGCTCCTCTCCAAAACTCTGCTACCTTCACCTGCCAGTTCATTAACACCAGTCCGCACCTCCCCAAACCACCAGCACTCCACTACATCTCCTATTGCACATCACCCCAGGTTCTAACAGGCAACAATTCAGCCACATCATCCCATACAGACCACCTACCTGTAGCAACAACAATTCAGCCCGTGCAGTAAAGAGAAGGAAGGAAGGAAGGGAGCTGGGTCCTTTGGTGCTATTGGTTCGAGTAGTTTGCTTTTGAGTTTTATTTCTTTATAATTTAATTGTTATGAACTCCAATATGTCCAGCTAGTTTTATTTGATTAGGAATATTTTAAAATTATGTGATATAAATTAATTCAAGTTAATCTTTCTTTGTAATAATATCTTATTGTGTGTCTTTTACTGAGCCTATGATCATGGGTTGTTTGCGAGTGTTTAACGACCGACTGAATATCTTGTTTGTAATTAATGCTAGATAATTGATTTGTAATCTGTAATTGTTATGGAAATTTAATCAAAAGTAGCGAAGCATCATCGTCGCAATGGGATGTTGTGGATTTTGGTGTGTGAAAGATAACCCTAAGTTAACATGTCGAACTTACTAACATGTAGTTAAGATCAACCTGACACATAGAGCATACCAATCAATAAAGTACACTAGAGAGCTTACTCAAAGTGGCTTGATTGGCTAGAAATGAATAGAGAACTTATTCTACGAAGTGACCTTGGAGTCTAATGGACTTGTTGAACTCATAATTTATCTAGGGTTTTTAGTAAATGTATTTTGAAGAAGATTTCACTTGTATTCATGTTCACTAGTGGAGAAAGAATCCTTAATCATTCCCATCCTTATATCACATTCTTTTCTTTTCTTTTTTGTAGTTTTTGCATTAGTTTGTTTTCAGAAATTTAATCGACAACTTTAACTCAACGATCCCTTAGGAACGAACCTGCTTATCATTATTCTACTAGTTAGTGTAAGAAAGTAAGGAATATATTTTAGACGAATCTGACACCTCATCAGTCGCCAATGGTCAGATTCCAACAACCAAAAAACGGCTATATTTTCTAACCCCCTATAAATACAACCCTCATTCAACTTCTCTACTCACACCAAAATCGATTTTCTCTATATAATTTCTCCACCAAAAACTCCTTTTTTATAATTCGTATTCTGCTTCTCTAATTATTATTTTCAAAACTACCAAGTCTCAATATCAAAGTATTAGACGAACAAGAAATAGAAAACCACCCAGGAATACGTATAGTCAACTTCTACTGACTTAATAAGAAGATTCAGATGAAGAAAACAATCCGAATGTACTTTCCAGTCGAGAATTAGTCACGGATCAAGGTCATGTATCTTCAAGAAAAGAGCGAGATGTTGCGCATCAAAAACCAAGAGGTGATTGGTATGAAATTAAGAAAGTTTATGAAGATCTTACTCCTGGTGCTCAAATTATTGTCAATAGATTTCCTTGGAGGACTTTGTACCATATGAAGACGAAGAAACATTGCCCAAATTGGTGTCCATGTTGCTGGAACGTTGGTGGTATAATACACACACGTTTCATTTTCAAGACTTCGAAATAGGTATGTCATATATTTTGATTAATAATTTTTATGCAATCAATACGATTCATATATGAAATTAATAATTTTAATATTTTTACAGGAGTAACACCATTAGATTTGTATTTCCTACTTGGGATACCTTGCGGTCGGGGAGATAATGTTCCATTTGACCAATAAGGTTGGATGGCAGAAGACCAATATAAAGAAGAACTTCCGTTGTACTTTAACGTAACCAACCATAGGGAACTTAGAAGTGCTGAATTTTCTAATGTCGGTTTAAAGGTATTTATAGTCAACAAATTATATGGTGTGGTTGATCCTGAAAATCCAGACCCTGACAACGATACATAAATTGCCAAGATTTTTATTTTATAGATAATTGGTGTGTGTTTTTTCACCAACTCAAAAAGTTATGATAAAGTAGGATGGCTAGAGGCGTTGCAAGATATGAAAAAGGCCTTCAATTATGATTTGGGGTCTGCTATATTAGACGAGTTGTACATTAGTCTCGATCTCGCATTCTTAGGTGGGTCAAACCTCGAAGGTGTACGGTGACTCATTGAGGTAAATATGATAATAAATTCCTTTGGATTGAAATAAATTTATAAATATTTAGCAAGTTAAACTAATCGTATTTGTTTACTTCATATTTGGTGGTATATATATAACAATATTTCTCTACCAAGACGTCTCTATACCAGAAAGTATTTCCCAATCGTAATAAAATATGAAGCCGATAAATGAGAGAAGGATCAAAACACCAATGAACGAGATAATATCCATGTGTGGAGATCCCAGATGCAGCTTAGGAACAAATAAAATGTTATTTGGAACCCGTATGGGGATTATGAGGAATTCAGTTCTGATGTAGCCATTGGGATTAGAGAATTTTTACTCCAGCCCATGTTGCTCTATAGTCAAATCAGAGACATTGGTGTTTACTTTTCTAGGAAGAGATGTGCTAGACAGTTAATTTTTACTCCAGCCCATAAATCCTCGACAGTCAATCGTCTTTGGATCGGATTACAGAAAAATACGGGATCGGGGATGGAAAAGGTATGAAACACTATTCAGAGCTTGTTCCGAAGGTCGATACGATGAATGGTACCAACAGGTTACAAAGCTGATAATTGTTACAGAAGTTATAAACATCTATGGGGTGGATATTCCAATAGGAAAACGAAGATCGGGCTTGCCTCTTCCAACAGTACCACCACCATTGGTTCCAACTTTAACCATCTATCCTTCGGCAGGAGCTTCCTCATCATCAACCCCTCCAAGAGAACCTTATGGACCTTAATCTTCAGCCGTTGGGTCATATTTTCCAAAAATGAGTTGGGAGATAGAGACTTATAATCTCTTTAGGAAGGCGTCATACAATTCCAATTGATATACAGTTACATCGGCTACTACTGAACAATTGATAGAACGATTGAATCAAATGGAGTTAAAAAATCAGTTGACTACATGTCTGTACAACCAACACTTGTGTGCATTGACGAAGTCCGTGAGCATCAGTCCCTATATCTCTCAACTTTATGGAACACCAAATTCCCAGCAGGAAAGAGAGCAAGAAACACAACCAGTATCTCCATATCATCCAGTGGCAGCAGAAGTGCAACAATCAGGATCTCGTCGGGCCAGTTAGCCCTTGTCTTATCAAGATTACAGAAGAACAATAAACTTTGGTGCCTCTGTAGTTGAGCATTTTCAATTCATTGGACCTGATGGTGGATCTGAAATATGCAAGAGCAAGTCAAGGATTTTAGAGTATGATGGTGCGTGACCTGTATGACAGGAGATGGCATGAGAATCAATAGTTATATTTTACTTAGTATTTGTAATTGAAATTAAGATTAAGTCTATTTATGTAATTGGAACTAATCTATAGAAAGAAACTAGTAATTTTATTTCACATTCAATTTAAATTAATAACAACGTCTTTTATAGAGTAGTACGTCTACTTTTTAACATTCGATACGTGCAATCAAAAAATCCTTCAAGATTGCGTAATGAGTTTCATAGGCAAAAATTTTCCTTTTCCATCTTCGTCATTTTTCTCGAGCTCGCAATACAACTTCAGCATTGGTTTCACCCCTTACTCGATATCGATTTACAACCCGGACTAAAGCTATAAATTCTTCCACTTGTTACCGGTGTTAGTGTAAAAGTCTTCATAAATTCTTCTCCAATAAAGTATACTCATTAAACCATTTTGCCGTCGTTCCGCACCCCTTGCTGGATAACATACACAAAGTTTCTACATAGAGGTAGATCTTCATCTATGGTAAACTCGGCTGGATTAATATACGATTGAGCCACGTGGGTATAAAATAAGGTGGAGAAGGTGTGATTTTGGAAGTGAAAATAGTTGAATTTATAGAACTATTTTAGTCGTTGTATGGAATTAGCCATTGTCGGCTCAACTTAGGTCTATCGTCTCAGTTTGCTACGACAACGGCTATATAATTTATAATTTCGATCATAACCTTTTATCTAGGTTTAATCCAACGGCTATTTATGATTTTAACAATAACTTTAATTAAAAGTAATTTGATTTTAACAATAATCTTATGCAATTCTTAATTTTAATTAAATGTAATTTGATTTCAAAAGGAATAAAAAAGCTTAATAATTTGATTGAATTAACTAAAATTACGATAAAACACTAATCTCTATTACATTAACTTACTAATACTACGCTCTTTTACAAGATGTAAACTAGGGCAATAAAAACTTAAATTAAATAAACACTTCAATAAAAATCTTTTTACAAGATGTAAACTAGGGCAATAAAAACTTAAATTAAATAAACACTTCAATAAAAATCTTGGACGATCTTGGGCCTCCTGTTTATCTTCATTTGATGTATCCTCCATTCGATGCGCTCTTGAGAAGATTTTCCCTGGTTTTTGTGAGCAGTACTACGGTTAACTTTCAAATTTTCTTTTCCTTCAATTTTTCTTTCTTTGAACTCTTTTTTTCTTATAGCTGCAGATTTGACTTGGTTAACATCTAAAACTTGAATACCTCTTCTTCTTTTTTTATCATTCTCTATTTTCTTATAACCATCACATATCTTACTAATATCATCTTCGAGTATGACTCCCGAAAAATCAAGTTGGGTTACAATTTTTGCCATTTTTTTCTGAATTTTTTTGAACATAAGTTGAGATCAAGAGTTTGAGATGGAAAGATTAAGATTCAAGTGAAAGTATAGGAATTTTTGAGTGGAAAAGATGTGATTTCGGAGTTGAAATAATTTGATTTTATAGAGAGTGAAATAATAGTCGTTGGATGATATAGTCGTTGATCGACTCAACTCGAACCGCTCGGCCCAGGCTAAGCCGAGCCTCGTCTGATAATCGTTGATCGACTCAACCTGAATCGTTCAATTCAACTTGAAACGCACATGACAAACCCTCTGGTCTGAGGTTTGCCAATCCATTTTAAGCATTTGCCCATCTCAGTGTTGAGACATAATTGATATTTTAGCCAATTTCCAACCCACTAGAATTGCTTTTATGTGATTAGTTTCGTAAAATTTATCGCACCAGTCCACTGATAAGCATGGGGGCAGTTTTATCCACTTACCATGCGTGCCTCTACTCTGCTCTAAGATACAACAACAGTATACTGCTCGAGAACTATTATCTTATTTTTTGAAGCGTAACGCGAGAAGAAGTATGGTGATAGTAAGTAAAGCCATTTCGGGATAAATATTTTACAGATGGATTAGGAATAAAACTCTCTCACCCGAACAATCCTTTAACATTATGTTAGTTGTAGTTGTTCTATGTACAACTACGAACAAACACATATGATCAAAATGTAAGTGAACGTACGCAATTCGAATGCAAATTATTGATTTTTTTACAATTGAAACATCACAAGAACTTATTGCTGAACGTACAAGTTATAACCAAGTTATGATCCTCTGTTGGATGACGTTTCCGCAAATTTTGTTTGTTTTTCTTACTTTATTTTTTTCTTGATAATAAAAGAAAATTCTATAAACTAAGTCAAATTTTGTTCATATATTATACCTAACTGACAAAGAACCCCAAAATCATTTCTTTAACCAAGGCAGTTTCATTTAGTCTAAGTTTTATGCACAATTTTATTTTGTTCGTGTAAACAATTCATGTGTTTTTTTTGGTTAAACAAGGCTGCCGCAAGGAATACCAATCTCCATGAAGTATACCAGTCCCCAGCCTTCAATGATATGAAATTTGATTAACCTCATGAATTTGGTAATTCCATAAGGTAGTCATCGACTCATGGTTATTAGGGTCAGTCACTATGGGAAGTGAATGATAAAAATCTACACCAAATGAATCCCTAGATCAGCACTCACCGTGGAAAAGTTTCTCATCCTCGGGTTTGACTCTCCATTGACTATGGAATGAGTTTGGTCGGATACGAATGCATGTTACATATACTTACACGTCCATCCCATGTATCAATGTGAATGTATATAAAAGATATAATGAATGACTACTTCTGCATTTTCCTTTTTGGACTGAATTACTTGCTACTTCTGCTTCTACCACGAATCCACCGATTCCACCTACTACACACTCATTAGTCAGTGGACCCAGTTTAGGTGCATTTTCCACTTTACATCTTTTTTCCTCTTTTTTCAGTTTCAGTTTTCCACTTCATCTCCACTTATTTGGTTTATTGGTTTATCTCTTCAGCCATCTTTCCTTTACACATAGAAATCTTCTACTCTAGTGTCCTTTGATAAGTCTGATTCATTATATATTAATTAGGTGCTTAATCTATTATTGATTCATTATATATTAATTATATATTGATTCATTATATATTTATCTATACATTAGGTGCTTAATCTTTTTTAAAATGTGTTAATTTTTCCATTAAACTCACCTACTTCTTCTCTTCAACAAGGAAAACACTACCATGCGTCATTTATTTGATCAATATAATTCTATAAACTATACTATATGTTTTTATGTATTAGGAGATACGCATATATATTTGTATATACGATATCTAGTCTATAGAGTTAGGTATCGTTAGGAAATATATTATTTTGAGAAGATCTGATAACCAAAATCTTTCCTGGAAAACCTGTTTGCAATGGAGCTTTCTCATAATAAGAAACTTCAATTTCTCTACTTTGTCGTTTCATGGCATCTGAGCCAGAAAAGATTTAACTTAATTAAATTTAAATTATAAAACTGTGTTTAAGATTAGCACCATGTCTGGGAAGAAATCGTCTTCTCAAGGTGAACGGAAAGTTGATTCAACTTCACCATATTATCTACATCCTTCAGATCATACATGTATGTTGATTTCTCCGGTGAAGTTGAATGGTGATAATTATAAAGAATGGTCTCGATCGATGTGGAATGCCTTTCGAGCCAGACGAAAACATCTTTTGTGGATGGAAAACTTACTCAGCCAAACCAAGACGATGTATATATTAATGATTGGTGGAGTGTTAACTCTATGCTTGTTGGATGGATCCTTACATCTATTGAACCAACACTCCGATCGACAGTGACCTACTTTGAAACTGTCAAAGAACTATGGGATGATTTAAAACAACGGTTTTCAATCGGTAATGGACCAAGATTACTGCAGTTACGTTCAGATCTCGCAAGATGTCGAGAAGATGGACAGATTGTGCCAGCATATTACGGACGATTGAAAGCTCTCTGGGAAGAAATCAATGATCATGTTAAACCACCTATGTGCAACTGTGGTAAGTGTACCTGTTCTCTCATCACTCAATGGAATAAGCAACGTGAAGAAGAACGACTACATCAATTCTTAATGGGATTAGATGATACTGTGTATGGGACTGTTCGATCTCATATTATTGCACAGGATTCGCTTCCAAACTTGAGTCGTGTATATGATCTTGTCGTTCAAGAAGAAAGACACCAGACTATTACAAGAACATGCGATGTACGTGCTGATGTTGTGGGTTTTGCGGTGCAATCTCATAAGATGTCGAAGGGACATGGTAAGGGCATGTCCTCTTTCTCTACAGAGAAACCAACTTGCAAACACTTTGGGAAATCAGGGCATGAGATGGAGAATTGCTTCACACTGATTAGTTTCCCTGAATGGTATGAAGACATTCGTGGTAAAGGAGGTGCAGGAGGACGAGGACGCGGTCAACAGGGACAGATCTCTGGTCATGCAAAGACGTCTCCTGTTGTAGCTAATGTAGCGCTCACAACTACTAATTCTGGTGGATGATCTCTATCGTCACAATATCGACTAGGTCTTGCTAATACTCTTACTGATACCCAATGGGAAACCATTGTGCAAATACTTAAAACTTCAAAAAATGATGATTCGAAGGAGAAGCTCTTTGGTAAGTGGATACTTGATACAGGGGCTTCACGACATATGACAGGAAGTAAAGAAATTATTTAAGACCCATCAAATAGGTTTTTCTTCCGTAAAACTTTCGAACGGCACATACTCTCTTGCTCCATGCGAAGGCACTGTGGTGTTTGGAAACAATATGAAATTATTCCATGTTTTATTCGTTCCTGATCTCCACTGCAACTTGATTTCATTAACAAGTTTAATTAAAGATTTGAGATGTACTGTCACTTTGACTGATAAATTATGTGTGATACAAGACCGCACTACGAGGACGGTGATTGGTGTGGGTGAGGAACGAGACAGGGTCTATATCTTCCAGAGTGGAACGCTCATTAGGTCATGCGTCTAATAAGATTATTGTTTATGGCATAAACGTTTAGGTCATGCGTCTAATATGATTGTTTCTTTACTTCCTGGTAAGAATAAAGTTGATTGTCAGAAATTTCTTAATGAACCATGTGATATTTGTTTTAAAGCTAAACAAACTCGGGCTACTTTTCCTGTTAGTGAGAATAAAGATGATGACTTCTTCGATTTAGTTCATTGTGATGTGTGGGGTGCTTATTGTACTCCATCTTCTTGTGGTGCACATTATTTTCTTACCATTGTCGATGATTGTTCTCGTTGGGTTTGGGTTTATTTGATGGCACATAAACTGAGATGGTGCAAAATTTTCAGAATTTTTGTGCTATGGCTAAGACACAATTTTATAGACAAGTTAAGAAGGTGTGCGGTGATAATGGTATGGAATTTCGTCCATTAATTCCTTTCTTTGTTGAACAGGGTATAGAATTTCAAACTTCATGGGTGGATACACCACAACAAAATAGGCGAGTTGAACGCAAACGTCATCATATATTGAATGTGGCACGTGCTTTACGATTTCAAGCCAATTTACCTCTCCGGTTTTGGGGTGAATGTATCTTAAGTGCTGCTTATATAATTAATCGCACGCCTACTCCCTTGCTCAATGGGAGAACTCCATATGAATTACATAGGAAGCCTCCTGTTTATACTCATATTCGGGTATTTGGATGTTTGTGCTATGCAAGTATTGTGCCTCGTGATCGTAATAAGTTTAATCCACGAAGTCGGAGATGTATCTTTGTTGGTTATCCTTATAGAAAAAAGGGTTGGCGGTTATTTGATTTGGAAACAAAACAATTCTTTGTGTCTCGTGATGTAGCTTTCTTTGAAGACAAATTTCCTTATGAAACTGTTCTCTTATATCCTACTAATGCAAATTGTCAGGCTGGTTTGGACGAAATGGTGGATGTAACTACAGGACAGTCAGACACAAACCTTTTGTCGTCTGACAAGAATAGTGGTGCAGCTATTAGGCTTCCGGATGTCATGCGGAGTGGAAATTCATCTTCGTCAGACAGTGTCATAGTTACAGACGGGTCAGCTGCTTTCACTGATGACGTTCCGCAGATTGTGTCCTGTGATTCACAGTTGCCTGACAATGTACTGTTGCCTGACAACACGATGTCAGAAGTATTACCTCCTGCTACGGATGAGTTACACATGCAGGATACTTCACACTACAAGAAAAACGGGTTTAAGCGACCGAAATCTTAGCAAGAGCTCGGAATTTTAGTCGCTTTAATAGTTAAAGCATCCAAAATTGCAACTGCCAGAAATTTTGGCAGCTATAAACCTGTGTCCACTATTATTTAGCCACGAAAAAATGTCTTTAATCGCTAGATCCTTTGTTCAAGTAATTTATAGCAGCTAAAAAAGTGATCATGTAGCTATTTACTTTGAGGCACAGACTCGTAGCAACAGCAAAATAAATTGGTTGCTCTAAATGTTAGCAAGAACCCAATATTTTAGTCGCTTTAATAGTTTAAGCTACAAAACTTGCAACTGCCAAATAGTTTGGCTGCTTTAAATCTGTGTCAACTAATTTTTAGCCATGGCCAGATGTGTTTGATCACTGGATCCTTTTTTCAAGTAATCTATATAACATCTAGAAAAGTGCTCGTGTAGTTCTTTACTTTGAGGCATATACTCGTAGCAACCAAAAAAATGAATTACTTGGTATAGCTTTTGTGGGCTCCAAGCCCTCTCCATTTTATTTTGTTGCACACCGATAATATCATTGGCATACCCTCCTACGAACACAATCGCAAAATTGAAGGAGTTAATATATTTTGTAGAGTGTAATATACTCTCAAATGTAATTAATAACCTGAATGTAATGAATAACAAAGTACCAGACTTTTACTAGAACCTAACAGGAGCAGGAAACTAACAAGATGTAACTAAATTTTGTTAGTTTACCAAGGACTAAGAATCTCATTAACAAGAAAAGTTGTGGTTTTAGTCTTAGCATAGAAAGTACTGAAATAGAAGATAAAATTAACCAGTGTTATTTAAGCATAGAATCACGACAAGGCAGTGTCTTTTAAAACATATTTTTCTCCCATCAGAAAAAAATGCTCTATTAAGAATGAAACTAAAGTGGCGCGCAAATAATTTCAGAGAAAATAATACCTATTCATATGCAGCCAATGGCTTGCAATATCTAGGATGAGACAAGAAAATCATATCAGGCCTGCCAAAATATAATCGAATATATGCTCAGCAAGTAAAACACATACATAAAGTCAAACATATGCTACAAGTATCAGAAGATATGCACTAATGTATTTCCTACCGGTAAAACTTGGAGAGGACTACCAACAGACAAGCAGTGCTGACCCGTCAAACAAGCATCAAAGAATTTGAGATGGAATTGTGAGTATAACAGATTAACAGTTGACACAGTGAAATGAGAACTGTGTATGGTTTCAATAAAATAAGGTTGAGAAAGAGAAGATAACGTGTCTGTTACCATGTCTAGAACAACTCCAAACCTCGAAACTGATTCACAAAGTCTACATACACAGTTCTCATTTCACTGTGTTATAACACGATGAATGTCAATGATGTTAACTGTTAAGTCATCAATGGGTTTGACAATACATGTTATACAAAGTTCATCTATACCATGGATGATTTTTCATTTCTGACATGGTTATCCTCTGAAGAGATATAAATTCAACCAAAATGAGTTAGAAACAGTTTACTACTTGTTAACTAAAATTGCTAGAGGTGAAACCCCAATTACCTTCTCAAGGTTAGCTACGAATATCCGGGAAAGCATATGCTTACAGTCCATGGATACTCGAATGTAATTAGGAATCGAGTAGTGAACACTAAGGATTCTCTGCAACATGAAAACAGGAATTTCAATTTTTGGTGCATTGAAGATTTAGAAAAGGCTAAATTGAAACTAACCACAGCAACAACTCACCCCAATCGTCTTTCTAAAGTTTCTTGGATCGTCAGGATCTTCGAATGGATAAGCTCCTACCAGCATCACATAGCAAATGATTATGTAAGGAAAACAAAAGTAAGGAAAAACAAACTGACCTGAACATTTGGGAATATTCCACACGACAATGGATGATGGAGTGCAGTCAGGTTCACATAGCAAATGATTATTTTCATGGTTAACATTCATTGCTAGCATCCATGCGCCAATCGTAACATCTTCATTACTAAGCATTCGAAAACTGTAATTCCAAACATATTGTTTTGTTAGGACTTGAGACAGTCGACAAAGATTATTAGCTGTAATTCAGTTAAACTATTGGGCCATGTGGTTCCTACCTGAATATAATGAATCTTCAAAATTTGAACTCAAAAGATAGACCAGGTGTGTCAGGTTTCTATAAGTGCAAGCGAGTGCTTTCTTGTTCTTGTTAGTGTATTTCTTTCCTTCTATCAACTGTGCAAGCTAGTGAACACTACTCCAATCACTAGAAACACATTAAAGTAGATGAACAATAAATAATTTCTCAAATTTCAAAAAAATGTATACAAGTGGCTAACCATTTAAGCTTTGGGTCAGTGAAAACAGGACCCTTTTTCATGCATCCGACATAAGTTTGAGGGTGAGAACGTTCCTTTGCCAAAAGTAACGAAAGAGGATATGAAAACAAAAAGATACGGAAATTTAATCAGCATGGATGCAGGGAAGAATTCCAGGAAGAAGGCTTCTGTAGTTACAAAAACTGAATAGATTATAGAGCATACTGAAATAACACACCTGGCCTCAAAGTGGTTGAGGTTTCTACCCAGAAGATGCATGCCATCTTCCACTAATGCTACATTGCAATTTACACTTACCCTGACATGCCTCACGAATGTAATACAACACCGAATTCCTATTTAAAAAGTGAACTACTTTCTTTCCTTTCTCAAAAGTTACGTAATTGAGTGACCAACAGAAAAAACCAAGTCTCGATTTAAAACTCTACCAATTCAACTTCCCTTACTAACCCTATATTCCAACTACTGAAATACACAACATGAACTGTTTAGCTAAATATACATAAATCTTTCTAATGTCATACAACACCAAGTCATCATGGCACTAAAATACAACAGAAACAATCGAACAATCTGGTTTTATATGTAATAAAAGAGTCCTACATAAATTACAGAAACAAAAATACTGTATCATTCATACAGAATAGTGAATTACCAGTACCAGAACCATAACATTGATTTTCAAAAGAAAAACAGAAGTTCACAAAGAAAACCTCTAAATCCAAACTACCAGAACCATAACATTGATTTTCAAAATAAAATAAATAAATAAATAACACCCAAAAGTTAACTACCGAATCAAAGAGAACCCATTACAATAAAATCCCGAGACATCCCCAATTTCGAATTTCAAAAAACTTAAATTTTCCCTGTTAAATCAAAATCCACATCGAAATCAAAAAAGCCCTAATTGAAACATACTGGAAACCCACTTTACAAACCAGAGAGAAATTTAAAATCCCTAATTTCTTTCTTTTGGATCTTTGATTTCAAAAAGAAAGAAATCGAAGATGAAAGCCTTTTCACAAATAAATCATAAGTAAAAGAGGGAGAGTATTTCTAGAATTCCGTAAACAAGTTTTTCTTTTTGTTTTAGTTTGTGAGAGATAGGTGATGGATCAGAGTTTTTTTAGAAGAATTGAAACTGAGAAAGAAAGAGAAAGAGGCTGGATCAAATATCAAGAATTATGTTGCAGGTTGGATTTCTATTTTCTCACCCCCTTCGATGATTATGTTTATAATGATGGGTATTGATGATCTAGAATTAATTTTTCCTGAAGCTTTGTCTTTGGAATGGGAGAGAGTCTCACAGAACACCATTTTTAACCCTATGTTGCTCTTTAGGTCGTTGTCTCCCAAATTTACTTCGATTAGAATGATATCAGGTTAACTCGAGTGAGATAGAAGTTGTGAAAAGCGACATAGTAGGCGAGATTTTCTGCGTTTTAATTTTAGAGATTTACCGAACATGAATTTTAGATTTCACTCATAAAAAAATACGCCAACATTCCCGTCAATTCATTCTCCCTAAGATGTTTTTCGCACCAACATTCCCGCCTATAGAGATTGCAATTTTACCTCTTTTGATTTTGTATAAGAATGATAATCCGTATGAGTTTTTGTGTTTGCATTTATATCCGTTCGATTAAAGATCTGAATTCTTATTAGTCGAATAAACACCATACAGATCATTTATATTCGTTCGATTAAACATTTTAGACCAGGGATAAAATGGTCATTTTACACATCAATGGCAGAATAATTATTTTCATCAACTTTCGGACTAGGGGTAAAATAGTTATTTTACCAGGGCTTATGACGTAGACCGACGTGTGAGGAGAGATTGATTCAATCCGAGCAACGGAAATGGACATTCTGTTAAAATGATGGATAACTAGAAGAACCGATGAAATCCAAGAGAAATTGAGTGAGGCCTACCAATATTGGATTATAAGATTGACGGATAACAAAAGAAATTAAGTGAAGTTGATGGATATTCGGTTTGAATTGATATGTAACCATATAAACCCATGAAATGTAGGATAAATCTAGTGAGGCCGAGCGTTACTAGATAAGATTGATAGGTCACTGGTAAAATTGACTAAGATCGATAGACATTCGGTTAAAATGATAGATAACTAGAGAAACCAACGAATATTGAGTGAACTCAAGTTAGATCGAAGAATATTAAGTGAATATGAGTTAGATCGATGAAAAATAAGTGAATTCGAGTGAGATCGATGAAAAAATGAATGAATTTGATTGAGATTGAATAAAATTCAATGAATCCGAGTGAAATCGAGTGAAAATTGATGAAAATTGATATAATTTGAGTAAGATCGATCAAAATTGAGTGTATTCAAGTGAGTTCGATAAAAAAATTGAGCGAATTTTAGTGAGATGGATGAAAATTGAGTAAACTCAAGTGAGATTTCCATATAATATTCATCAGAATTGAGTAAACTCAATATTGATTGACCTCGTCCGATTCCATATAATATTCATCAGCCTCGCTCAGTATTGCTTAATCGTATTTAGTATCCTTCAATCTAACTTGATTTTAGTTGAATACACTAAATTTCGCTTAATGTGTTCACTTGTCTCACTCAATTTCACTTCAAATTAGTCAGTCTCGTTCAATTTTGCTCTTTATTTTTCAATATTACTCAATTTCACTCAAATTGTTTCGATCTCATTTAGTTTTATCATTTGTGTATTAACATGTTTAGATTTTGGGTAAATCATTTTTATTGCTTTGAGGGGCCCACGAAGAACCCAAATTGGGCAAATCAAAGTTGAATTGTAACGAAATTATAGGAATTTATGTTCAATTTGAATATAGGATTAAGAAAATACACCAAAATTGAACTAATTTGACTGAAAAGTGGGGAAATTGAAAATTCAATCATGTTGAATTGAGGCGATAAATTGATCAGGTGAACCCTAAAATTTCTTGTGCAACAAACAAAATTATGGCATACATATCGAGGGATAGTATATGAGGCCAAATGGAAATATGTAAGATTGATTCTAAAAAATTGATTACATCGGTTTCCATCGGAGGTCCTTGTCGAGAAGCTGGAAAAAAACCGATAAAATACGATTGAATCTGAGTGAGGCGACCAAAATAGGTAAAATTGACGGGTAACAAACAAAATTAAGTGAAGCTGATGGAAATTCGGTTTGAATTGATAGGTAACCATATAAACCCATGAAATGTAGGATAAATCTAGTGAGGTCGAGCGATATTGGATAAGATTGATAGATAACAGGTAAAATTGACTAAGATCGATGGACATTCGGTTAAAATGATGGATAACCGGAGAAACCGATGGACTCCAAGAGAAATTAAGTGAGGCTGACCAATATTGGATTGTAAGATTGACGGATAACAAACGAAATTAAGTGAAGCTGATGGAAATTCGGGTAACCTTATAAACCCATGAAATATAAGAGAAATCTAGTGAAGTCAAGCGGTATTGGATAAGATTGATAGGTTACGGGTAAAACTGACTAAATTCGATGGACATTCAGTTAAAATAATGGATAACTGGAGAAACCGATGAAATCCGAGAGAAATTGAGTGAGGCCGACCAATATTGGATTGTAAGATTGACGGATAACAAACGAAATTTAGTGAAGTTGATGGAAATTTGGTTTGAATTGATAGGTGACCATATAAACCCATGAAATGTAGGAGGAATCTAGTAAGGTCGAGTGGTATTGGATAAGATTGATAGGTTACGGGTAAAATTGATTAAAATCGATGGACATTCGGTTAAAATAATGGATAACTAAAATCGATGGACATTTGATAATAAAATTGAATGCGCTAGTTCGTTTTAACACAAAGAGAATCGCATATGCTTCTCACACACTTGTCTCAATCCGTATGAGAATCCAAAACCGAATTTGTACCATCCAAAAATTTCCATGATCCGTATGACTATCCTTATCCACCGTCCAAAACTTCTATTCAAAACCCTAAAAAAAATTCCCTTCATTTTCTTTATCTTTCTTTCTCGGTCATCCCACTAATCCTCCGCCGCTACCCAAACCCTAAAAAGCAAATGAAATAGAAGAACTAATCAAACATCTCTCTTACTAAATTAATGAATGAGAATGTTGTTCCTTCATGGTTGTTCCTTCATGGTTTGGGATCAGATTATTTTAGGTTTTCATTTCTGCATCGAGATCTTAGTTGAATAAGCTGCACTTAGTTGTGCAAACCATCAATAATCAGTCGTACTAACTACAATCTAGTGATATTGAGTATGATCTAGTGATTTTGATGAAACTAAATAAAATTGGATTTAATTAGATTGAATTTTTAGATAATAAATCAAAGTAAGTGTGATCTAGTGATATTAAGGTTGAATTTATGGATAGTTAATCAAAGTAAGCATACGAAGGTTAAAAATCTACCGTCCATTTTTGTAAGGTGAACTCTATGATCTCACACTTACCTTGATCCGTATGAGAAGCCCTAAACAAATATCTACCGTCCAAAATTTTCTCCATCCGTATGACTTAACCTTAAACTAAAATCTACCGCACGATCTCCTTATCGAAACCCTAAAATCTTTTCACTCACTCACTTCACTTACTCTCTCTCGTATCTCTTCTCTAGATCTCTTCCGCCTTTCTGCAGCGGCGCAAGGTCTCTCTAACTTTCCACTTTCTTCTGCTCGATCTCTCAACTCAAAACCACTTTCTTCTTCTCGATCTTCTGCTTGAGAAGAAAATACATCGAAATGAAAACCTGAAGAACCTTTCACTCACTTTTAAGGAAAATGAAGTAGAAGAAAGAGATAAAACCCTAACCTCTGAAATCCTAACCCTCTCTTCAATCTCACCAACAATACGTCTTTGTAATGATTCTTATTCTAATTTTCTAACATTGTTCATTCCGTTCAGATTAACATTAGCAATCATCATCATAGAGTTTAGTTTCAGAACCCAAACCCAAGTGTTACACACCTGTGACTTGTTCATTTTCAGGTCAGGTTTTAGGTTTGTTGGTTTTTTAACCTTCTTTCTATATGGTTAATTTTCTGTTTTCAGATCTATATTCAAACTAGTTAAAAAAAATGAAGACGAAGAATTGAAAAAACAACAGATAGTTATTTTTAGGGATGGGGCCTATACAGATGACTAATTAAGAAGGAGACTGCTTGAAGATCTGAGAAGAGGTATGGTTTGATTCTGATTTTTTTCTTTCTTGTATTTCTTGTTGGTTCTGTGATATCGTTGTCTGAACTAATGTCTCACTCTTATGTGTAGGAATCATGAAGAGTCAGAATGAAATTTCAGCAATAAGGAGCGTATAATCTTGCTGAGCTTGTGCCAAGGTATTATCCCTTAATTTTAATTCTCACAGGTTCTTAATTTATATTTTTTCTTTGTGGGTTTGTTCCGTTTGAGTTTTCTATGATCAAGTATTTTTCAATCCTACATTTTTTGTGAGGTTTTGAATCTGTCAGTTATATGGTTGGGTTTAAATGAGATTATTCTCTTGAAGTCTATGATGTTTGGGACCTAGGTTACTTCATTGGTGATTGAATTTTGTTCATCTGTTTGTTTCTTATTGACCAGTTAGTATTGGTGTGATTAATTTGACTTCCTATAGCGTATTTTACATCTGTAAAGAAGGGTCTGCGAAGAAGGGTCAGTGTTGTGTATAGTTGTCTTAAGAATGAATAGGCACATTGTAGCCTAATTCTGATTGATAGAGTTCATTGGATAGGCACAGGCAGGCTTACTAGGTTCATTCTAGACTGTAAATCATGGAAAAACTGATTAATTTTCTTTATTTATATTTCACAACATTATTGGAGTTTTTGTTGATTTTTTTTGTAATTTGTAATGCAGGTCTTTCACTTCTCGAAGTGGGGATACCAACCGTGTTGTTTGTTTGTGTAGGTACAATGCACTGCTAGCATGAGCAAGAGTGATGAAGTTGATCTTGAAGACTGTCTCTCGCCCTGATAAAATCATATGGTTGTCTTGGATGAGGCTAGGTTCCATCAGGAAGCATCCATGACAGGGGTTAATTGGCTTGGTTGTAGATATTCAACTGCAAAGACAAATACCTGGATCTGAAAGCTATGGTTTTGACATCCAAGTGAGGCTCATTTTTCATAGTTACTCTGATGAGGAAAGTCAGTCATTCAACGTGTTCTGGTGTTTCTGTGTACTGATGATAAAGCAAATTCTCGCGCTTGTTTCCTTTAAAAATATGATGAGCATACAAGTAGTTGATCCTTAGATACTGCATTAGACTGTTAGTAATAGTAGTGCAGTAAAAATCTTGCTCACCTGTTTGGTTACGTTTAATTATTTTTTGTGAGTGTATAATCAAGGTTTAAAATATTTTGATTATTTGCCATATTTTCTTAAAATGGTTATGTTTGTGTTGTTTACTGTACACTATGCAAGCATAAACCTTTAGTACTTTGAGATGTTTTTTTTCTTCATATTCTTTGGTGTAATCCTTGATATTCGCTTTTCATTATATGATTGTATTTCAGCGTATTAAGTGTTCTAACACTTCTGATTACAGTCTCAGAAGACCAGTCTGGAGTACATGGATGTTGAAGGTCTAAAAAAGAACAACAAGGAAAACAACTTCACCTTTTTAGAGGATGAAGCCTGGTTCAAAAGATGGAAGCCTCAAATTGGGGTGGCTGTAGATCAATTTCTTGCTCATTTGAGTGGCCAGTTCTGAAGTGTGATGTGTATGCAAAATGTCCATAAGGTGCAAGTGCAAGGTTAACTTGTTGAATGCTTGTGTAAAACCTAATGACTAGCTTTCTAGAAAGTAATTCATGAAGGTGTAGTTCCCACATTTTACTTTTGAGTATAAAATGGGAAATTTAAAATTGTAGAATCTTAATTAGAAGTTAATTAAGATGTTTTGGTTACTTTAATCTCAATTAAAAATGGATAATTATAATTGTAGAATTTTAATTAGAAGTTGCCATTTATAATTATATAATTTTAATTAGTGATAACTTTTTTAATTACAATTAAATTTTGGGATTATCTAAATCAAAACTTGCTTTTAACGAGCAAATAAATTTGGTAGCTTAAAATTTTAAGCAACCAACTTCAGGCCAATCAAAATCAGAATTCCAAAATATTTTGGTAGCTTAAAAATCTAAGCAACCAACTTGAGTAAAAAATTCGGTAGCTTAAAAACTTAAGCAACCAACTTCAGGCCAATAAAAATCAGAATTCCAAAATAATTTGGTAGCTTAAAAATCTAAGCAACCAACTTGAGTAAAAATTTGGTAGCTTAAAAACTTAAGCAGCCAACTTCAGGCCAATCAAATCAGAAATCACTTTTAGCGAGCAAAATCATTTGGTCGCTTAAAACCTTAACCAAGCAACTTCAGGCTAAGTTGTTCCATGTATCTTTCAACTAGGTAATTTAATAGCTTCTAAGTCACAAATCGCTTTTAGAGAGTAAAAAAATTCGGTAGTTTAAAAACTTAAGCAGCCAACTTCAGGCCAATCAAAATAAGAAATTTCTTTTAGCGAGCAACATTACTTGGTCGCCTAAAATCTTAACTAAGCAATTTCAGGCCGAGTTGTTCCATGTATCTATCAACTAGGTATTTTACTTGCTTTAAAATGGTTGGTCTATCTGAAGTGATTGGTATTTTATTTGCTATATTGGTTGGTCTAGGTATTAAGCGATAACAATTTTACTTGCTTCATGGTGGTTGGTCTGGCTCTGAAGCAATGGGAAGAGTACTCGCTTTAGGTAAGTTGGTTGATTACTAGAGCGACTGCCTGGCCGCTCTAGACCTTTACAAGGCTGACTTTTTGCAACAAAGGGAGCGAGTGCCATTTTAAGTCGCTATAACGGTTATAGCGACTTAAAAGGGGCTTTAAGCGACTTAAAACGATCTGTCGCTTAAACCCGTTTTTCTTGTAGTGATCAGTTGTGAATGATGATTCAGATGTTCGACGTAGTTCTCGTTCAAGGGTTCCTAATACTCGGTTACGTGATTATGTATGTAACATCATTAAAGTTATAGACCCCGGTTCATCCACTCCTCACTCGTCACCATCTTCAGGTACGCCTTATCCCTTAACTAAGTATGTCTCTTGTGCTAATTTTTCTGCTAATCATACTCGGTTTTTGGTGGCTATTACCACTCTTAAAGAACCTACCAGCTATGATGAAGCTGTGCGTCATCCATGTTGGCGTGTAGCTATGTATAAAGAAATTGGTGTTCTTGATAAAAATGGCACACTATCTATTACTGATCTGCCACCAGGGAAAAAGGCTATTGGTTGTAAATAGGTTTACAAAATTAAATATAACTCTGAGGTCAGTGTCGAGCGGTATAAGGCTCGATTGGTTGTTCTTGGTAATAGACAAGTTGAAGGGGTGGATTATCATAAAATATTTGCTCCAGTTGCTAAAATGGTTTATGTTAGAACATTATTAGCAGTCGCAGTTGCTCGTGATTGGGAGTTATATCAGATGGATGTTCACAATATCTTTCTATATGGGGATCTTGATGAGGAAGTATATATGCAACTTCCTCCAGGTTATTCGACTACTTCTCCAGGAAAAGTGTGTCGTCTTCATAAATCTTTGTATGGTCTTCGTCAATCTCCATGGAATTGGTTTTCTAAGCTTGCAGATGCTCTTAAGTCTTTTGGGTTTGTGCAGTTTCATGTTGATTACTCTTTATTTACTCTATGACGAGGAGAGAACTCCATTAATGTACTTGTTTATGTTGATGATTTGATTATTGCTGGAAATAATTCCGTTGTTATTGCTACTTTTAAAGCATATTTAATCCGGTGTTCATATGAAAGATTTGGGTAATCTCAAGTATTTTCTTGGTATTGAAATTTCTCGAGGGGCTGATGGTTTGTTTTTATCTGAATGAAAATATACTTTGGATATACTTTCTGAAACTGGGCTTCTTGGAGCCAAACCAGCTTCTTCACATATTGATCAACATCTTCGCTTAACTCTAGATGATGGACCTTTATATTGTGATTCATCTCAGTATCGTAGGCTTATTGGACGGTTGATTTACTTGACTATTACACGTCCTGAATTGTGTTACTCGGTGCATGTATTGGCACAATTCATGCAGTCTCCTCGGGTTGTTCACTGGGAAGCTACTCTCCGAGTACTTCGTTATCTAAAAGGACATCCTGGTCAAGGGATTGTTTTACGCAAGGATAGTAATCTTCAACTTACTGCTTATTGTGACTCTGATTGGGCCTCATGTCCTCTTAGTCGTTGTTCGCTTACTGGTTACTTTATTTTTTTGGGAGGCTCACCTATATCTTGGAAGAAAAAGAAGCAATACACGGTATCTCGTTCTTCTGCTAAGGCTGAGTATCGTTCCATGGCACATACTTGTAGTGAGCTCATATGGTAAAGGCATTATTGAAATCTCTCGGTGTGTTCCACTCTCAGCTTATGCGCCTTTACTGTGATAGTCAATCCGCTCTTCATATTGCTGCTAATCCTGTTTTTCACGAACGCACCAAACATATTGAGATTGATTGTCATTATGTACGTGACCAAATTCAGTCAGGAATTATTATCACTTCTCATGTTCGCACAACAGCTCAGCTTGCATATATTTTCACCAAAGCACTTGGATGTCCTCAGATTGAGCTGTTACTTCGCAAGTTGGACATTCGTGATCTCTATGCTCCAACTTGAGGGGGTATTAGGAGATACGCATATATATTTGTATATACGATATCTTGTATATATAGTTAAGCATTCTGTTAGTTAGGAAACATATTATTTTAAGAAAATCTGCTAACCAAAATCTATCCTGTACATCTCATATTTAGTCACAGGGAGTTTTATGATAATAAGAAACTTCAATTTCTCTACCTTGTCGTTTCGTTACGTTTAGTAGGTTTGACTAGGAATCGTTCATCAAAAGTCATTCTCTACCAATCTAATCCACCTTCCCCCTTGTTCCTCGTGCCTCCCCTCCAAACAACGCATGGTCGTCTATTTGGGCTCATTTAATCCTATTCTCCTTTTTTTACCCTTTAATCTCTTTTCCTATATAAACACTTATACACCCTCCATATTTCTTCATCACTCTAGCTTAATACCTCTCTCTCTCTCTCTCTCTCTCTCTCTCTCTCTCTCTCTCTCTCTC